>CM031956.1:14641498-14978998 GCA_018749465.1 Paracanthobrama guichenoti | reverse complement strand
TTAAGTATACTTAAAAATATAGTTGAACATTACTTAAGTATACTTCATAAAATTAACTTGAAGTATACTTCTTTTTCGTAAAGGGTGTGCATGCCCTGAAATATACTGTATGACTTTTAAAGATAAAACTAGCATAAAGAGAACAAAAGCATCCATCTCACTTAGATTTCAGAGGATGTTGCTCCACCAGCACAATGCAGGCTGCATGTTAAACGTGTACAGTAACAGATAGCGTTCATCTGGCATTGGTGATAGCATATCTTGTGTTTGATATACTGTGCATCTGTGTGCTGTGGTTATCTATAGGCCTACTTGATGCCACTGTCATCTTACCTTGTTTACCTGATAGTGATTATTACAACAATAATATTGAATATAAAATAACATAATCTATATTACAAATACCATCATTTTATGCATTCTGCTCCATGAAAACCATATAAATATTTTCTTCTAAAAGTAACATCTCTCCATGATTGATGATTTCTCCAAGTGTTTGTATTTGTAAACTGGTTCATTGTCAAAGCTGAATATGATTCAAACATCTATGTTGCAGGGCAATAAATCATACACAAACAGAAGCTTGAAAGCTAATGGCTTTGTAGTATTTTCAGTCTCCTGCGCCTCAAATGCTTTTCTGACATTATGAAATGTTCCGTGTTGCAAATTGAAAACTTCCTGTTGAATTCTTAGTGCTGACATTCAAAATGAAACTCCATATTTTTCAAAAGTTACATTTGATTACACAAATTACAAGGTTTCTTGTGCCCATAATAAGAATGAAATGTTTGGTGGAAAACATTTTGACCAGGTTTCTGAAACTTGCTTCTTCTTCAGACAAAAAAACAACAAAAAAAAAAAAAAAATTGTGAGATAGAAAAGACATTGAACTCACAATAATTAGAAATACAGTCATAATTGTGAGACATAATGTTGCAAAGATATAAACTACTATGTATTTATATATTTATTTATATATATATATATATATATATATATATATATATATATATATATATATATATATATACACTCACCTAAAGGATTATTAGGAACACCTGTTCAATTTCTCATTAATGCAATTATCTAATCAACCAATCACATGGCAGTTGCTTCAATGCATTTAGGGGTGTGGTCCTGGTCAAGACAATCTCCTGAACTCCAAACTGAATGTCAGAATGGGAAAGAAAGGTGATTTAAGCAATTTTGAGCGTGGCATGGTTGTTGGTGCCAGACGGGCCGGTCTGAGTATTTCACAATCTGCTCAGTTACTGGGGTTTTCACGCACAACCATTTCTACGGTTTACAAAGAATGGTGTGAAAAGGGAAAAACATCCAGTATGCGGCTAGGCGAAAATGCAAAAAGTCCTGTAGGCGAAAATGCCTTGTTGATGCTAGAGGTCAGAGGAGAATGGGCCGACTGATTCAAGCTGATAGAAGAGCAACTTTGACTGAAATAACCACTCGTTACAACCGAGGTATGCAGCAAAGCATTTGTGAAGCCACAACACGCACAACCTTGAGGCGGATGGGCTACAACAGCAGAAGACCCCACCGGGTACCACTCGTCTCCACTACAAATAGGAAAAAGAGGCTACAATTTGCACAAGCTCACCAAAATTGGACAGTTGAAGACTGGAAAAATGTTGCCTGGTCTGATGAGTCTCGATTTCTGTTGAGACATTCAGATGGCAGAGTCAGAATTTGGCGTAAACAGAATGAGAACATGGATCCATCATGCCTTGTTACCACTGTGCAGGCTGGTGGTGGTGGTGTAATGGTGTGAGGGATGTTTTCTTGGCACACTTTAGGCCCCTTAGTGCCAATTGGGCATCGTTTAAATGCCACGGCCTACCTGAGCATTGTTTCTGACCATGTCCATCTCTTTATGACCACCATGTACCCATTCTCTGATGGCTACTTCCAGCAGGATAATGCACCATGTCACAAAGCTCGAATCATTTCAAATTGGTTTCTTGAACATGACAATGAGTTCACTGTACTAAAATGGCCCCCACAGTCACCAGATCTCAACCCAATAGAGCATCTTTGGGATGTGGTGGAACAGGAGCTTCGTGCCCTGGATGTGCATCCACAAATCTCCATCAACTGCAAGATGCTGTCCTATCAATATGGGCCAACATTTCTAAAGAATGCTTTCAGCACCTTGTTGAATCAATGCCACGTAGAATTAAGGCAGTTCTGAAGGCGAAAGAGGGTCAAACACAGTATTAGTATGGTGTTCCTAATAATCCTTTAGGTGAGTGTATATATATATATATATATATATATATATATATATATATATATATATATATATATATATATATATATATATATATATATATATATATATATATATATATAAGAGCAAAAGAGTTCAGATGCAAAAGTCTCTAAAAGCCACTTCAGTCAAAACAATTACATTTCTGTAATCATAGAAACTTCCACAGAGGCTTCCACAGATACAGTCATAAAATAAAATAAAATTCTTCTTCCTTACAAATGTAGACTAAACACAAATCTTCTTCAACACTAATCTAGGGCTTGTGAATCCTAAGAAGATCAGAAAGACAACCACCTGGACTTGTTGGATCTTAATCCAGTTAAAGTAAAAAGCTTTAGCAAGCTCAGAAGTTGTTTTGAGGCTTAGACCAACTACAGACAGTAATTAGATGTGATTTATTGGAACAATGTACAGCTAACTTAGGCAGTGCTACTGTAGATGCTGAGGTGGTGATCCAAGCCTCTGTAAGCATCTGTCAAATGTCACTCTCAGGTTGACAGACCCCTTTTTGCCTCTATCAACAGCACCTCTGTGAGAAAGGAAGGAGTGAAATTTGACTCTTCTGGCATCTGTTTGGCATCATTAATGCAAAAATAACGGGGTTGTAGTGTGATGCGTGAAGCATAGACACCATGTAATACCACAAGAGCTGCAAGAGAACGGTTATCAAGCTACAGAGAACTTTTCTCTCAGAGAGTAGCAAGATTTAACCTTTGAGCAAAACTAGTGTTGTAGCAATATCCCCTGTATAGCAAAATCCCCTTTGCTATACAGTCGTGGTCAGAATTATTGGCACCCCTGATAAATATGATCAAAGATGGCTGTAAAAAATAAATCTGCATAGTTTATCCTTTTGATCTTTTATTCAAAAAATTCACAAAAATCAAACCTTTCATTGAAGTAAAATAATTGAAAGTCGGGGGTAAGTCACATTATGAAAAAAATTGCTTTTCTCCAAAACACATTGGCCATAATTATTGCCCCCTTTTATTAAATACTTTCTTCATTATAGGAGTCTTCTCCTATAATGCCTGATGCATGTTGGTGCTTCTTCTCTTCAGTTCACCCCACTCATTTTATAGTGTTCAGGCAGGGAACTTGGATGGTCATGGCAGAACTTCATTTTGTGCTCAGTGACACATTTGTGTGTTGATTTTGTTTTGGATCCTTGTTTTGGATCCAGCTTTCCTGTAGCTCAAACAATAAGAGTGTGGCGCTAGCAGCGCCAAGGTCATGGGTTCGATTCCCAGGGAAAGCAAGAACTGACAAAATGTAAAAAAGTGTACTTTGAATGCAATGTAAGTTGCTTTGGATAAAAGCGTCTGTCAAATGCATAAATGAAAATATAAATGGATCGTTGTCCTGATGGAAGATCCAACCTTGGCCCATTATACGATTTCTAGCAGAGGCCATCAGGTTTTGATTTTTTTTTTATCTGTTGGTATTTGCTAGAATCCATGATACCATGTATCTGAACAAGATGTCCAGGATCTCCAGCAAAAAAATAAATAAAATAATAATAGGCCCACAACATTAAAGATCCAGCGGTAATTTTAACCGTGTACATGGGGTTAACCATCTGATGGGTTTGCTACCAAAAAGCTCTTTTTATAGTTTTATCTGACCACAGAACCAGGTCCCTGTTGAAGTTCCAGTCATGTCTGACAACTGAATATGCTGGAGTTTGTTTCTGGACAAGCAAGAAGGATTTTTCTTGAATCCCTCCCAAACAACATAGGGTCAGAAAGCCTTAAAAAATATATAGACAACCCCTACATCACCACAAGACTCAACTAATCTCTGCGATTCTCCATCTGTGATCCTTGGAGAGTCTTTGTCCACTCAAACTCTCCTCTTCACCGTGCATTAGGACGATTTAGACACATGTCCTCTTCCAGGCAGATTCCTAACATCTTTTGTTGATTGGAACTTCTTAATTATTGCCCTGATGGTGGAAATGGGATTTTAAATGCTTTAGCTATATTTTCCTATAGTCGCTTTCTATTTTGTGAAGCTCAACAAAAACATTTATTTAATAATGTGACTTTCCATTCTTTTAGTTCAATGAAAGGTTAGATTTTTGCGAATCTTTAAATGATAGATCAAAATGATAAACAATGCAGATTTATTTTTACTGCCATCTTTTATCATATTTACAGAGGGGTTGGGGTGCCAATAATTCTGACCACAACTGTAAATGGTGCCTCTCACAAGTGACTCAATATGAAGATGATAGTGATGCTTTACCTCCACATGGTTGAAGCCATATTTAATGATACACAGATTTATTTATTTATTATTATTACAAAACATGGTATAACAAATTATTGAGAACATTTTAATTGACATTAACCTGAATTGAGCTGGATGATGACATCACTGTTTTCAGCAGAACTGCTTTATAGCTGTTTGATGTATTTCGTAACAACTGACAACTGAACTGAACCAACACTGAACTGAGCTGAATAATGACACTATTGTCTTGTGTAGAGCTGCGTATACAATAGAATAAACAACTCATTTCACCATTGTTGAAATCTGCACAGCTATTGAATTGAACTGAATCAAGACTGAACTGAATTAAACTGAATAATGACACTATTGTCTTCTGTAGAGCTGCTTTGAATTTATCTTATAGTCTATTTGAAGTTACATTTACATTTGGCAGACGCTTTTATCCAAAGCGACTTACACAGTTCAAAGTACACATTTTTACATTTTGTCAGTTCTTGCTTTCCCTGGGAATCGAACCCATGACCTTGGCATTCTTGCTTTCCCTGGGAATTGAACCCATGACTTTGACGTTGCTAGCGCCACGCTCTTGTTGTTTCAGCTACAGGAAAGTTCACATAATTGTTATTTTCCTGTTTATGTAAAGTTGCAACCAAGTTGCAAACAAAAACAATTTGTACTGTTTAAAGCACTATATAAACATCAACTGTGAGAACATTCATTTTTTGTTCCATTTTGTCAACATTTTTTATATTAAAAGGGCACACTTTATTTATTTATCTTATTTATTATCATCATTTATTAATAATAATAATAATAATAATGGAGAAATTATTCACTGTTTACTTCTAAACTTTATAGCTCAGCTTACATATTACCATAATTTAAACTGTCGCCAATATTCTTTCCTAATCCAGATAAAGAGGTAAAATTTATGTATTAAAAATTGACTTTTCACGCCCTCTGTTTAGTTCAAAAGATGCTCCATCAGTTTAGGTGATCTTGCAAAAGATTATGAGAATAAAGGACGTGGTTTCGATTTTCCAGTGATGGATTGTTTCTTTGTTTTGGCTGCTGTAAGTTGGATGATTTTAAATCTTTTTTATTATACAAGTTGGGACTTGTTTTTTTATTCATCAAAAATAAGTTATGAAATGATGGTTGGAGAGAAGGGGCTGATAATAATGAAAGTCATTTTAAAGGCATGAGCAAGTTCTGATGAAATATTTCAAAGATATTTTTACCAGAATAGCATGTATAGATGCATCATCATCATAAGACCAGGAGCATGTAGGAAGTCAATTTTGATTTAATTGATTTGAAACCCCACGAATATGATGCTTTAGTGAAGCCATTGAATACACAACACTATTCAATGAGAATATATTATTTGTTCTTTGAATAAAGGCCACTTTCCTGTAGCTCAAACAATAAGAGTGTGGCGCTAGCAACGCCAAGGTCATGGGTTCGATTCCCAGGGAAAGCAAGAACTGACAAAATGTAACAATGTGTACCTTGAGTACAATGTAAGTCGCTTTGGATAAAAGCGTCTGCCGAATGCATAAATGTAAATGTTAAGTAAATTAAGAAAAAAAAAAAATGAAAAAAATCTCCAAAAGTAAAGAAAAATGAACGATAGCAATAATACAAAGCTTGCTGAGAATAAAAAACAGGACAATTTCACAAATTAATCTCATGTTGTCATGTTGTAATTGCGTCTGTCTTAATTCTGTGAATGATGCACTTCTACAAAACTCATTAATTGCAACAGAGACCCGCACAATCGAACATAGGAGCATACTGCATTACAGATATTCATAGTCATGAAGAGCCTAATTACCAACATGATTTCAGATAAATTAAGCTACTCATTTTCTATTAGGCTCTGTCAGAAAACACGACACTAATAGCACATCAAGTTCGTTATTAACCTTATCGGCGTCCTTGGTCCGTACTGCTGGCCGTGCACACAGGAACAATGATTAAACTAAAGCCTCTTCAACACAAGATAAGCCAGAACATTTAATGAATCTCAGTGCATCAAAAAAAGTGGTTATTTATACTCAAATGTGTCAGATGTGATGAAAGTAATACTAATATTATATTCATTAATCTTTAACTATTTTGAGACATTACACAGGATATTATTTAGTCGGTGGCTTAATGAGTGGCTACGTACAATATGTTGTTTCAGTGGCAGGCACAGAAATAGAAAGGAGAATATTGTATCAGTTTGGTTCTTCATCATTGTCTTCCAGTGACAAAAGATATATGGACAGAGACTTAATGAAAGTGCCTATCAGTGCAGGGTGGAAAGCGCACCTCAGGAAGCTCCTTCAGTTGTTCTGATAGGGAGGCTTTCATCCGTCATTGTCTGGAGGTTCCACAGACAGGTACTAAAGTTAGCAGGGGTATTTAGGTTTATTGTATTTCAAGGGGCATAACTCCTGAAAGGTTCCACAGGAGAACCTCTATATGAAGAATAGAGCGGAGAGAAAATAAAAGCCATATGTCTTTAGATGGAAAGTGGCTTTTGTGGAAGTGCACATGGTTTTGCATGAATAACGGCCTTCCTAATTAGCAGACAGATGACAAAAGACATCATGAGAAAAATGGATTACTTTAGTTTCAGATTTCAGTGAAATAACAGAACAGCTGGCGCGACCATTAATAGCTCTGCTGTTATGAATTAGAAAACAGAGGCACTGTAGTAATTGGCTAATATTAATAATGATAGTAGTTACATTGAGAGAAGAAAGACATTGGATTTAATGTGTGCCATTGTTATCATTTAATACCGCACAATGAAGTGTGAAATCGTGTAAAAAGGGGGAGTAATGAAATTATTTTGAATTATAAATGCATTATGAGTCATCCATGCATGTAATTGTTTTTGGCTTTATTCTACATTATGTGACTACAGATTATGTCTGTGTGCCAATATAACCCTGAAACTTCATTAATTCAGACACATGAACAGAGGTGAAGTGCCCCTAGGAAGGAGTGTGCAGAATATCCAAATGTAAACGGATCCTCTTGTGTGTTCTCAAAAGTGTAATTTTTGAACTTCAAATTAGGTAAATTGTGGCCAGCATACTAAAGACCTAGGACTAGCAACCTCCTGGAGGAGGTTAGAGAAATTTGTGTTTCACAGCCTACTAGATTTGAATCTGTCCGAATCGGCTAAATCAGTGTTTTCTCACCTCTGTAAAAATTCCTAAGCAAATTAACTACTGGTTTTCACAAACCTCAATGGTCCTCTGTGAAATGTAGCCCTGTCCCGTCAAATAAATAGAATACGAGTCTCAAATATGTTTGGAGTTTCACAAAAATGAATTAAATTCACAAATAAATAAAATAAGATGTGCAAATAATAATAATAAAAAAATCACAAATATGATTTCATGTCACACAACTCTGCCTGGCATTCATTTGTGAATCACATCCTGTACATCTGTGGATGACTGCTCGCATTTGTGGATTTTGAAACATTTCTAGTGTCAAGATGCGCAGACATATCCGCAAATAGGTGGACTCCGCCCACCGTCTACTCAAGCCAATCAGATAACAGCAACATTGCGCTGACTAATCGTAGCATATTCTCGATACAACCAATCACGTTTTGATTTACATTCAGGGTGTACACTCAACAGATGAATTTTGCACCTCTGAAAGGAACTGTATTCTTTCAAACTGAGATGAAGTGCTGTTTGTGCGGTTAAAACATCCCGTTTTTCAAAATATTGTTGGAGTTTAAAGGGATAGCCAAAAATGAAAATGATCACGATTTACTCACCCTCAAGCCATACTAGGTGTACATGACATTCTTCCTTTAAGACGAACACAGTCGGAGTTATATTAAAAAATATCCGGGCTCTTCCAAGCTTTATAATGCGAGTGCATGGCTGTCCTGTTTTTGAAGTCCAAAAAAGCGCATCCAAAGTAATCCAGGGGGTTAATAAAGGCCTTCTGAAGCAAAGTGGTGGGTTTTTGTAAGAAAAAAAATTTCATATTTAAACCTTTATACACTAAAATAAATAGCTTCCAGCAGACAGCATATATGCAAGCAGATTTATGCCAAATAAAGAGTAACCCCTGACGCGATGTATGATGATGGATGTAGGAGTAGCGTAAGCTTTACACCTCTCACGGTTCAAACAAATAGGGCTGGGCAACAACTCAAGCTCCAACATTTCTCTTTGGAAAAAAAAGTTTAAGACTTCCAATTCATGACCAGTGTTTTAATTTGCTCTATCCTCTGCGTATCCTCAATATGTCGTGCCGCAGATCAAGGGTCAGATAGGGGAGCGCGGGGCACAACCTAACGCAGGGTTAGTTGTAACACGCATGGTTTAACACTTTCCACACATGCCAGGATGACGATACTTTGTGTATTTACTAGTTGCCATATCAACATTATTTAGAGAAAAACATGCACCAAAATTAAGAAATCTTTGGAAGATATCACTGAACATTTATATAACCAGAGCAAAAGTACATTTATTACTTAAGTTTATTTTTCATTTCTGTGTTTATGTAAAATAAGACAAATCTGATATTATTGTAATCTTACATCTGTTATTTAACAGTTGAGATGGTTCTTTAATGTTGATCTAACAGCAGAAGACACGAGCCGGGTTTAAATCCCAGTTGTGCAGATGGAGTGTGTTATAACACTGCGTTACAATGAGCCCCTATTAGAACTACGCTATTATATTCAATACTTTTATCAATTATTTTGAGAAACCATGAGAAAAGGGTGAATAATGATTGAGAGTCGATGTTCAGAAATTATTCATTATTATTAACTATGCTGTATAGCTGTATTTGTTGTCAAACGTATGAAAAAGTTAATAATTGTATTTTATTGACAAAATATTTTAGTTTGTCTTGGATATTTTTCTGATTATATCAGGTAACATTTTAAACTGTCATTTGGTCATGTTACAATGTTCCCCTCACGTGTTACAATGTACCCCACCTATGGGGCATGGTGTCACATTTCACTTCCATTCTTTCGGGGTAAATCAAGAAAAAAGTATACACTGTATTAATGAAACAAAACCACATATTTGTACTAGACATGTGTGAAATTAATGTGGGAAAAAATAAATACTCTGAACCCCAAGTGAATTTACACAAACTGAGACTTTTTTGCCCCGCTCTTCCCTACCCGATGCATAAATCGATGCATAAAGCCGCCTGTCGGAAGCTAGTTATTTTAGTTGATAAAGTTTTAAATATGGATATTTTTCTTACTGAAACACCTATTTTTTATTATTTTTTACAATAATTTACCTTCAGAAGGCCTTTATTAACTCCCTGGAGCCGTATGGATTACTTTTATGATGGGTGGATTCACTTTTTTGGACTTAAAAGTCAGGACCGGCATTCACTCCCATTATAAAGCTTGGAAAAGCCAGGATATTTTTTTATATAACTCTGAATGTGTTTGTCTGAATGATGAAAGTCTCGGATATCTAGGATGGCTTGAGGGTGAGTAAATCATGGGGTAATTTTCATTTTTTGGTGAACTATCCCCTTAAGGCTTCTTTATATTTCCAGCAGGATAAACTCAGGATTATACAGAAATTATGATCATTCACAGATCCTAAGATTTATGATCAGTAAAACCATCTCTACACCAAACGCAAGGGGCAGTCTCTTGCATCAAAAGCAAGTAGAACCCATTATAATTCTAAAGAGGCAGTGGATTCACAGTGGGTACATTGGGCGTAGTGCGATTGCAATTCTAATCCCATAAAATCACGGCTATATAGGAGTACTTTTGCAAGTACTAATTAGGAAGAACTTTTAAACAAAAACTAATTCCACATTAAATTAACTAAAGCAATCATTATTTGAGGATTGATTGAGTATTTCAGACCCAAATGGAGAGGCACCACATTTAAATAAAGCACTAGAGTGAGGAGACTCCAGTGTCATTGTCCATCCCAGGTGGAAGTGATTAATGCATGATTAATTCCTCTAGAATAGATTAACACATTAATACCAGGTGACCAGCAATCCATAAACAAATAAAAATATCATGCGGCCATCAAGCAGCAATTTGCAATGATGATCCCACACACACTAAAAACACAACTCCCTAACAGATGGTGTGATAAAGCCTCTTGACAGTAGACAGTTCCCTTCTCCTGCCATTAGAACTCTCAAAACAACATCTTGATGTATCATTATAGTTGAATTCTGATGACCGTAGTTATTTGTTCATTTTGCATTTGTGCAGTTATGCCTCAGAGTTCCATTAGAAATCAAAGGCATCTTTTCAACAAAGCTACAAGCTACAATTTTTTTTCTGCCGATTTCCAGCTTCCTCTGCTGAGGACGGAAAGAAATAACACAAAAAAAGCGCACAAAATCACCTTTTGATAAAATACAATGCATAGTGGAAATGGAGAATGCAATGAATTGAATGGATCACTGATGAATCACTGTCTGTGGGCATAACAATGCTAGCATATGTTTTTGTGTGTAGTGCCAGATGCAGTAAATGGAAGTTCTATCATAACTCTGAAGATTTTTAGCATGGTAATGGATATGACAATGTCAATGTATTTGGTCTTGGCCAAATATATCTTCTGCTGCTGCTGCTGCTGCTGAATTGCTGCTGTTGTAGATTATTGCTGCTTTAGAGAAATACAGGAACTTGATACTGCCAATACATACGCCGATACACTGCTGTGAGTATGTAAGACATACTGCTGCTGCACAAACAGCATATATCAATTACCTATAGAAAATCTATACAGGGGAAGGTGGAGGGTTTTCGACAAACTCTGAACGCGTGCTGCAAACTGCTATATTGAATGGTAACCGGCCATTTAAATGTTGAGCAGCAAGCTCATTGGCTGAAGATGCGACATGAACCAATCAGCTTGCGCCAAGTAGTTAACGCTGTAAATATCGTCAGCTTGCATTAAGGACCCATTAGCCTGCACCATCTAGAGTTTCATGACAGAACTATGGGGATTTCTTGGAAACTTTTCATTATTAAATTTAAGTGTTGTATAGTTTGGAAGGAGTCTCACTTTCACGTGAGACAGAAGGTGTTTCAATGTTTCGCCATGAAACAGTAAGTTGCTGTAACTCAGGCAAACAATGTCCAATATGGCCCAAACTTCACATGTTTGAGAAGAGTTCTGAACACGTCCATGCCCATTTTCAGTTATAGTCATAGCGTCACCTGCTGGCAACAGGAAGTGACATGTTTAACACATTAAAAAGTGCCAGCAAGTGTTAAATAGGCTAACAACATGCTAGAAACATGCTAGCAACACTAAGCTAAGTGCCAAAGCATTCTATTAATGCAACGAAACAGGAAAATGCTGCCCAATTTCCAGTCTGCCCAAATCATATTGTCCACGTGTTCTGTTTTTTCACAGAGTGGAGGTGGTGGCACCGGTGCAAGGGCCCTTTCATTGTTGCTTGCAGCTGTAAATTATTCTGCTCCTTCACCTCAAATGAAAAGCCTCCTTGCATGGATTGGGGATATGGTCATGCAAAATCGCTTCTGCTGGACTGACCTTTTGCATATTCCTGTCATCAGTGAAACCACAATCAACTGTAAGATTTCAACTGTAATTATTTGACATTAGCTGTCATTTTGTCATAATGCATTGTGTTTCATGTCAAGGATGAAATGAGAAATGCTGGCTTTTTCCACAATCAAACTAGCCTTGTGAATTAACTTATAGTAACTTACATAAAATATCAATGGTGCATCAGTATTATTACACATTAAAGTGATGAATATGTGATCACTGAATTGTTTGAATGTTGAAGAATGCTTGTCACTGGTGTACTCAGAATAAACTAATTTTGAAAATTATACATCAATTTTATATTAACATGTTCATTTTTTTTTTATTATCACTAAAGAAGAAATGTCTAAACAATTTACAAATACATCAGCTAATGCCAAAGTCATAGTTCTACCACAGTATCTCAACTTCTGTATTTGTACAAAATCCTTCATAAGATAATTTGTTAATTTAAACTGATTTACAAGAGTCCCTGACAACTGGTGAGAAGAGATGAGTCACTTACAGTCTATGAAAAACAACAACAGCTAAAACATCACCCAGAATTGATCAAATTATCACCATACCATACTGCCATGTGGAGCATTACATCATTACATCAGTCTTCTCTGATGAAAAATACATGAAAATGCTCTGTATCTCAACCAGACCAAGTCCTAAAAGAGAGAAAAGATAAAAGACACAGCTGACAGAACTTGTCCTCTGGGAGAGAATCGGAAAGACTGGAGAAACTCCCCCACTCTGTAAGGCCATGTTCTTGTAGCAATACTGGTAATCCTGAATACCGCAATCTGATAACAATCTTTATATATATATATATATATATGATACTCTGATACTCTGAAATATATATGATAATTACATCACAATAGATTTGTTTGGTATTCACTTTGGAATACTGTTCCATCATTAATGAGTAACTACACAGGAACAGATGAGTAACACACTATTAACATTCTAGTAACTACTATTAACTAACAAGAAACTCAGATTAACGAATTGGTAAGTAATAGGGCTCAGCCGAACATGGTAGTTCACTATTAGCTAATCAGCAACTACTATTTTTTTTTTCTCCATATCCCTATTCGCATATCTCCCAGAGAACTACTAAGATGAACTACTATATACAGGTTAATAATTAATATGAATAATGCATAATGTATAATTAATTCTAAAGTGAAGTACTGAAGTATTGAAGATGAAGCAAGACTCAATTACCAAATCCTTCAGAAGGAATTACTAATTATTTGGATCAGTATTCTAAAGTGAAAAACATGATAACTCTGTAATAATGACTGAAATCATTGTAAGCATTAATTATGAACCTGAATATAGAAGCTTTTTTTAGTCCTCTGTGAGGTCTGTGAGGCACAATTGCAAGTGTGGTTTTGCTTTAAAAGTCAATAAACAAGAAGTTAATGTTGAGTAACTTACATTATTTTAGCCACAGTACCGTTAGTTACTTTTGTGATATTTCACCACCTTGGAATTATAAGGTTCTATCTGCATTCTTTGAAATATATTGTATATTGGAGTGTGTTTCCCTGCCTTTTTCTTTGTTCCTGAGCGTCATTATTAAAGTTTAAGTTTATATTTTGATCTTCTGAGTCTTCAGCCTGTTCCTGGTTCACCAACCGTTACACTGAACGCTTTGACTGATCAATCAGAATCAAGTATTCCAGAGAGCTATAATATCCATTGTAGTGTGATGGATTAAAACAAGCATACAATCCAATTAACCAAACAAATTAATTTAGTTGAAAATGCTAATCTAAACCTAAAAATCATTTATCTGCAGTCCACACTCCTTTAGATGCTAAATGTAGTTTGTTTTTTTGCAAGTTTGCCTGTAAATCATATTGATTATTATGAAACTTGCATTTCTTTCACCATAACAGAATAAAAAATAACCTGCTTCATTCAATTTCATTCACATTCCACTCAAATCATGTATATGTTTACTGTCATCTTAGTGCTGAGTAGATACAACCAAGGGGAGGCATGGCTGAGCCCACAAATCCATCTTCATGCGGCATATCATCTCTGACTGAGTCCTTGCAGAGTTGTGCTCCATGCTAAATGAACGAAGTCAGGCGAATATGATGGTCCATTAGGAGTGGCTCAGTTGGGCAGCGGGTTAGACTGTAGCAGGTGACAGGGTGATGAATAGCTTTCGGCAGGAGTCGGGTCGTATGGATGGCAGAGAGGGCAAGGCTGTGGAAATAGAGAAAACCGCAGGTTAAGCCCCAGTGCCCGTGTGATTGAGTCTCCATTTGGCATAGCAGCTGGGGCATTCACCACTGGAGTCCAGAAGTCAGCAGCTGAATCGAGAGTTTCAGCGACTCCAAATGCACCGAACTATTGGTATTCCTCAACAGGAGCACAAATGCTATGCAAAGCTTTTCAATTATTACGTTTTAAGAGACAAAATAGTACTTTTCCTTATGTGGGGTGTGTACTCATCTGTCGAATATCACAGGGGAATATGACCAAGAAATCTTCCAAAAGTTCGATAAAGCACTAGCATACTTTATCACACAAATAACTCAAACCACACAAATCTACAGTGTAAAATGAAATAAGTACATCTCAAGTGGATTTAAAATGCTGCCAAGTTAGTATTACTTCAAATCTAAAGTTATATTCAGAAACTGCCTTGGAAGATTTCCAAGATTGTTTGCCACATGTTTTGATAAGTAAATATAGAAAGAAAAGTGTTTGTTCTCTTAAAATAATGACAACATCACACAAATGCTTAGCACATGAACACTAATGAGACAAAATACACTCATAAAATGCCATAAAGAGCCTCTCGCAGACTGATAATTAGGAACTCTCCAGACATTACTAAAAGTGACAATGAATCAGAAAACCACTTACAACTTTAGTAAATGCTTAATGATTAATAATGTCAAATTTGAATCATTGCTTACTTGATCTAGCATTCCCTTTTACAGTGTATTTCTATACAGATGAATCGCAAAGTCTTCTTTCAAAAAAAAAAAAAAATGTTGTCCAAATGCAGAGATTCATCTACAATTCAATCAGATTAGTGATTTGTAGTGAGTGATTAGTAAGAACTGTGTGCACTAGAACATTGTTCAGTTGGCGTGACAGCTGTGAGTGAAGAGCTGGAAGTCGAGGGAATGTCTTGTGATGTGATTACTTAACAGATCTCCACAGTTGCTTGTTAAATTGTGCATGACTAATAGATACGTTCAAGGACAAATTTGTGTTGACATGTTTGATGGAGTACATGCTTCAGGCCTGATAGTTGGACCTATTTCCAAGTTTATTACATAGGGAGTTAATGAGAACGCAACTTTCCTGATGGGGAGGAGGGAAGAGGATGCTGTTGGTCAAAACACTTTGAAGGTGCTTATGGACTGAAATATGGAGTTTAATAAACTCACCAGCATTGTATTTTTGACTCACTGGATCTGTTTGTCCTTTTATGTACACATATTTAATTTATAATGCCAGCTTTACCTTGTCACCTCAATCTGTTTAATATAATAAGAGCTTATTAATCTACACCTAAATGTTGACTTCACTATAAATCATTTTTGATAAATTACCACAACACAAATACATCTTTTGTAATCAAGCTTTTTCTGTAATACAATGACACCCCTGAATTTAGAATTTATGATTCATAAATCATGTTATGTGTGAGGCTAATGTCTTATCAGAACCATGTTCAAAATGTAGATTTATTTTCTGGCCATCATGCATCCAACAACTCACAGTTTTATACATTAATTGCTTTATTTTGTTACACTATATAGTTGAACTATAGTTTAACAAATTAGAGAAGTAGTGCACAGTGAATACAGAATTAATTGTCCATAATATCCAAAATGTCCATATTAAGGTGAGTGCTCCAACTTAAAGACACCCATAATGAATGAGATGAATGATGAATCTAAGGAAGTAAAGAATGAGAAATAAATTAAATTAAAAGAAAATATAATTTTGTTATAAGTTTGAAAGTAAAAAAATAAATAAATTAATTTAAAAGTCTTCAAGTTTGAAGGTTTCATAGGCCTGATGGATAGATCTCTTTAAAAGAATGAAAGTAAATTCAGCAAATACAAAATTCCAAGCCAAAGTTTGTTGTGGCCAATTCAATTCAAATGTTCAAATTCACACTCCTGAATTGAAAGGGAGCCAATTCTTTGCCCAACTCTGAACAAAATCGCAGAAATATAATTCCAGTTACATTTGTTGTAAACACATTGACTGACATTCTGTAAACAGACAAGATGTTTAGAATCGTTCTAAGGGTGAATCATTTAGGAGGATGACTAAGGCCATACAAAATATCCTTTTCCTGGGTGGGTAGAAGAGAGACACCTTCCTCACCTAAGAGGCAGCAGCAGTGGCAGCTGCAGTCAGCCAGATTAAATGATAGATTGACCACAAATCAATGGAAAACTGGTTCTTTTTAAAGCCCCAGATAAATCTTCTTTAATCTGTGCTGTGCAGGTGTGCCACACATACCAGGCACAGAGTCCAACCAACCTCCCAAGAGTTAACAATAAATCAAATACTAGAAAGCCCAACAGCTATGCTCGATGCCATTTTATATTAAAGCGCAGATTTAAAACCATCTAGTTCATATCTCACAAACTGGGTGGTGGCTTAAAAGTTTGCTGAAATAAGTGGCAGTGTATGCTTTCACTAGCGATATAAAAATTTCACTAATCCCTGAGTGTGACTAATCTGAGGATGATTCAAGCTGTCTAAATCAACGTCCACTGAATAAAAAAACCTATAAAAAACATCAACAACACAAATGGATTCTGTCTGCGCCAAAGTGTCTTTCATTTATTCACTGAGCCATGATCCAGTTTTTCTTCTATTAAAGATATGTGTAATCTATTGAATGCATCTCACAGGCTTTCTTTTCCTACTGAATGGGTTGAGTCATGATTCAATCAATGATGGAGTCCATGTTTTGCTTCTGTATGTCTGCAATCATTCTGGTTTTTACATCTTAGCTCATTAGGGTTTAAAAGGTTAGTTCACCCAAAAAAGAAAATTCTGTCAAAAATTACTCACCCTCATGTCGTTCCGAAACCGTACGACTATCATTCATCTTTGGAACACAAATGAAGATCTTTTTGATTAAATCTGAGCGCTTTCTATCCCTCTATAGACAACTATGCAACTGAAAGTTCATAAAGAGATTATAAAACTAAATTGAATTGAGCAGTTTAGTACAAATTTTCTGAGGAGAGTTTTATATGACGAACAGATTGAATTTAGACTTTTACTCACATATAAACATTTGCATAACCTTTACATAAATTTAAGAGAAAAGTTAGGAACAATAACTATGGGACAGGCTACAAAACTTTCCCACGTTCCAAGAATGTCCTTTTGAAAAATATGTTTATTCAAGTGTGCTAAGTATACTAATAAGTAAACTAAACTAAAACTTAAACTAAAAATAAGAAAGTCTACTTTCAGTCTACTTTGAAGGCTTTAAGAGTGACCAGATGTACGGTCAAGAATGGAACCATAGGCAGGTAGTCAGGATGAGAATGCTAAATAGCTTTTACCATTCCCGGGTGAAAATTTAAACAAGATGACGAGGTCGACAGAGCCTGCAAATCCCCAATTCTCTTTAGTGCAGTAATTGCCATTAGACAAACCATCTTTAGGGTCAGAAGCTTGTCAGGCGCTGACTCTAGAGGTTCTACCAGCCGCTCTAGGACTATGGAGGTGAGTCCCAGAAGGTGATCTTGGCTCTAACAGGAGGCCTCAGTCACATGGCCCCACAGATGAAGCGAGCAATCAAAGGATGCTTCCCAACTGGTACCTTGTCAGAGGGTATTGCAGGCTGATATGGCAGCCACATAAACCCAGAGAGTGGTAGGGCATGTGCTGCTGATAACTTCTCCTGCACAAACTCCAGCACTGAAGCAATCTGGCAGTTAACTTGGTCTACATGACGAGCAGTACACACCTTTCAAAGACACCCCATTTTCATGGTATAGATTCTTCTTATGGAGGGAGACCTAGCACTGAGAATGGTCTCTATGACATCAGCAGAGAGCCCAGTGTCCCTCAGTTGGTACTCTTCAGGAGAAATATTATCTATGAGAAGCAAACTCTGTTTGGCCAATGCACAAGATCCTTGTTGACGAACTTTGGCCAAGACTCCCGGGAGCAGAGCAATCGGGGAAATGCATACAGGCGCATTCTGGGCCATGTATGTGCCATTGTGTCCAGACACAGGGGGGCTGGGCGACTCAGAGAGAAGTAGAAGGGACATTGCGCTGTCCCTTGAGAGGTGAAGGGGTCCACTTCAGCTTCGTAGAATCTTTCCCACTACCGCTGGGTGGAGTTTCCATTCACATTCCTTGGGCTGGACGGCCACCTAAGACCTCTCCCGAGTCTGACCGGGAGGCATCTGTTGTTAGCATCTTTTGATGAAAAGACGCAACTAGAGTGGGACCCAAAGCAAGGAACTGAGGTCTGAACCATATAGAAAGGGTACGTAACCTGCAGCATGTAACCCTTATTTGCTTTTGGGGACTGGCCCTTGGATGAAATCCCCTGGCTTTCAGCCATAACTGAAGTGGTCTCATGTGCAAAAGACATGAGACCTAGGATTTTTTAAACAGATAGACAGTAATGTCCTGACCTAGTCTGATGTTTCTTAGAGTGTTTAAAATGGTCTTGACACGAGCAGGGGTCTCGACTACTTCCTGTTTGGGGACACTTAAGGTTCTGTGTCCTGGGTGATAACATTCAACATTTTGCTGGAAACCACTGCCCTCCTTAATCACCAGAGGTGGTGAGGATGTTACAGTGGTTTTGGAGGGTGCCGGGAAGGACCTGGTTGGTGTATTTTTTTATGCGGCCCATCCCTGAGGCTTTGTCATCACGGGAAGAATGCTCGGAGCACAATTTGCCACACTCTGCTTTTGCGCCTCTCTTCTCTGAGAAAGACCAGAATTGGGCTGGGTGGCCGACAGCCCCCCTTGCGCTTTGTCATCACGGGAGGAATGCTCGGAGGCTGCAAACTCACATTCCAATGATGTAACCATCAGAGGTTCAAGTTCAAGGCCAATTTAATTGGCGTGCTTGCACACATTCTTCACAGCCATCACACACAAAGTGTTCCCATAGCACTAGAATCAGCGCAGCATAGAGAAATGCTTTTGAAAGGGAACAGATATGTTCCTAATATCTGATTTGTTGTGTACACAGGAATTTACTTAAAATCTACTTTATTCTTTCCCCACCATTGACTGAATTTTCCGGCCATCCATGTTTCTACAGTAGGGGGCATTATTATGCATTATTATGCATCTTCTAGTACATAATCTCCAGATCAAAACAAAGGTGAAGAAAAAGCAGAAGATTGCTTATACAAATGTAAAACAACATATGAACTGAAAAATGAAACGCCATATAAACTACCTAATGTTACCACATGAAATGTCGACCCAGGAAGGGCTAAAGACTGTGAAGCTTTGGGGTTTTAAATAAATAATGTTTTTGTGCTCATTTTGTGAACATTATTAAAGACCAGATAACTTTGAACAAACACTTTAATATCGTAACTGAAAGAATGTTTGTTAATAACTTTGAGATAACCTTGCCAGAACGTTAGCCAAAGTTATGAGAACTTTCCCTGTTAGCTAGGCACCTTCTGATGGCTACTTCCAGCAGGATAATGTGCCATGTCACAAAGCTCAAAACATGTCAAACTGGTTTCTTGAACATGACAAGTTCACTTTACTCAAATCGCCTCCACAGTCCACTCAATCATGTACTCAATCCAAAGGAGCACCTTTGGGATGTAGTGGAACAGGAGATTCATGGATGTGTAGCCGACAAATGTGCAGCAACTGCGTGACGCTATCATGTCACTATGGACCAAAATGTTTCCAAAGTAATGTTTCCAGCACCTTATTGAATCTATGCCAAGAAGAATTAAGGCAGTTCTGAAGGCAAAAGGGGGTCCAACCCAGTACTAGTATATATACCAGTAGGCCTATATATAAAATGTCATTGTTTAACATTATGTTTCCAGGTTCTGTGACCAGAGCTAAAGGAGAAACGTCAGAGCTGTCCATCTGTTCGTCTTGGACTGTCACACATAAGATGGCAACAGTGCTATTTTCACAGGCCAAGATTCACACTTTCACAGGCTAAACAGCATTCTGTATTGTATTCTTGCTGTATAGTTTAAAAGATGGTGTAAGTATTGCAGTTTTTGGATAAAAAAAAAAAAATGGCTCAGTGTGTTTATAGACAGTGTATCTACAAATTATACATATAACACAGAGCCAAAGGAGAACCCATATTGCATCATTGTCTTTATTTCCCTAGGAGGATTAGTCAGGAACTCTGTAACGATGCACAGAAGTGGGATGATTGCGCATGGACATCAGTAATTAAACATAGAGAACAATCTGTGCAACAAAAAATTGCAAGAAATACAGCTGTATAATACTGCCAAAACGTACTAGTTTAATTCAGAGCAAAACATCCTTCAGGCTGTAATTCATACAGCTGCAGCAATGGTAATATTAAACTATTTTAAAGGAACACTGCTTATTTATCTTTTGTACATGCAGACAGATCATCAGACAGAATTAAAATACAGGTGTTTATCTCTCCTTTTGTGTCTAACTTAGCAGCTCTGTACAGGGGCATATCATCCCTGGCATCATGAGAGGATACAGATTACACAGAGACACTCAATAATAGCACATATTGTCTCAAAACAGCAGAGTGCTTCTCTGTAGTCTCTCTCCAGAGATGAATGCAAATAATATGTTAGAGGGAGATGAAAAAGCGAAAGCGTTTTGCTCACAGGCTTATTCAATATATATCCTCCCACTCATGAACGATCAATGCGATGCTTACAGCTTTCGCACTGTGTGTATCATCTTGTTGCAAATCAAATGCCAATACAGTCAAAACTGAAACTCTGCCATGCTACAGAGTTTGCATTCTGTTGTTTTTCATTAAGGAGAAAATCTGGCAGTTGTTTATTGAATGGATCTATACCAACTACACCAGTCTGAGAAGATAACAATTTTGTGAATAAAATGTCCAGCAAATTTGAGCTGCGTTCTTACAGGTATGCAAGCTTACCAAGTTTTGTTATTGCAATATTTATAGATCTACCATGTTACCATGCACTTGGCAAGTTGCTATTAATGAACAGTAACTGGACTTTATTGAGGAATATCCTGATGCATGGTGTTTTGGTATTTCTTGCGAAATAACTCTCAACAGACTGATTCCCATAAGCTGGATTTGATGGAAGAGACGATCTGCGAGTTATTAGGAAAGTGCAAATAGCCTTTCCCTCATTTTATTTCCTTTGAGAACCACTTCACACACACACACACTTTGAATGCTCCTTAATGCCATTAGAACTACAATCTATTTCCCAAAACAAACAACAACTGTTCAATAAACACATTCACATGGCTTAATTTTTACCAGCACTGATTTAAAGCAATGTGTATTTCAGCATATGCCTTGTACTTAAAATAAATCAGATCTGTTTGTCATGTAAAAATGATAAAACTCAGTCAAGCATAAAAGAGGGAATATGGAGGAAAAGCGAAATTCAGAGACAAAAAGGTTTGCTAAAACTATCAGCAAAACATAAAACCAAAAAGCAGCAAATTGCAATGAGACAGGCATAAGCTAGACTCCTATTCAAGACTTGAAAAACTCTGACAATCACAAACACACAAGTTCAGAGGATAAACACATACTCTTTTTTTATATATAAATATTAAACAGACAAATAAAACTTATTTTTATTTATAGTCATAGTAGGATATGACCACGCCCATCTACAGTAGGCTATAAGGGGGGAAATATCCTGCAGTCCAAAATGACTACTTAATGAAATAATTAATTTTCACTTATTCGTAATATCAGCTCATCATGTAGTCGAATTATCGCAATCTTATTGCTGTTTTACTTACTAACACGGCTTTCTGCAGAAATACATTTTACGAACAGACTGTAGTAGACCACTCAACTTACTTCTGACACTGATGACATCATAGCTCTAGGCTGGTCGAGACGGACTTGTTCTCGGAGGAGCAGTAATGATCCAGCATCAGTGTGAGGCACTGAAACACCGACACCGCTCTCCGGCTCACGTGGAGTTTAAACGACATTTTTATTTGGGAAATACCTGAGATATGTGGATTGCTTCATAATTTACACGAATATTATTTTGCAGCGATGGTAAGTAACAGCTAAAGCCATACACTTTATTTCCAAAAATAATAAAGAAAGGTACTTTTAAGCACACTTTCTTGAAAGATGGTGTGACTTCATCTGCTCTCGCGATAAATATCTGTAGCCTATATAGGCGATTATAACTAGGCTGTACTATATAAAGGGATATGTTAAGGACAAACTTGAGAACTGAGTCTCTCAGTCGGATCTGTCTGTGTGCTTACAGTTACAGCCTAATCACATTTACAAAGTCTTGTACACGATCAAATCAGCCACATATTAACTTTCAGATAAAACACAATTAATAAACTATCAGTTTAATACCCGTGCATTTTCGTCATTTTATTTAATAATTATCTAATTTATTAAATAATTATATGGGATAGCCTATTTTTGATCAGCAAGTCGTTTGTTCTGCGCTGACTGACATTATCGTTATTATTACACTATATAAATAAATAAATACAAAAGATCTAGCCTATTCATTTGAATTTAAATAGCCTTTTTTTAATCTGACCTAGATTAGTTTAACGCTTCTGTTAAGAAATATCTACCATAGACAACAAATGAAAAGGACGTCCTATTAGTAGAATATTTCTGGAAATAGTAGACTCTGTAAACAAATACGGGAATGACGACTTGACGAGCAAGCTGAGGCCACGTGAGCTGTTCGATCTGGAAAAGAATCTGGAAAATAAAAATGTCAGAGAACCAAGTTTAACGTAGTTAGGACATCCAAGTTCAAGTGCCAGAGTTACCACGAACATCCTCTTAGAAATTGTACTTCATCAATGGTTAAAAATTAAGTTTTTTAGTAGAAATCAGTACATGCTAGGCCTAAATGATTTAAAACTCTTGGTGTGTTTCTCAATTCAGACTGACCAAACAGAATTAAGCCTTTTTGCCATATTGAGTATTTATAATAGTATCCATAAAATAATAACAAGAAACATAAATATATATTTCAATTGATCAGTTTAGACAAACTATAAAAAAGTTTGCATGGGTGTTTTTGTTGAGTGTCATATTTGATTGGTATTTATGCCTCATTTAGTTATTATAAGAGAATATGGAGCTCATACTAGTGGAGGAAAAACACCCAATCTGAGAGCATAACTATACAAATTGCTGCAGTTGCTGATATTTATATGGTCAAGAAGTGAATTAATGAGCTATATAAAAATTAGCAAATAATTCACAGACACATATACCACAATCTGAAGGTGGACATTTTTAGAATTATACTAAAAGGCCATACTTGCTAAAAATGTATAGATTATATGTTAATCAGATGACAGAAGACATAGAAAAGTGAGTAGTAGGCCTACAACAGATATTTCCGCAACAATTTGATTATGTTGATAATTTAGAGAGGCCTTATAAATTCACATATCTAATATGACACTTTAGGCCTTAAAGGGTTAAATAATTTCACATGGGAGTTGAATTGATGCATTATTGTGATATTTATTTTGTCATATTTACAGTATTTCCTTTGCTACCTGTTGCTCTGTTCTTTTTTTCAGTTGGCTCTGTAATCACCTGACACAATGGGTAAATCCTGGACTAACCATCTTGTAATGCTGTTTATGTGGAGTTGCTTAGGCGCCCAGCAAATGGAAGATGCATTGCCTTTTCAGTTTACTCATCCAATTTACAATGTAATGATATTTGAAAATTCAGCAGCAAAAACCTTTGTTGAATGCCCCATAAAAATGGGTGTTTTCATGGCGAACCAGTCTTGGGACATTTTGTACTTTATAGAATCCGGGGACCATGATAATTTATTCAAAGCTGAGAAGTATGTTTTGGGTAATTTCTGTTTCCTGCGAATAAGGACCAAAGGAGGGAATTCTGCCACTCTCAATAGGGAAGTAAAAGACCACTATCTACTGTCTGTAAATGCAATTGAAAAGCATACCGGTTCTGAGGCACAAACACAAGTTAAAGTACAAGTTCTGGACACAAATGATCTTAGACCTCTTTTCTCACCGACTACATATAGTTTTTTTGTACCTGAAAACTTAGCCATCAGAACAAGCATAGGCAGAGTTTCTGCCACAGACGCTGACACAGGCACCAATGGAGAGCACTATTTCAGCTTCAAAGAGTGGACTGACATGTTCGCCATTCATCCTACTAGTGGGGTTATAACTCTGACAGGCAAGCTGGATTACTCTGAGGTGGCTCTTTATGAGATGGATGTGCTGGCTGTGGACAGAGGTCTTAAGCTCTATGGGAGCAGCAGCAGCAGAAGCACAGCAAAGCTAAAGGTGCACATACTGCAGGCCAATGAACATGCACCTGTCATCACAGCTGTCCCCTTAACTCCATGGAATGCAACCAGGGATCCCACTTATGCGTATGTGACTGTGGAGGACAGTGATGAAGGACAGAACGGCGAGATTGCCTCTTTGAACATTGTAGCTGGAGATCCGCTCCAGCAGTTCAAGATATTCAGAACAAACCCTGGGAGCAAAGAATACATGATCAAGGCCATCAGGGAAGTGGAATGGGAGGGTTATAGTTTTGGGTACAATCTTACATTGCAGGCCAAAGATAAAGGAAATCCTCCAAAGTTTTCCTCAGCCATAGTTGTGAGGCTGAGATCGCCCAGCGAATGCACAGAGGCGCCTACATTTGAGAAGAGTATCTACAGAGTTACTCTCAGTGAGTTTGCGCCACCTCACTCTCCTGTTGTTATGGTCAAAACTGTTCCGAAACATTCTAAGATTAAATACTTGTTAGAATTTAAAATGCAACAACATGAGAATCCATTTGTTATTAATCCAAACACAGGCCTTATTACCACCACGGCACCTATAAAAGCAGAACGTGTCAGTCAGTATGAATTTGATGTTGTTACCAATGACAGGCGAGCAGTGACCAAGGTGGTGGTAAATGTAAGTGACGTGAACAACAACGCCCCAACCTTTCAAAAGTCTAATTTTGAAGCCAGTATCGCTGAACATGTACCCATAGGGTCCAGCGTCTTAACAGTCAGTGCTACTGACAAAGACGATGGAGAAAACGGCTATGTCACCTACAGTATTGTCAATGTGAACAAACAGCCTTTTGTAGTGGATTATTTCACCGGTGTCATAAGCACCACGGAGGATCTAGATTATGAGATAATGCCAAGTAAATTCTACCTAAGGATTCGAGCCTCAGACTGGGGCTCCCCTTTCCGCCGTGAGGCAGAGGCTCTTGTTTCAATCACGCTCACCAACCTGAATGATAATAAGCCGCAATTTGAGAATATCGATTGTGATGTTACTGTGCCAAGATCTCTAGGGGTTGGTGAGCAAATAATAGTGGTGTCTGCCATTGATGCTGATGATCTCGGCATAGTGCAGTACAGAATTGACACTGGTAATAACATGAATCTTTTTGAATTGGATTCCAACTCTGGGGTGCTGACACTTAAAAAGTCGCTGAGGGATGGCGATGCGGCAAAACAGTCTTTCCACCACCTGCAAATAACTGCCAGCGATGGAGAAATATCAAGTACTCCTATGTTCTTAAATCTAACAGTTGTTAGTGCTTTTAAACATGTCCGCTCCAAATGTGCAGAGACTGGAGTTCTGAGAACTTTAGCAGGGCTGCTGCTTTTTGGTTCTAAACTACACCGTCAGAAAGAAGCAGAGGATGAATTCGCAGACATCCATTCTGTTAACTGCCATGCTCCACGGTTTATAGAGTCCACTCCAACTGTAATAGAAGTTAAAGAGGACCATCCTGTAGGGACAAGCGTAGCACTCCTCAGAGCTGCCGATTCTGACTCAGGCTTCAATGGCAAATTGCTTTTTGTGATCGCAGGGGGAGATTTTGATAGCTGCTTCATGATAGAATCTGACACAGGGTGGCTTAAAGTTTTCCAGCCACTTGATAGAGAAACAACAGACAGCTACACTCTCAACATCACTGTTTATGACCTCGGCTTACCACAGAAATCCTCATCTCACATTTTAGATGTTAACATTTTGGATGCCAATGACAACAGTCCAGAGTTCCTTCAGCGTGAGTATTCAGTGGATATAAGTGAGGACACTGCTATGGCAACAGACATCATTCAGCTTGAAGCAAAAGATAAAGATTTAGCGGCCAATGGAATGGTTAGGTACTCGTTTCTTACTGAAACAGACAAATTTGTCATACACGATGAAACAGGGATTGTAACTGTTAATGGTCTGTTAGACAGAGAGACCAATCCTTCATTTGTTTTGAGGGTGGCTGCATTTGATGCAGCAATTGATGAGCCTCAAATGGTATCAACAGTGTTGTTACACATTCATTTGAAAGATGTGAATGACAATGCCCCTACATTTATACCCCAACAATACCATATCAGGGTGAGAGAAGACATTCCAGTGGGCACCTTGGTGCTCTGGCTTGAAACTCATGACCCTGACCTTGGCCTGTCTGGACAGGTGAGATACAGTCTAACAGATGGGGAAGATGGAAGCTTTCAGGTGAATAAAATGACTGGAGCTGTGTACGTCTCTCAGACTCTGGATTTCGAAACAAGACAAGTATACAATCTCACAGTAAAGGCCAAAGACAGAGGCAAGCCGAACCCTTTATCCTCATCCTGCATCATTCAAGTGGAGATTATGGATGTTAATGAGAATATACACCGCCCCTCTTTCCCATTCTTTGTGGACTGGGGCGCTGTGAGTGAAGACTCCCCAGTTGGCACCTCTGTTATGAAAGTTGCAGCTCTTGATGAGGACAGTGGCAGGGATGGAGAAGTTTGCTATTCCATACGAGGTGGTTCAGGCCTTGGAATGTTCGCCATTGATGAACAGAGCGGTAAGTTAATTTGTATTCTTTGCTTTTCTAAAGGACAAAAGAACTTGTTCTGGGCCAGAATGAGTCTGGTTTATTGGGTTTATCAATTCAAAACAAATAAGTCATCAGTATGTATTAAAGAATCCACACACTAAATCTAAAAACAAACTAATACAACAATAAAACACCATGTTGAATGAGCATATCATGGAATCTTGTAAATTAATTTCATGGTAATTTTGGTTGATGTGTGCAAAAATACAAAGTGCATTTTTTACTATTATTCCTTGTTACTGAACAATTAACACTATTTTTCTATAATTCGTCAGTATTGACTGATGAGAGATTGCCCCACTAAGTATTTGAACACTTAAACATATTTCTTTGCATTGTGAATGTCTTTCAAGTTTTCAAGCAAAACATTTCACAAAACAAAATATTAAATTTTTAAACAATAGGTATATTGTTCAAAATTATGGTTACAGTTAATGTGATGAACTACATCTGTGGTTACTCTGCCAGGACACCTGTGTGAACTTGAGGGGAACATAATTTATACACTTTATACATTTAAAAAAGTTTTACTTTATTGGCATCAATGATTTCATAATGGACCTTTAACATCCATGGAATGTAACATCCCCATTAAACCTTTATTTTAGAAGTGTACATCCACAAAACACACCTTGATACCAGTTAAAAGTAATTTGTTTAATAGCTCAGTGACGTTAGTTCAAAACTTGGTGTAGCTGTGTTATTTGTTTGCAGATGCCATTTTAATTTTGTTTTTAATCTAATGCAACAAAATCCTTTAATTTTAAGTTGTGATTGAAGTGTCCAGTACTCTTTGGGTCAACTCATGCATTTTGCATTTTTGCATATGCATTTTTAACAAACAACAAAGATTGAATTTTGTTATTTGTACCATAGTGCTAACTAAAGACAAAATGAAAAAGAGAGAGAATAAGAGGGAGAAACAAAGAGCGGTGTGCTGGGCACTTTCACCCTGAGGAAAGAGCTTATCATGTTTTACTGGAGTTGTAGGAGCCACACTGCTACCTTTAGAACAAAGCCCATAGCGTGAAAGCAGACACTGCAGAGGGACAGACAAACAAAAAGAGCTGCCTCATCTCCCCTTACCCTCTTTTTCACTCAATATTTTATGTACATTGTCTGCCCTTTACACATTTAATCTTTTATAAAAATGTCTGCGTTATGAATTCTCAGTTCCTTGCTTGATAATAGATCCATTTTTGCTTCTACTGTATATGTAGATGGATTTTTTTTATTTTTTATTAAAAAAACATATTATTAGCATTGTGTAAGTCATTCCTACTTTGTATGGTTATGTATGGTGTCTTCATCCTTATCTAGACTTCAAAGTTTGCAATGCAAAACTCCCAGTGCCATGTGACAAGATATTATGGCAGCACCGTTGGTGCTGTCTCAGTCTAAATATTTGAAGTGCTTCATGTAGTGCAACATGTTCCATCTTCTTTTCTTTGTCACAGGCATTATAAGGACACAAGAGACCCTTGATCGAGAGACTACTAATCATTACTGGCTCACAATCTTTGCTACAGACCAAGGAACTGTGCCACTTTCCGCATTTGTGGAGGTCTACATTGAGGTTCAAGATGTTAATGATAATGCTCCACTGACAACAGAGCCTGTGTACTATTCTTCTATACCTGAGAACTCTCCCAAAGACGTCTCTGTCATCCAGATCCAAGCATTTGACCTGGACTCTGAATCAAGTGATAATCTCTCATATAAAATAACCAGTGGAAATCCACAGGGATTTTTTGCCATCAACTCCCAGACAGGTAAATTGATGCCGTTCATCAAAACTAAATCCCAGCATGTGAATTTCTGTTTTATATTAATACATTTATTTATATATATATATATATATATATATATATATATATATATATATATATATATATATATATATATATATATATTAGTTATTATCATTATTATTATCATTTAGTTATTAATATTATTATCATGATGCTCTGTTTTCTGGGACTGTGTTATTGAAGCAATGCCCTTCATGTTTCATATGTGCTTTAAACATTTAGTAAACACAATTTTAAACATTTTACCCTGTATTTGAATATATACACCAATAGAGATAATAAACTGCAAAATTTGAATGATGTCCAGACCTGTAAGGGAGAAAAAATTTATGAGCATTAATATGTTAATGTTCACAAATGTACATGCACATAACACATGCTGAACATAAAAAAGTTTTGACATTAAATATTTCCTGAAGTTTTTAAACAGTATATAGACATCATTGATATTCACACCAGCTGGTTAATTACATTCACTGAGCAGCACAAGTAATGAATGCAGCTAATTAATTTGACGCGCCAATTGATTTCTCCTCCACCAAATTACTTGCCACACTCAGTCAGCTCAGCTTAA
Source organism: Paracanthobrama guichenoti (assembly GCA_018749465.1). Lineage (NCBI taxonomy): Eukaryota > Metazoa > Chordata > Actinopteri > Cypriniformes > Gobionidae > Paracanthobrama > Paracanthobrama guichenoti. The sequence goes on along the minus strand of CM031956.1, from coordinate 14,949,448 downwards.
AGTCTCAACAGTGCAAGTAAAAAAGTTTGTCAAAGGATTTCGCTGCCAAAGTCAATTGAACAAACTGAACTTAGTTGGTACATTGAGAACTGAATGTTTTTCTGGAGAAGAATTGTGAGCGTTTAGAGAACGTTTCCAGGAACAGTGAGCATAGTACACTCTAAACTATGACTCTTTTTTCCTTTTTCTCCTCAGAGAGAATGCAAAATTTAGGGTAGTTTTATTCGTCAAGCCTGAATGTTTCTGACTGTCAGGAGAACAGCCTGACTCTTATTACGAATAGAAAGTTTTCTCAGTCAGAAGAAAACACACTGAAATGTACCATTTGTCATTTCATGCATAGGGTTGGTGACAACTACATCACGGAAACTGGACAGAGAAAAGCAAGCAGAGCATCTTCTTGAAGTAAGATGTGCCCTGTATCTGATGACATTGCATTGTATTTACTTCCACAGAAGACAAAGGAGAATTGTCATGCTCTTTTTATTCATACAGCATACAATATACATTCAACGACGTGATGGTGTGGAAATAATTTACATTTTTGGGTGAACTGTTCATGTTGAAGAGTTATTGAAGTTTACATTACAGTTTACATTTTATGCCTCCCTCATGTTTGCTTTGGCAGTAGTTTCTCAAGCTCTCAGGCCTAAGATCAGTTTTTAACTTAAACAGATCACTGTTTCGGATGATGGCAGTCCATCCAAGTCTACAATGGTTCGTGTGATAGTCAACGTATTGGATGAAAATGACAACAGTCCCCAGTTTCTGGAAAAGATCTTTAAAATCAAGCTGGTGGAACGACCAGAGGCAGTCGAATGGGAGCCAATTTATCGAGTGATTGCTTATGACAGAGATGAGAGTCCCTCCTCTGATATCTCATATGCAATCGAGGAGGGTGAAGAGCACAGGAAATTCTTCATTCAGCACACAACTGGGTTTGTGTTCTCCAAAGAGGCTTTTTCAGCAGGGGAGTATCATATTCTCACGGTACGTTTATTTCAATTCCTAGACTTCAAATGGTGACGGACTTAATAGAGATGTATTTGTGGCTTCAAAATGAATGGACACACCCTCCCCCCTCCCCACATATTTTTGATACAAGTGGATTTTGAATGCAACTTCTAAAAGATAGAGTATTTAGTTAACTGTGAGTAAATGTTGTGGCAGAAATCTCCCATTAACAAAATGCAGTATGCCCTATACATCCTTAACAAATTAGGCTCTTGACATGTCTATGAAAAAAACAAGAGAAAACACTCACACTGCTGCCTTGCAGATTAAAGCATCAGACAATGGAAAGCCTTCAAAGTCGTCCATCTGTCGGTTGCACATTGAGTGGATTCCAAAACCTAAGCCGGCCAAACAACCACTGGCGTTTGAGGAGATTCCGCTCTCATTCTCTGTGATGGAGAATGATCCAGTGGCCCATATGGTGGGAGTTATCAGCGCTCAGCCACTTGACTCTCCTGTATGGTTTACAATCAAAGGTAAATATCTAAAGCTCTACAATCATCCTTAAAATAATATTTCCAAACATTAAAAAAGTCTATTCACCCTCATGTGATCCCAAACCAATATGACTCTCTTCAGTGAATCGCAACAGAGGAAATAACTATGAATAGGAGGACACAAATGCATATTAATGTTTCCATGAAAGTGTCCATTAGACTCATCCAATACATTTCAAGCCTACAGAAGTCATACGGTAAAATTTTAAAGGTAAAATTTAAGTTGTTATTCACTGATAAACTTCCACTCCAGTGGTCTGTTAAACTCTATAAAATGTCAGTGAGATAAACTACGGAATCGATGACAAATGATTTATTCATGGACATTGTTATTTCTATCATGTTTGAATGATCGTTCAAATAAAAATGCAATTTCTGTCATCATTTATTTACTCACCCTAATGTGTTTCAAAGCTTTATCGCTTTCTTTCATCTGTGTAACACAAAAGAACATATTTTGAAGAATGTCTGTTTTTGTCCATATTTGTCATATTTGATAGTTAATGGGTTCCAGCGTTGTTTGGTTTCAGCGTTCTTAAAATATCTCATACAGGGGGTGAGTAAATGAAGACAGAAATTTTGTTTAAACTTCAGTCTAATCCTCACAAAATGCCTTTGAATGGCTTAAGAATGGCTTTATCACTTTTATGATACTTTTTAAAGCCTCAATTCCTATTCATTGTAATTGCATGGGGGAAAAAACATCAGTATTTCTCCATTCATGTTTAGAAGAAAGAACATCATAAGGGTTGGAACTAGATGAGGGTGAATAAATGGTGACAGAATTGTATTTTTAAATACAATGCATTTTAAGTACTCTAGTCATTCTTGATGTTTCAGCTCTTTAAATTTCAATGTTCAGATGATCTTCAATAACCCAACCTTGATTTTGCCCTAATCAGCTTTCAACTTTTTCCGTCTGTCACCTTCTTCTCTGCCTCATTTGCTTTTCTTTTGTTTCTCTACTCTCGCTTCACAAGGAGTCACACATGTTAAAGACGTTTTTCACATTCTACAGATGGCTTGTGACCTGAACTGTACTGCAGGTATCTGCTGATAAATAGAAATATTGCTTATTTTTCTCACAGCTCTTGCATTATTTCCTGTCACATCTACCAGAAAGAGTTCTGAAATCGTGTTCTGTGGAAGCGATCTTGCACAATATTTACTTTCTTTGAATGTTTGCTACTTTAATAGCTAATGCAAATTCTATATTATGCAAAAATTCCACCTGTTAGTGAACAGCATTAATATGTGGCTGCTGTCTGTTTTGGTACTAAAAGGTGGAAACACTGGCAGCCGCTTTGATGTGGAGAAGGCGAGTGGCACAATCATCATCGCAGGAGCTCTAGATGCTGAATGGCAGTCAAATTACAACCTCACTGTTGAAGCAACAGATGGAACAAGATCTATCAGCACTCAGGTGTTTTGTCTTTAATGGCACTTACCATAAAATTGGCCATGCATTTATATTGGATTGCTTGAATAATGGATGGAGAGATAAGAAAAATGCTTTGACAAAGATTGTGTACGCGTGGATCTGTATTGTGACAGGATAATTATTTTGTTGCTTTTGTTGCATTTCACCACTGCTCAAATTGCAAAGACAGTTTAAAATGAAAATGTCAATCATTGAATTAAATTCGTCAAAGCAAACATATCATTTTGCTTTTTTAAAGTGCTTTATATCTAAAAAAATTTGTTCACATCTAAAAAAAAAAAAAAAAAAAAAGTATATATTTCACTCTTTTCTATTGCTACACTTGAAATTACATATAGAAAGATCAGATTGAATCTTAGTAGAAAATATTACATTTCATTGGAATGTGCCCTGGCACCTGCATACTGTGATACTATTGGACGCACTTGGCTGGAGTCAGGCTCACTGCTGTCTTTCTAATGTACAAGTTGCCACTGTCCTTTTGTCATAGTGTGAACATACCTCTCCTTGGGCGATACCTGCATGTATCAGCCAAGCCAGCCAGCCTTATCAGGTCACAGTGTGAGACTCATCCATCAGTGTGAGCAGACCCAGAGGCAAAGAATGATGTGAGAGGGAGTAATGTTTTAAAAGAGAGCTCCGTTTCAGCCCTCAGTCCATCTCTCCTGTTGCAGAGATCATTGCCCTCCAGGAGATTGCACTCTGCACAGTTTGTCATCCTATATTGGGCTTCTTGCGGGCAGTTTCAGGGCCTGTGTGAATTAAAGACTTTAATAAATTTGTGTCTTAGGTCAAATAATACATACTGGGTGTCCTTATGTTTTTGTTCAAAAGAATATGTAAATCTAATTATTATTAACTTAAAGCTGCAATCCGCAACTTTTTTGGTTAAAAATGATCCAAAATCCATTTTTGAACAAGTACATAACCAACCAGTGTTCAAAACTATTTATTGTAATGCTTTTTTTCTCAGTTGGTCAGAACAAAAGTGGCAGACATGTTAGCCTACTTGTTCAGATGATATTTTCCAGTGAAAATTCTTATTTCATATTCCAAGACATAGAATCTGTGATTCTGAAGTACAGTATCCACACCGGTGCAGTGTCTGACAGCAATCCACACATACTCCTCAAAACATTAGATTCATCCACGCTGAGGAGCCAAGCCGATACACAGTTCACGCACAGATGATAATTCCGCAAATAACTGCAATTGCATGTTTCAAACAGAGATGGCGACAAAGAGGCAAAGTTTACAGACTGCAGCTTTAAAGTATGGATTTTGGACATATATGCAATGATTTCGACTGGAAGTACTTTTTTAGAGTGCTTCATTAAAGCAACTGGATTTTCCTCTTTGTTTCTTATTTGATTCTCAGCTGATCTCAACACCCATTATGGTTAATATAAATAATAATTTAATTTAATATATACATTTAACAAATACATATATACCATATTTACTGTGTGGATTGTGCTTTTTTAAACAGGTCATAATTCAAGTTCTTGACACAAATGAACATCGCCCCCAGTTTGACCAAAACCAATATGAGATAAGTATTCCAGAGGAAACCCAGCCTGGTATGAAGATACTGGAAATAAATGCAACAGATAAAGATGAGAAGAGCAAGTTATCCTACACACTGTTGAGCAGCACAGACTTATTTAGTCTGAAGAAGTTTCGTCTTGATCCTGGGACAGGCTTTCTGTACATTGCTGAAAAACTGGACCATGAAAGCACACACAGACATATCCTCACAGTAATGGTAAGTCCATGTATAAACTTCTTTTGTCCACTACACTAGGTATTAGGAAAAACTGCATAAAACTGCACTGCATTTAACAGCTAGTTGGTAAAATATATATATATATTATTCCAGGTAAGGGATCAAGGTGTGCCTGTGAAAAGTAATGTTGTGCGAGTGATCATCAATGTGGAGGACAGTAATGACAATGCACCATGGTTCACCAGCTCTCAGTATACCGCCCGTGTGTTTGAAACAGCTGCGGTTGGTTCATCGCTATTACAGGTCACTGCTCTGGACAAAGACAAAGGCCTAAATGCTGAAATCCTCTACAGCATAGATTCAGGTACAGCTTATCTCTACTAACACTGTCAAGTCATTGGAAAAGTTTTATTGTTAATGGAAAACAACCCAAATATTATTAATTATTATTTCTGGTCATCCTATATACAGGTGCTGGTGTTATAATTAGAATATCATCAAAAAGTTGATTTATTTCACTAATTCCATTCAAAAAGTGAAACTTGTATATTATATTCATTCATTACACACAGACTGATAGTATATTTCAAATGTTTATTTCTTTTAATTTTGATGATTATAACTGACAACTAAGAAAAATCCCAAATTCAGTATCTCAGAAAATTAGAATATTGTGAAAAGGTTGACTATTGAAGACACCTGGTGCCACAGTCTAATCAGCTGATGAACTCAAAACACCTGCAAAGGCCATTAAATGGCCTCTCAGTCTAGTTCTGCAGGCTACACAATCATGGGGGAGACTGCTGACCTGACAGTTGTCCAAAAGACGACCATTGACATAAACCTGTATAATATATACCAGTGGCGAGCGGTGACTTAATTAACTAGGTATGCTGGGTGGCGCGTCAGATCAAAAAAAGTTCCTGGTGCAGATATGTTGGATGGCTTTATAATAAATAGACGCTCGCTTTGCTCTATAGTGTTAGCTACTCAGTTGCTTAGTCTCATGACACAGCTAAAAGTTTTCCTAATATGTTGGACCTTTTATTGAAAGTAGCCTATATTTACCATAAGAGCTGTGATTGTGATGTTTGAGTTAAGGGATGCGCGACGTGCAAAATGGGTATTGGCAAAATATGATGTCTTTTTGTAATTCCGTTGGTGCCACTAGTATCACAGAAATGACATACTTCACTTTTAAACAGTACAGAGCATCATCTTAACGACTCAGATCTAAATAAGAGACGACAGAGAAACACCACATGGCATTGCGAGCTATTTGCAAGCATTTGCCAGCAAACCAATAAGAACATAGGACAATGATGACCCTTCATAACTAGCAGATTTGAAGAAAATTATTGTTGTTTGGCAAATAAATAAATGACGGACAGCTATATACGTATTATACATTTTTTTTTTAAGCTTTATGGTACACCTCAAACAAGGGAATTTATAGAAATTTGTTTGTGTTATTATTAAAGGTGCTCTAAGCGATGTCACATGTTTTTTAGGCCAAAACATTTTTCATCACATACAGCAAACATCTCCTCGCTATCCGCTAGCTGCCTGTCCCCTGAACACACTGTAAAAAAACGCGGTCTCTGTAGTCAGCACAAGCTCCACAAACGGCAACAAAAACAAACTTGGGCAGTCTGGACAATGAAACATAATAAACAGTGCTCCAGCCAATAACTGACAAGAATGATTTGGGGGTGGAGGTTTGGGGTTAGTGCACGTGCACATGAAGGGGGGTGTGTAGAAGAGAGAAGCATAAAGAGGGAAGTTCAAATTATACGATTTTGATATGGCCGACACACGACCACAGAGACAACGCTCTGATGAATAACTTGCAACAAAAAGGAAAAGGAGAAGGAACGCGCAAAGTCCCGAATTTACATCGGAAAAGCCTTCGAAAGGTGGCGAGAACTCCGGCTACTGTTTGACTGTTTCAGGAAGCACGGAGGGGGAAGGGAGGAGGAGGAGGAGGGAGGGTCTAGCTAGCCTCTGTTTTGTTTGACAACACTTCGAACGTCAACAAGAAGTTACTCCACCCAGGATCGCTTAGAGCCCTTTAATGAGCCCCTGATATATACTTATATAAATAATACCACAAATAATACATTTTTTATCAGGTGTAATTGCTCTATTTTTAAGCTTTCTATTCTCTCTATTCTGTTCTCTGTAGGAAATCATGGACATTTCTTCAACATTGATCAGTCTTCAGGGATTGTAACAGTTGCAAGGGAACTTGATCGTGAATACAGAGATCAGTATAAATTGTTAATAAAAGTGTCTGATAAAGGAGAACCTCCTCTCAGTGTGGTTACAACCGTCCAGGTCACAGTCACTATCTCAGATAATACCAACCCGAAGTTCCCCTTCAATTCAGTTTTGGTTGAAGTCAGTGAGTCCGTCCCGGTTGGTAGTTTTGTAACTTTAGTCTCTGCCTTCAGTCAATCAACCATCTTTTATCAGATCAAAGAGGGAAATGTGAACAGCGCGTTTGACATCAATCCAAACTCTGGTGCTATCATCACAAGGAAAAAACTGGACTTTGAAACACTTTCGTCATATGAACTGATTGTGCAAGGTTCAGACATGGCTGAAATGTCAAGCAGTGTCACAGTAAGGATTCATATAAAGGATGAAAATGACAATGCTCCTGTTTTCACTCAACCTGAATTTACTGGCTTCATCACTGAGTCGGCCATTGTCAGAAGTGTGGTTCTGACCTCTCAGAATGTTCCGCTTGTTGTTCATGCGACAGATGCTGATCAACAGTCAAATGCCAGACTTGTCTATGAAATTATGGAGCCATTTGCTCATAACTATTTTTCTATAGTTTCTGGGACTGGAGCTATTCAAACCCTCAGTAACCTGGATTATGAGCAGAGAAAGGTGTTTAACTTCAGAGTTCAGGTCCATGACACTGGGATGCCACGTTTGTTTGCTCAAAACACTGCCAACGTGACTATACATGTCATTAACGTCAATGATTGTGCTCCAAAATTCACTCAGGATTCATATGAGACAACACTCCTCCTTCCAACCTACAAAGGGGTTAAAGTGACAACAGTAAAGGCTACAGATGAGGACTCACTTCCAGACACCAAACTACACTTTGAAATTGTAGATGGCAACATAGGGAACAAATTCCTGCTTGATCCAACCTCAGGTGATATTTTTGTGCAAAATGCTACACAGCTGCGGAGCAGGTACAGACTGACAGTCCGGGTTTTTGATGGGAGTTTTACTGGCACTGCAACTGTGAAAGTCAATGTTGAAGATAATAAAGGTCACAATCTGAAGTTCCCTCAGGAAATTGTCACCGCCTATGTGCAAGAAAGCTCAACGGAGAAGAAGACCCTGGCAATCCTATCTGTAGTTGGAAATAGAGTCAACGAGCCTTTGTTTTATTCTATTCTCAACCCTAACAGAAAATATGAAATAGGATGCACATCTGGAGTGCTTTTCTCCACAGGCATCCCATTTGACCGTGAAGAGCAGGATTTGTTTGAAATCATTGTGGAGGTTACAAAAGAGCCAAGGTTGAATGGAACCGCCCACGTGCTTGTGAGAGTGCACGTTGAGGATGTGAATGATAATGCCCCTGTCTTTGTAGATCAGCCCTATAGTGCTGTTGTTCAGATTGACAAAACCGTGGGTTCGGTTTTCAGGAAGGTGACTGCCGTGGACAAAGATATTGGCAGAAATGCAGAGGTTACATACTATTTGAAAGGGCATGATAAATATTTTCAAGTAAGCCCGTCTGGAGAAATATCTCTTAAGAGACCTCTAGAGCTTGAAAACGTTGGCAAGTTCGTCATTAACATCACTGCGCAAGACAGAGGCAACCCACCGCTATTCTCAAATGCAGAGGTCATTATTTCAGTGGTGAACAAAGCCACACCAGTGTTTGAAAGACCTTTTTACAAGATTGTAATCCCTGAGAATGTCCAAATTCGTACTTCTATACTGCAAGTTGTGGCCAATCAATCTGCAGGACCTTGTACGGTCTACAGCATCAGCGAAGGAAACCCATTCAATCAGTTCAACATTAATTTCAATTCGGGACTCATTGAAGTGATCCAGCCGTTGGATTATGAGGCTCATCCCGCATATCGGTTGAGTGTCCAGGCAACAGACTGTCTAACCGGGGCCAACTCTGACGTTTTTGTAGATATCATATTGGAAGATGTCAATGACAACACACCAAAATTCGAAGCGGCAGGGTATAACATCAGCATCTCTGAATCTGTTTTAATTGGAACCTCTGTGTTACAAGTGGTAGCCATAGACTCTGACACAGGAAGCAATGCAGTATTGTTTTATCAGTTGAATGAAAAGGATGGAGCCACCTCAGATCACTTCAGAATAGATGTTGAGAGTGGAGTAATTTGGACTGCAGGACTATTGGACCATGAAACCCAAGTGCAGCATGAACTGATTGTAAAAGCTGTTGATGGTGGAGCATTTCAGCTGTCTGCTGAGGTCCAAGTGATCATATATATAACTGATCTTAATGACAACCCACCTTTTTTTGCACAGCAGCTTTATAATGCCACCATAATTGAGATTTCTTCTCCAGGGCAGCTTGTGACCTGTGTTAAAGCATATGATGCTGACAGCCGTGGAACCAGTCTTCTGGAATATGCTATTTTGTCTGGAAATGACAACAATATATTTGCAATTGATGCATCAAGTGGAGAAATTGTGATTGCTAACATCGTCCAACAGTCTCCTGAGCCCTTCTACAGCTTAATTTTGTCAGTAACTGATGGTGTTTTCAGAAGTACTGCTGAGGTAAAGATCTATGTGGTGGGTGAGAATAGACACAGCCCATCATTTACCCAGGATGAGTATCTTATTGAGCTCCCTGAGAACTCTCCAGTTGGTATGTTGGTTGGACAAGTTGAAGCCATTGATGACGACCAAGGGATATATGGACAATTGACATTCTTCATTGTAAATGATATCGCCAGGGATAAATTTACCATCAACGATGATGGCCGGATTCACACATTAGAGAGTTTTGACAGAGAAAACCCAGAAGAGAAAGTGATTAGCATCAGTTTAATGGCTAAAGATGGCGGTGGGCGATTAGGCTTTTGTACTGTTATTGTTATTCTCTCTGACGTGAATGACAATTCACCCAAATTCAGGCTCTCAGAATATAAAGTTACTGTGCCAGGAGAGGCTCCCATCGGTACAACAGTGATCAAAACATCTGCAGTAGATGAAGATGAGGGAAGTAATGCTGCTATCATATACACTGCTGACTCTGATTTAGGGCACTTCGAAATTCATCCACTTAGTGGTGCGATTGTCACAAAGGAAAGTCTAATTGGACTGGAAACTGGCCTGTATTCCTTCTTTGTAAAGGCTAAAGATTCTGGAAACCCACCAAAGCAATCTATTATTCCTGTTTCAATTAGAATAGTTCCCCCTGAAACATCAATGCCAAAGTTTGCAGAGCCGTCACTGTGGTTGGAGATTTCAGAAGACCTGGCTGTCGGAACTGAGATGGATATCTTCCAAGCCCAGAATGAGCGGTCCGTGATCTACAGCCTTGTTGGAGGGAACACCCCAGAGAGTAACAAAGATGAGGTCTTTTCTATTGACAGCAGTACTGGAAAACTTACACTCACAAAAAGACTAGACTATGAAACTATCAAATTGTATCAGCTTGCAGTGCAGGTCCGAGATGTTGATGATGGCATGGAAATGGTCTCAACTATAGATGTGAGTATACATCTCAAAGATGTCAATGATAACAGCCCACAATTTGAGTCTTTCCCCTACCAGTCATATATTGTTGAAAACCTACCAGAAGGGACTTCTGTAGTGCAGGTCAAGGCCACTGATCTGGATTCTTGGCTGAATGGTCAGGTCACTTATACCCTGCATGAAATCCAGGAGCACCCTGATGTTCTAGAGATGTTTGCAGTGGACAGTGAGACGGGCTGGATAACCACCCTCACAAAGATAGACAGAGAAAAAACAGACCAATATCGAATCACAGTGGTGGCCACAGACAGAGACAATATGACAGGCACTACTGTTGTAGAAGTGACAGTTGTGGACACAAATGACAACTCTCCGTTATTTGCTGAAGAAATTTTTAAAGGTACTGTGAGAGAAGATGAATCTACACCGGGCACAGTTGTCACCATTCTCAACTGTGCTGATTCTGACAGTGAGGAGGTCAACAGGAGGTTCAGCTGTTTTATCACAGGTATACTGTCCATGCTGAATGAAGTGAATGTCCAGCTCAAAAGTGTATAATACAGTTCCATACAGTTTGTACATTATATTTTAGTTAATAAGTGATAAGTCAACACTTGCTTAAAAGTAAAGGCAGCTATGTGAAAATCCATTTATACTGTGTTAAATATTATGCATCATATTATAAAGGCAAATATCTTATAATATATAATATTTATTCAGATTTATTTGTACAGTGTTTTTTTTTTATTAATTTTTTAACAATACATATTCCAAAGTAATTTTAAAAAAATGCATTAAGCTTATTTAATAAATATAATATGTTAACACCTAAACTTTTACAATCCTAAAAATACTTTGTAAAATATTTTCTTTTATGTTTTCCTTCTTGGCCCCTAAAATTCCCTTGCAGCCATTGGAACCAGTTTGAAAACCCTTTAGCCATACAATAGCTTTATGTGAGAAATAAATGAAATTTTTATCTTTAGGTGAACTAGCCTTTAAAAAAACTGGTATTGGCATTTCAACATGACAGTTTTGTGAGGTGTTTATTAACCTTTGGATAGTCGCAAATAAATTATAAAGCTAATGCCACAAGCTCAATTACTGGATGTTATGATTAATCTATGATATGTATATGAGTGTTCTGTATTATACCGTCGCTGATTAGAGATATTCAGAGCATCTTATTATTGTCCTCAGTTTCATTACATCGCCTGATTAGTATCTTGTATGCAGCTAGAAATACAATGAATCCCCAAGCTGTTTAGAATGATGCTAAATGCATGGTGATTTGACTGCTAATCTCCTTATTAAGTATTTCTGATTAGACCGAAGTTAGTTTTTCCTTGTTTAATGTATTCAGGTGGAGACCCGCAGGGCCTGTTTGATGTGAAGCACACAGATGGTGTTTGGGTGGTCACTGTCAGCAAAACCTTGGACAGGGAGGAGAGAGATTTCTATCTTTTAAACATCACAGCCACCGATGGAACCTTTGTGACAAAGGCTACCGTAGAGATCACTGTCCTTGATGCAAATGACAACAGTCCTGTTTGTGAAAAGGCATGATGTGTTTATTCATTAGCCCCTTAGCTCTTTATTCTGGACTGTGCAGAGAAATTTTAATGAATATGCACATTTTCTGTAGTGTCACCTTTTTCTGTAGTGTCACTTTAAATTGAAATCCAATTTTGTTCTCAGGATGTATATGCTCAAGCTGTTCCTGAAGATGCACTTGTTGGAAGACAGATTCTTCAAGTCTCAGCCACTGATGCAGATATCCAGTCAAATGCGGAAATCACGTACCAGCTGAGTGGCAGCGGAGCTGAATCATTCACAGTTGACACCAAAACAGGTAAAATGAAATTTTATCTCAAGAAAGAGGTTAAGTATCTTATTCAAGGACATAATGGTAGGAGCTCATTGATCACTCCTTGCCAGGTTCAAGTCCACACAACCTTGTGATTATCAGTCCTGATCGTTATTGACTTTATAAAGCGTTCAGTGTTCAATGTGAGTAGCGATTTTTGCAATACATATTGTTCCAAAGCTGCTTTACATAAACTAATCCCTTAAAACTCTAAGTGAACAAGCCAAGCATGACAGTATCAAGAATAAAATGCCCTAAGATGTAAGCAGAAGGAACCATTGGCAGCCCATCCTTCTCTTGCTGACATGTAGTACATATTAGTGTATTAAAATAAACACTACAGTTGTCAGTAAGATTTTTTTTAATGTTTTTGAAAGAAGTATCATTATACTCACTAAAGCTAAATTTATTTGATCAAAATATGCATTTTATTTTATTAATATAACATTTTATTTTAATAGATTTTAAAATGTTGTCTATTCCTGTGACAGAAAAGCTGAATTTTCAGCATCATTACGCCAGTCTTCAGAGTCGCACATAATCCTTCAGAAATTATTCTAATATGTGGAGCATTTCTTATTATATTAATGATGTGCTGCTTAATATTTTTGTGGAAACTGTGATACATTTTTTCTGGATTTCTTGATGAATAAGAAAGAACAGCATTTGAAGATTTCAGATGCAAAAACCTCTTAAGACCGTCTGACATTTTTCTTTTAAATGAGCATTTTTATGATTTTAATTTGACTCTTATCAGTGACATTTTTAAAATCATAATTTCAATAACTAATAAACTTTTAATTGCCATTAAAGTGAAATTACTGAACCTAAACATAGGAGCCTGATAAAAATGTCAGACGGACTTAGAGGTTTTTGCATTCAAGTCTTTATTTATTTGAAGTGTATCTTTCGTAACATTATAAATGTCTTTATTGTCCTTGCTGTATACTTTATCCTTGCTGATTCAAAGTAAGTTTTTAATTTCTTAAAAAGTTCTGACCCCAAACTTTTAAACGGTAGTTTACATTTTTGTATTTTTCTTCTAGGTGTAGTGAAAACGCTGGTAACCCTGGACAGAGAGATGACAGATGTGTACAACCTAACTGTGCATGCAGTGGATGGAGGCAATCGCTTCTGTCAAGCTTCTGTGGTCATCACGGTTGATGACGTTAATGACAATGCCCCCAAATTCACATTTGACCCACATCATGTGAGCATTTTTCAGAATACACAACCTGGGACATACGTGGCACGACTAGAGGCCTTCGATGAAGATATTGGTATGAACAACTTTTTTTTTCATAAGCAACCATTTCTATTATTTGTTAACATTGTTTGTTTCCCTTATACAAAAATGGAGAATGATTGTTAGGTTAGATTGTAGTTAGATGTACAGTATTTGTTTCCAGCAGTGTAACCTGATTGAAGAAGTTGTTGCATCAGTAGTTATTAGTCTGTGCCATCTTTCGCTCTGTGTGGCGTTTCATCACTCTTGTCTTCACTCAGCATGTAATATTCCCTGATATTGGAACAAATTAATATAATCTTCACTTCTCTTGCACAATTATCTTAGCTCCCTGTGAAGGTAACAATTACTTTCTCGCAGTAGTCCAAACTCTAATTTTGTATAGTTAATCTAAACTTTTCTGTAAGTAAAGTTCAGATCACTTTTTCTTCTTTGCCTGTTGCTTGTTTGACTTCAAATTTGTAACATTTCAATAATTTCTGTCCATCTGGACTGCAGTCTCACTACTGGAAGATGGCGAGATGCTCATCTCCTTTGTTCAGATGAAGTTATGCGCACACATTCCACACATTGTCTTGCAAACATTATTCTTGCCACTAATAACTAATATAAACAACTGCCAGGTAGGATGTCTTGTAATTAGTGTTTCTTTCATGAATTAACATCATCAAGATGTTTTTGTGAGTATTTGCTGATTGGAGAGGAGATTGTGAAGTGATTAATTCCAATTCATTCAGCTGTCATCATAGGATTTTCATAGGCGTCAATTAGTCAGAGGCAATTAGGCTGGACAACCGTGTGACACCAACAACAAGGGCTGAATCCCTCAATCACTATTCCCTACTTTAGTCCACTAATAAAATTCACTTGAAGGAGTGAATGAAAACGAGTGCGTGAAGTCAGACAGCCGCTCTGTGTACATCAGCTGTACACTCGTTATTGCGGTGCAATGTGGGATTAAATGAGTGCACTCAATAACGTCCACTATGTTTCGGACACCACTACAAAATGGCTGTCCCGTCAAATAGTGCCCTTTTAACGGTATAGGGGGCGATTTCAGATTCAGCCATGGTCTATTCTTATTGCACTAATGAGCATATGAACAAGTAGCTATGTTTTGTATATAAACTGCTAATTAACCCAACAAGAAGCAATTAGATCATATTTCTGTCATCCTGCCTCACTATGCCATAAAACAGATTAGAGGAACAGACTAATTTTGCATCACTTGGGATTCATTGCAAGCCCAGCCACTCTCCTCAGAATGTTATCATTTCAACCCACTCATGACTTAATGATATAATGACATTCTTCTGCCCACTCCTGCTCAATTTATGTCTGAATTTGAAATGTTTACTCTTCTCAGCAATGTGTCTTTTTATTTCAGACTTCTGTTTTGTCATTAAGTAGGGGGTAGTTTTATTTACAAAGACCACAAATCACAGCACACATTGCTGCTTCTCTTGTTTACAGTACATTTTATTCTATTGCTCAAAGCTAGTGCCAGATTTATGCATAGGCATTCTAGGCCCAATTACAATAAGAAGAAATAGTATTTTCTTCAGTGATTATCATTATTTCACTCTAATGCTTAAAGACTATTACTATATAAATTTACAAAATAAATTGATTTCAAAATTTTTCATAAATCATTGCTATTTGGGATGTATGAGTATTGGGGAGACCCAAATATTTATTTTGCCTATGGTCATACACTGACCTAAAGGATTATTAGGAACACCTGTTCAATTTCTCATTAATGCAATGATCTAATCAATCAATCACATTGCTTCAATGCATTTAGGGGTGTGGTCCTGGTCAAGACAATCTCCTGAACTCCAAACTGAATGTCAGAATGGGAAAGAAAGGTGATTTAAGCAATTTTGAGCATGGCATGGTTGTTGGTGCCAGACGGGCCGGTCTGAGTATTTCACAATCTACTCAGTTACTGGGATTTTCACGCACAACCATTTCTAGGGTTTACAAAGAATGGTGTGAAAAGGGAAAAACATCCAGTATGCGGCAGTCCTGTGGGCGAAAATGCCTTGTTGATGCTAGAGGTCAGAGGAGAATGGGTCGACTAATTCAAGCTTATAGAAGAGCAACTTTGACTGAAATAACCACTCGTTACAACCGAGGTATGCAGCAAAGCATTTGTGAAGCCACAACACGCACAACCTTGAGGTGGATGGGCTACAACAGCAGAAGACCCCACCGGGTACCACTCATCTCCACTACAAATAGGAAAAAGAGGCTACAATTTGCACGAGCTCACCAAAATTGGACAGTTGAAGACTGGAAAAATGTTGCCTGGTCTGATGAGTCTCGATTTTTGTTGAGACATTCAGATGGTAGAGTCAGAATTTGGCGTAAACAGAATGAGAACATGGATTCATCATGCCTTGTTACCACTGTGCAGGCTGGTGGTGGTGTAACGGTGTGGGGGATGTTTTCTTGGCACACTTTAGGCCCCTTAGTGCCAACTGGGCATCGTTTAAATGCCACGGCCTACCTGAGCATTGTTTCTGACCATGTTTATCCATTTATGACCACCATGTACCCATTCTCTGATGGCTACTTCCAGCAGGATAATGCACCATGTCACAAAGCTCGAATAATTTCAAATTGGTTTCTTGAACATGACAATGAGTTCACTGTACTAAAATGGCCCCCACAGTGACCAGATCTCAACCCAATAGAGCATCTTTGGGATGTGAATGGGAGCTTCATGCCCTGGATGTGCATCCCAGAAATCTCCATCAATTGCAAGATGCTATCCTATTAATATGGGCCAACATTTCTAAAGAATGCTTTCAGCACCTTGTTGACTCAATGCCACGTAGAATTAAGGCAGTTCTGAAGGCGAAAGGGGGTCAAACACAATATTAGTATGGTGTTCCTAATAATCCTTTAGGTGAGTGTATATGGTGGTAAATTTTAGGTAAATTCGAACCTGCTCAAAGCCCAAGGTTTTTAAACTTTGAGGGTCCCTGAAAGTACATATACTCCAGAGGTCCTTGGAGATAGGGGAGCGCGGGGCACAACCTAACGCAGGGTTAGTTGTAACACGCATGGTTTAACACTTTCCACACATGCCAGGATGATGAAACTTTGTGTATTTATTAGTTGCCATATCAACATTATTTAGAGAAAAAATTGCTCCAAAATTAAAAAAAAATATTTGGAAGATATCACTGAACATTTATTTAACCATAGCAAAAGTAAATTTCTTACTTAAGTTTATTTTTCATCTCTGTTTTTATTTAAAATAAGACAAATCTGATATTATTTGAATCTTATATCTGTTATTTAACAGTTGAAATGGTTCTTTAATGCTGATCTAACAGCAGAAGATGCGAGCCGCGAGTCCCAGTTGTGCAGATGGGGTGCCATGTAACACTGCGTTACAATGAGCCCCTATTAGAAATATGATATTATATTCTATACTTTTATGAATTCTTTTGAGAAACCATGAGAAAAGGGTGAATAATGACTTAGAGTCAATGTTCAGAAATTATTCATTATTATTATGTTTTGAACTATGCTGTATAGCTGTATTTAGCGATGTGTTTGTTGTCAAACTCAAAAATTTGCTTATTTTTAATTATTAAAAAATGCCATTATTTTTTTTTATTAATTGTATTTTATTGACAAAATATTTTAGTTTGTCTTGGATATTTTTCTGATTATATCAGGTAACATTTTAAACTGTCATTTGGTCATGTTACAATGTTCCCCTCACGTGTTACAATGTACCCCACCTATGGGGCATGTTGTCACATTTCACTTCCATTCTTTTGGGGTAAATCAAGAAAAAAGTATACACTGTATTAATGAAACAAAACCACATATTTGTACTAGACATGTGTGAAATTAATGTGGGAAAAAGAAAATGCTCTGAACCACAAGTGGATTTACACAAACTGAGAAAGTCAAAAAGCGTTAGGTTGTGCCCCGCTCTCCCCTACTGTAAAACAAAATTTACAAATTGCATTTTTATGACACTACTGTCAGAGTCTGAGTCTGTTTTCACGGTCTTGCATTGTTGCACACAAGGCAGTTTGTGGTTGTGTTTTTTCTCCGAGCTGTTCTCCTGTTTATTGTTTTAATTCTCGGATTAAAGATTTATTTTGAGTATCTTCTTCATCGTGCGCTTCATTACAGCCACCGGCCATGACAGAATGCAAGACCCATTATGACAGATGGATTTGGCTGCACTGTCAATGCAGTGTCCAAAGACTGCAGCATTTCCAACTCAAATGGTCACAATGCTTCCAGTGAGTTACATCCCTGAGTCCGTTCCAGTGAGAGAAGTTCCTAAGTCTGTTCCAGTGTGTCAAATTCCCAAGTCTGTCCAAGTGAAACCTTACTGGAAAGTCCTTTCCAGTAGGGCTGAATGATTAATTGCACTTGCGATAATATTGCGATATGATAACTATTTTGCAACCGCAAAGGCTGCGATTACATCGTCTGGTCACGTGATGTGCGAGCAGTCTGCAGAAGCACGTCAATTTGGCACGTTGTGCCTACAGGAAAGAACAGTTTATGTTTAATCTATCTAATATTGCGTTGGTCAGGCTATACTATAGAGGTGGGAGAAGATCCTCTCTCCAAAGATTCTGGATCAATTCTGAGCTTAGATTTTAACTGCAGGTGCGCAATGGCTCTGCGTGTGTTTTATAGAAACACCCGTATTGTGCTTACACCACACACCCCCACACACACACACACAGGACAAACCACATATTATATAAAAGAGATCTGTGCATTAGTGTGAATGCTGATCTCCCGCTGTCTATCATGTCATTACTAATAAGCATCAGTAAAGATGAGACTCACATTTCAGATACTCTTACACACTGAAAGCACTCTTTGTTCATTGGTTGAAATATGTTTTTTTGTTCCTCTTTATTATTTACTAGCTTTTATGTTTTGAAGCTGTATTAGTTTATATATTTAAAATTCTTAACATGCAATTGTTTTAATTAAATTTGTGTAATTAGTTCAAGAATAGTTCAAGAATAGTTTTCAGATCGTGAGGTGCCTAAAGATTCCCACCATTACTATACAATGATTTATTGCTCATCTTTGTTGAATAATACAGAAGACAAAGAGCTTAAAAATAATCGCATATTAAATCGCAATCGCAATATTGGTAAAAAAAAAAAAATCGCAATTAGATTATTTTCCAAAATCGTTCAGCCCTACTTTCCAGTAAGGTAAATTCCAGAGCTCAACCCAGAGAGCCAGCCTCCCTGCACTGCTTCATTACAGCCATCGACTGTGACAACTACTACCTATTAAATAATTGTTATTAATTTTCAACTAATGATTTTTTTCTTTCTTTCTTTCTTTCTTTCTTTCTTTCTTTCTTTCTTTCTTTCTTTCTTTCTTTCTTTCTTTCTTTCTTTCTTTCTTTCTTTCTTTCTTTCTTTCTTTCTTTCTTTCTTTCTTTCTTTCTTTCTTTCTTTCTTTCTTTCTTTCATTTCTTTCAATGGTTTCAATGGTTTTGTTTCTTATTTTTGTTATCAGTAATGTACTTTAGGATGTTTCATATATGCTTTCTGTTATTTTGTTAGTTTATTTCATTATTAGTGTCATGTCTTACCCTGATGATGTTTTGTTTTTGTGTTTATGACCCTGTATACGGGCTACTTACAATGAACTCTGATTCATGTGGCTTTTTCATCAGGCTTTTTTTTTAACTCTAAATTTAACTAAAAAATATCTGGCTTCAAATGAAAGGAGGGAAAGGGAACTTCAGTGAACACTTAATGGACTCAGTGGATTCAAAGATTGTTTGCCCAGATTCACTAAGATGAACATTTTAAAATAATTAATTGACAGAAATGTGAAACCTAAAAACATTAACTGAGGACTAAAAAAATCTAAAATAGAATAAAACTACTGTCAGACAGCCCTCTTCCACCAACAACAACCTGTTCCCATCCTACACATCAGAGACCCATGCTGCCACAAATCTAATACGGCTGCTAGAAATCTAATGGAGACCTCCAGAACTGACATTTCCTAATACTCTTTCTTGTTTATTTATCTCTAGGGATGAATGGAAAAATACGTTACTCGTTTGAGGACTCTGCCGGAGGTCTGTTTTCAATTGAGGAGAGCTCAGGAATTATCAGTTTAGAAAGGTCCCTGGACAGACACACGAAGGCCATGCATGTGCTGAGGGTACGTGCTACAGACCAGGGCTCTCCCCATAGACTCTCCTCTCTCAACTCTGTAGTGGTGACAGTGCTGGACGCTAATGACCATCCACCAGCGTTTGAGCACAGGGACTACGTTTCCACAGTTCCTGAGGATGTTGCAGTAGGGACTAAGCTTCTGAATGTCTTTGCTGCAAGCAGGGACAGGGAAATTACTTCCCAGACAACGTACTCTATCACCAGCGACAACGAGCAAGGAGCTTTCCGAATAGATTCACAGACAGGTGATACATACATATACACACAGTTTCCCCACTGACAGTGTGACTCAAAGGGGACTCCACTGTGGATTTGGGGATCTAGTGAACATTTGTGTTTGCAGGTGACATCTTTGTAATGGAGCCGCTGGACTATGAGGTGTCTCCACAGCACTACCTGACAGTGAAGGCCACCGCCAGAGGGAAACAGTCACTCAGTGACACAGCTATTGTTACCATTCACCTCCTTGACATCAATGACAACAGCCCTGTGTTCAGCCAGAAGATCTATTCAGCTATAGTCAGCGAGGACACCAGACTCGGGAGCACAGTGCTGACGGTAAGTGTTTTGCATATGTTTGCATTAATATACACTGTTTCTTTGAAATAGTCCATATTGTAGGTAGTTATGTTTTATGTTTCAGGTTCACTTTCACACCACAATATGATCTGTTTTTACATAGCCTATCCCCTACACTCTAAAAAATGCTGGGTTAAAAACAACCCAAGTTGGGTTGAAAATGGACTACCCCAGTGATTTGGGTTGTTTTAACCCAGTAAATGGGTTGTTTTAACCCAGCGGTTGGGTTAAATGTTTGCTTAAAACAACCCAACCGCTGGGTTAAAACAACTCAATCGCTGGGTTAGTCCATTTTTAACCCAACTTGGGTTGCTTTTAACCCAGCATTTTTTAGAGTGTAGTATGCACATCAGTGTAATTAAAATTATGAAACAGTCTTTTAATTGTGTTGATAAACCAATTTAGAAAAATGTGGCATACAGTTTATGTGAGATAAACACAAGTGTAATGATCCTTTTCCTTAGGTACTAGCAAATGATATTGATGGGCATTTAAACAACCGAATCCACTATTCCATTGAGGACAACAACCAAACGTGTCCCTTCATCATGAATGAAGTCAGTGGTGAACTTCGACTTGCCCATCAGTTGGACAGGGAAAAGGTAATGCTTTTTGAATTACATCTCCCCCTTCACTATGGAAAGGTGGGCTTTGAAATGATCTTCAGAGGTCTTGATGACACTGTTTCTAATTCCTTTGCAAAAGCCAAGGATGGCTTCATCTTTTCTGCCTTTTTCTTCTCGTTTAAATTAGGTAGCGAATTACATGCTGACCGTGCTGGCCACCGACAGTGGAAATCCCCCCAAATCCGACAGCGCTATAATCAACATGGCTGTGTCTGATGTGAATGATAATCCACCTGTTTTCTCTCAGGCTAACTACAGTCTCATCATCCAGGCAAGACCACACTCTCCTACAGAGTAGGGCAAATTAAATCCTACACACTGTTTCCTTACTTCATGCCTGAGCTCTCAGTGAGAGGTGATGGTGTAATCTCTCAGGTCTGTTGGAATGATTCTGGGTATCTTTCTCTCTTCGGTAGGAGAATCTACCTTCAGGAGCCAGTGTATTACAGCTCAAAGTGACAGACAACGATTCCCCCCAAAATGGGCCTCCTTTCACCTTCAGTATTCTGAAGGGTGATGAGGCAAGCCCCTTCAGCATAGACCAGCAGGGTGTGGTAAAGACAGCTGGACCACTGAGAAAGGCCCAACACATACTTCAAGTGCAGGTGAGAAGATTTTTTGTTGTGTAGCAGTCCTTTAGGGGACTTTTAGAGCAGTGTTTCTCAAACTGGACTTCACAGATCCCTATGGATCCTTCACAAATAGCCAGAAGACCAGAAAAACTTACTGACAAGTTACAGCTAATTTTTCAGCAGAATGGAGTTCTGTATGTATTCATTTTCTGTTTAGGAATAAAAAAGCGCATTGAGAGAGCCTTCAACAAAATGTCCTAATTTTGCAGAGCTAGGCGCATTCCTTCTCAACATATTTTGTTAAACCTGGAGCAACATTCCTGTCCAAAATTGTACTAATCCCTACTCCTAAATCTAACCCTACCCATAAGTTATCCCTAAAATCAGAGGGAAATGATAGGTGAATAACACTGGTGTAGAAGCACTTAACCCTTGTTGTAAGCTTAAACTTGACATAAACTGTAAACGTGTCCCTCAAATCTGATTGGTTGATTGGAATGTTGTTCCAGGACCAACAAAGATGTTGATGCAGGACCATGTTGTTCTTGGTGAAATCAGTTTCTGTAACCAAGTCAAAGAAAAAAAAATACAAGGTACAAGTGATACCTTAAAAATAATGACCTGATTTGTAGGCTGAGAACAGCACTATGTATATAAACCTAAAAAATACATTTGGTATTGAATAAAGAACGTGCATAATTCCTTTACTGATGCCAAAATATACCTGTTAGTGGAAGATTTCATTGAGTTATATGATGCAGACATTCTTAAAGATTCATGTGTTGAAAGTTCCCTCTTGTGTTGAACATGTGTCATAGCAGGTAAGTTAAAACACTTTGCCTGGTCCTGTGCCTGTTATTATGTCGCATTTTATGTAAGACCCCCAGCAAAGGTGCATTACATTTAACAAAAATGACAGAAAAAGTTATATTTCAAATAAATGCTGATGTTTTGAATGTTCTATTCACCAAAGAATCTTAAGAAAAATTTATCACGGTTTCTACAAAAATATTAAGCAGCACAATTTTTTCCAACATTAATAATAATAAGAAATGTTTCTTGAGAAGCAAATCAGCATATTACAATGATTTCTGAAGGATCATGTGACACTAAAGACTGGAGTAATAACTGCTGAAAATTCTGCTTTGCCACCACAGGAATAAATTAGAATTTAAAATATATGAAAATAAAAATATATTTAGAATTTAGAATGTAATAATATTTCACAATATTTTACTGTGTTTTTGCTCAAATAAATGAAGCCTTGGTGAGAATAAGAGACTTATAAATAATAATAAAACTATAAAAATGGTCTGTATCTGATTTCAGGTGTCTGACAATGGTAGGCCCCCACTGAAATCAGTCACATCTGTCAGTGTGCTTGTAGTACAGGCGAGTGTGTATCCTCCATCTGTGCTTTCTCTGGATGTTTTCATCATGATCTTGGAAGACGAGTATTTAGGAGGCATGCTGGGCAAGGTCCACGTCACAGATCAAGATGAATATGACACGCTCACATTCAGTCTGGAGCCACAGTCACACAGCTTGTTCTCTATCATCGGCACGGATGGCAGATTGTTGGCCCGTGGAGGCTTGGACGTGGGTTATTACCAGCTTAATGTCTCAGTCAGTGACAGTCATTTCTCAGCCTTAGCCAGTGTCACAGTGAACGTGCTGCGGGTCACAGAGAAAATGCTGGACAGTTCTGTTTCTGTGGGCTTTGCTGGCATCTCTGCTGAGGATTTTATCCAGGACCACTGGAAAAACTTCCAAAAAGCTATCCGCAGTGTAGCCGGAGTCCGCAGGGGCGCCATGCAGTTGATCAGTCTGCAGCCTGCAGAAATGGACGACGGCCTGGATGTTCTTCTGTTTTTTGAAAGACCAGGACGAGGCGTCAGCTCGCTGGAAGCCCTCTCTCGGAAGCTGAAGCTCAACTCTTCCAGAGCAGCCATCAAAGAGATGACTGGACTACAAATAGTGAGGGTTTTGAATAGCCAGTGCTCAAGCTCTGAGTGTCCCGGTAGTATGTGCAGACGAGTGGTCCTGCTTAACCAGACCAGTATGGCCACATACAGCACTGCCCGAGTCAGCTATGTCACTGCCAAACACAACATAACAGCCAAATGCCTGTGCACAGGTACACAATGTGACTGTTATAAACTGTTACATATTACATTTTTAATTTAATTTAATGTTATTTTATTTGTTAAAATAATATATTGTTATATTATATAATAATAGCAATTATTAATATTAATATAAAACTATGTTTTAATAATCATAAAAGAAAAAATAATTGTAAAAATATATAAATAAATAAATATTCTGCTTTTCAGACATTAAGTGCCTGAAGCATGATACCACCTGTGTAAACAACCCATGTCCAGAGGGCTATGAGTGTGTGTCAGGCCTTGGGGAAGACAAACACAGCTGCATATGCACAGGTGGTGCCAAAGTCAAATGCTCAGGTAACAGTGAATTCATTTCCTTATCAGATAAGACAGTGTCATCTTAATGACCCATCACAGGTGCAGATTACATTGTTTCCCGCTTACTTAATTAATAATAATTTGCAAGTGTGTAGTGTAAACACACATTCATTAAGTACAGTAATACATGGTTAATTTTCAGCTATTTGCAGATTTAATCATTAGGTGAAACAGTTTACACGCGCAATTTAACACAAGGGTATTTTTTCATAATTAATGCGGAGAATGGCATTTTCTCTTGAGTAGGATCTATAAGGTGTTGAAGAGTAAATCAACAACAAGATAACAGAAGTGAATTTACTCAGCTGAGAATGGATATCCTCTGTTTATATCCTTAAGGAGAATGTCTTGTCAGTTTTAATTAACTCTGAAACCCACAACCACACGTGTGATACTTCTTTTGTTAGAGTCATTACAAGTGGCTTTAAAATGCTAATTTTGTAATTACAAGAAATTACAATGGTAACTTTAATTTCTGCCAAAATACCATTTATCTTGTAAAACATATATTAAAACATATATTAAAATGAGATATTCTTCATTAATGTACAAAGCTTTCGTAATATTTCTGTAATATTGTTATTTTTATTATACAATCAATAACTGTAGTTACAATGCAGCCAAAGGCAAAACTCAGTAACTGTATATTTAAAATGACCAGTTAGTATAACTATGCTCAGATTCAAAGAAATCCAAGTGTAATAAAACGAAAGCCATTTGCTCAGTTACAGTGTTGCTGTAATTTCTGTGTTTTGTCTTTGTATGGCAGAATAATAGAGTTGTAGAAACATTTTAGTATGGGAATTCTGTGCATGACATTTTGTACAATTTTCAATGGCTTAAAATGATTTAGTTAGACATTTATTATTCCAGCCAGTTTTAAAGGTTTGTAAAACAGACACAAGCAACCATGATCCAAACTTAAATGTCATCTGTATTTATTTTAATTAATGTGCTACTAACTTTATTTCCTGTTTTTCTCCACGTTCTAAGGAGGATCTTCAATGACATTTAGTGAGAGCAGCTATATTAAATATCACCTGAGGGAAAGCGCAAGTGAAGTCAAGCTCGCACTCAAGTTAAAAACTCTCTCAAGAGAAGGAACAGTAATGCTTTCCAGAGGATCAGGACACAGCATTCTAGAGGTATAAAAGAAAATTGAATCGCTACTTATTTTCATGTATACATAAACCCTGATCGAACAAGTTGTCCCTAGAGAAGTTTAAAAAAGTCTAACACTTAACATTAAAGGGTACATAACACACACAGTTTCTGCCAGTCTCATGCTAATCTTGAGTACCTATTGAGTAGTATTGCATCCTTTATATCTCTGAAGATTCTTTAGTTTTATCATATTTATTAAAGAGTCTTTTCGAATAAAGCAGAGCGGCTGGAGGCGTGCAGTGGGCAGGGCTAAAGAGTCACAAGCACGCACACAATACATCATCGCATTATCTCTGGATAACTTTTGATTCACCATACGTTTGTGTTTACATTGTATGCACTTACGTGCCGATTGCCAACAAAACACAGACATTTAATGCAGTTTCACTCACTGCCTGTGGTTTCGACACATGACTGGGGACAAACAAACACACTTGCAGAACTCCGTTGCTGCTCCGGAAAAACAAACTGCATCCACTGTTCCCTTAACGCTGGGTTATTTGGGAAGCTGAACAAGGTTATCTTTCCCTCACAACCAGAAACACACTTCTTTAGTGACATTGTTGATTTCGTGGTCTAAAAACTAAATGACAGTGCTGTCGACGGCTTCTGTAACCCGAACAAAGCTTGTTGATTGGCGCACTCTTGCTCTCGCTCTGGTTGATGTGCGCACACACTCATCCGGGAGAAGTGCCCATACAAGGAATTCCGCCCTTTATGAAGTCATACAGGGCCATACCCTGAAAAAACTTTCCGAAACGTATTCGAAATCGGAAGGAGTGTATTTGGCACAGAAATACGTCATACGTTCAACTCGTTATTTGAAATGTTGGCCATGTTTAGCATGAGAATACAACTCTTTATTTGTAAATAAGTCAGACTGCATGAAATAGCATTTGACTTCCATAGTAGGAAAAAAATACTATGGAAGTCAATGGCTACCGTCAACTGTCAGGTTACCAACATTCTGTTTTAGACTAATTTTTTTAGACTAATTCTAAAAATATAATACTGACTGTTTGTATTCCTTAGATAGTTGGAGGCAGACTGCAGTTCCAGTTTGACTGTGGCTGGGGTCTCGCCACAGTTTCTGTGCACAGTGTCCTGGTGAATGACGGCCAGTGGCACATGGCAGAACTTGAAGTAAAGGGTAACTATGCCAGGCTGGTTCTGGATCAGCTCCATTCTGCATCAGGCATCGCGCCCGGTCCCCTCCACTGTCTCAACCTGGGCGACCAGGTGGTCCTGGGTGGACATGCTCAACATCTCATTTCCAGACTCAGGCGCAATCTGCCTGTATCAAACAGCCTACAGGGCTGCATGGATTCCGTGCTGTTTAATGGACAGAGAATGTCCTTGGACTCAAATGATCCATTAGGGGTTGCCATTGAGGACATGGTGGGAGTGTCTCCTGGCTGTGTCTTCTTCCCATCTCCAGACTGCTCCAGTAATCCCTGCCTCAACGGAGGGAGCTGCTTAATGAGGCAGAGTGGAGGTAGACTGAACACCACATACTGTAGATTAATGCAAAAAAATACTCATTATTCTTTTCATATTAATTATTCACATAAATATTCAGTTACATGTACAGTGGGGTCCAATAGACCTCACTGAATTTTATTTTTAAATCTTGAAAAAACTATGGAAGCCGCCTTTCCACCTTAGAGTACAAAAAAAAGGCAAGTGTAACTTTATACGTATCTCACAATTGTGATTTTAGGGTCCAATTCTCACTATTAACTAGTTTCTTATTATCATGCATATTACTAGGATATTGGCTGGTTATTAGTACTTATAAAGCGCATATTAATGCCTTATTCTGAATGACCATATTCTACATTTATTAATCCTACCCAATACCTAAACTTAACAACTGCCGTACTAACTATTAATGAGCAGTAATTAGGAGTTTATTGAAGCAAAAGTCGTAGTTAATTAATTGTAAGAATTTGACCCTAATTTAATCTGATGATGTTAAATATAAATTAGAAAAACAAGCATTTTAGCTTGTGGTTTCTAACCCCACTGTAGATGATAACTCTTTATCTGACTTCCATATTATATGTATAAATCGGTTTATGGCATTGCTGAGTCATTAGTATTTTCCCAGGTTATGCCTGTAAATGCACTACTTCATTCTCTGGGACTCACTGTGAGGTCAAGATCAGTCCTTGTGACTCCAACCCCTGCCTGTACGGAGGAACCTGCATCCAGAATAACCTGGACTACTACTGTAAATGCCGGGGCCAGTACTCAGGACAAAGGTACTGCGCTTTCAATGTACTGTACAAGTGAAATTTTGACTATAAAATCTGTCAATGGGACAGAATTATAGTATGCCCAAAACTATCTACAGGTGTCAAATAGGTCCTTACTGCAAGGAGAATCCATGCCAAAATGGTGGACAGTGTATAGACAGTCTTGATGGACCCATCTGTGAGTGTGAGTCGGGATTCAAAGGAGAAAGGTCTGTTGTTATTATCAACCTCTTGAACAAATCGTAGTACTTTCCTCAAGTGTGACAGATAATGTTTGTTTTTTAGGTGCATGATCGATGTTGATGAGTGTGTGGACAGGCCTTGCTTCAATGACGGCCGTTGTGTCAACACGCATGGATCTTTTAACTGTTCTTGCTTGGTGGGATTCAGTGGCAGACTGTGTGAGGTGGACACAGAAAGGGGAAACCAATTTATATCTTCATCCTGGAACAGTTGGATTGGAGAACTGGTCGCAATGCTGGCCTTCCTGACGGCCGTTTTTGTTTTGATGTTGCTCCTCTTAATAGTGTGGAAAGGAACCTGCAGACCTGGCAACAGAGATAAAGACCTTGACAAGTACAAAGATGTTGATGCTTACATTCAGAGGTCCAGTGTATACAACCAAGCCCGAAAAGAATCCTGCCCAGACACCCCGCCACAGGTCCCAGTGCGACCCATCTCCTACGCACCCAGCATTCCTGGAGAATGTCGAAACAACCGAGGCTCCTTGCCTGAGTTCAGCAGCTTTATGCCAGATCCACTCTTTGGTCTTAAGAAGGCTGTGTGCAGTGTTGCCCCTAACCTACCACATCGCAAAGCATCCCATTCACACTCGGAAAAGGATTCCATACAGCAAGTGGATTGGGATGAGGAGTATGAGGGTTAGTGCAGTCTGAAGCCTCAGGTTTGAGGTTTAACTGAGCAATTAATAGCAACTTCCATTTATGCCGACTTTAAAAGTGCACTCAGTAAAAAAGCAAGTACAGTTTTTCTGGTCATGTGATCTCCACATGTGGCCTCCATGTAGAGTCTATTCTTTTATATTCTTTTATGTAAAACTAGTTACTGAGTGCACCTTTAAACAACAATAGAGTTCTGTTCTTGCTTGAAATTAATTCATGAATAATCAATTGTTTAGCAGTTGATCTTAGTTATGACCTTTGCAGAATTGATCTTTACTTTATTGTTCCTTCGTTGTATTCATTCTTCCAGAAAAAATCCTAGACTTGACTTCCTGTTTAGAAATTGAGGACGACAGGGTTTCCTTTTCTCATGATAATAGAGGGCTGCGGTCCATGTGCCCCCTTCAATCAGACGTCACAGATGACAACAGTAAGTTTTCCCAATCCAAAACTTCCAAGTTTGAAACTGTATAATTTAGTCTATTTCACAAATGCACAAAAAGAAGTATTTTTCTGTAGAGCATCTATTTTTTTAAAGTTGTGCACTGGTGTATCCACTTATGCATACATATGCATCTTTGCTGTATCTATAATGAATTCAGCCCCATATGGATTAAATCTCTGCACAGATTCTGAACATACTGCAGTGTAAGTGTTATGCATATAACACAGTCACTGATTAATTAGAATTAGAGTATTAGCCATCAATTCATATTTTGTTTTGGACTAGAGTGTGTTTGGCCTTATGGTGCTTTCACTATCATTCAAAAGTTTGGGGTCAGTAGGTTTTTAGTAGGCCCTTACAAAACAGTAGGCCCTTACAAAATGGCGCCGCTGTGTTTGGTCGCTGCCCGTTCAGGTAAACTCCGCGAAGACTGTGCTTTTATTTACTATTTTACTTTCTTTTACTCTCAGTTTTTACAAACTTATCATCTGCATTGATCTACTACGACAGCAAAACTCTTTTGGACATTGGTTACCTCTACACTGGACTGTTTCAGGACACTTTCGCCGATCCTCTGTGGCCATCTGAGATTCTTGAACGCCGAGTTGAACAATGGCCAGAGCCAGCGGCGTAGAACAAAGAAACACCGTGGGAAACGTGCTGGTATCCGTAACAGACTGAGGAAAAGGGCATTCAGACCTCCTCTCCCGAGCATTCTTCTAGCAAATGTTCAATCCTTGGATAATAAGATGGACGATCTTAGAGCCAGGATAAGTTTTCAACGGGACATGAGAGACTGTAATATCTATTGTTTGTCTGAAACATGGCTCACGCCCGCGGTCCCGGACACAGCTGTGACGCTCGCCGGAGAACTTTCTGTTTTTCGGATGGACAGAACAGCCGAGGCCGGTAAATCCAAAGGCGGTGGAGTGTGTTTCATGATCAACAAGAAATGGTGCGATCCAGGAACATCACCATTCTCTCGCGGTCCTGCTCGCCTCATCTGGAACATTTAACAATCATCTGCCGCCCATTCTATCTGCCTAGGGAGTTTTCTGCGGTTGTCGCGACCGCCGTTTACATCCCACCGCAGGCAGACACAGCGCTGGCTTTATCTGGCCTTCATGATGTTGCCAGCGGCGTCATAAACCAACATCCCGACGCGGCATTCATTGTCGCGGGCGATTTTAACAAAGCAAACCTAAAGAAAGTCCTGCCAAACTTTCACCAGCACGTCTCCTGTCCTACACGCAGGAGCAAACACACTGGATGACACTGCTACTCTCCGTTTAAGAACGCCTATAAAGCGCGGTCACTTCCAGCGTTTGGCAAATCGGATCATGCCGCCATTTTCCTCACTCCCGAATACAAACAAAAGCTCCTCCAGGAACCCCCGGTGAGGCGGGAAGTTAAGCGTTGGTCGCCCCACTCAGAGACCGCGCTTCAGGCAGCTCTTGATGACGTTGACTGGGACATGTTCCGAGCGAGTTCAGCTGACGTAAGCGAGTTCACAGACGTGGCGCTTTGCTTCATCAACACGCTTACAGAGCAAGCCACGCAAACAATAACAATAACGTCCTTCTCAAATCAGAAACCGTGGGTGGACAATTCAATCCGCGCGGCAGTGAACGCACGCACTGCTGCTTACAACGCCGGTCTCCATTCAGGGAATATGAATGAATACAGATCGTCCTGCTATGCTCTCAGACGAGCAGTTAAAGCCGCAAAACTCCGTTATAAAGACCGAGTGGAGTCTCATTTCCAACTCAACGACTCGCGGCGCATGTGGCAAGGTCTGAGGTCCATCTGCTCGTTTGGATCTAAATCCTCTGCAGAGGTGAACGCTGATCCGTTGCTCGTGAATGAGTTAAACTCTTTCTATGCTCGCTTTGACTGTAACGCGTAACGCGACGACTCGCCAAGTGGCGCGCGTTAGAGGAAATTACTCAGAGCAGCAACAATCACGTGATCTCTGTCTCGGAGGATGAAGTTCGGAGAGCACTCAAGCGTGTGGACGCCAGAAAGCTGCTGGGCGGATGGTATTTCAGGTCGTGTTCTGCGGTCCTGTGCTGATCAGCTCACCGGGTTGTTTACATCTATCTTTAATGAGTCCTCGCTACATCTGTGGTCCCCACCTCCTTCAAAAATCCACCATCATCCCTGTCCCTAAGAACAGTAAACCCTCTTGCCTAAATGACTATCGTCCAGTGGCTCTCACGTCTATAGTCATGAAGGTCTTTGAGAGACTCATTAAAAACACCATTTGCGCCTTCATTCCTGACACTTTGGACCCTCTTCAGTTTGCCTATCGTCCCAATAGATCGACTGAAGATGCCATCTCTCATGTCCTCCACTCCTCCCTCACTCACATCGACAGCAAAAGTGGGAACTACGTAAGACTGCTATTTATTGACTATAGCTCAGCCTTTAACACCATAGTTCCCACCAAGCTAACCTCCAAACTCCTGGATCTCGGCCTGAATCCTTCTCTCTGCCACTGGATTGAGGACTTCCTCACTGGCAGGCCTCAGGTGGTGAGAATAGGCCAGTCCACCTCCACCTCCATCACCCTGAGTGTGGGAGCTCCACAGGGCTGTGTCCTGAGCCCCTGCTCTACTCTCTCTACACGCATGACTGTTTGTCCACACACAGCTCCACCTCTATCATCAAATTTGCTGATGATACTGTTGTCCTGGGCCTCATTTCCAACAACAATGAGACGGCATACTTGGACGAGGTGGAGCATCTAACAGCATGGTGCCAGGACAACTGTCTTCTCTGAATGTTGGCAAGACCAAAGAAATGATTGTGGACTTCAGGAAGAGACAGCAACGGACATACTCCCCCCCTCATGATCAGCGGGTCACCAGTAGAGAGAGTGAGCAGCTTCAAGTACCTGGGAGTAAACATCTCCGAGGACCTGACCTGGACTGCTCACATTCAGACACAGGTGAAAAAGCCAGGCAAAGACTGTACCACCTGCGCCAGCTGAGGAAATTCAGGCTTTCACCAGCTATCCTGAAAACTTTCTATTTAGGGGCGATAGAAAGTGTTTTAACTCAGTGCATCACAGCGTGGTATGGGAACAGCACCAGTCATGACCGCAAAGCCCTGCAAAGAGTCGTGATGCGCTTATCCGAGCGTATCTCAGGGTCAGCTCTCCCGTCTCTGCAGGACGTCTACACCAAACGCTGCAAAGGTAGAGCTACCAAGATCATCAAGGACTCTAATCACCCTGCAAACCCTCATTTCACGCTGCTACCATCTGGTAAGCGCTTCCAAGCCTGATGGCCAAAACTGAGAGACTCAGGAGGAGCTTCTTCCCAGGCCATCAGACTCCTGAACTCAGTCACTTAACATCACGTGACTTCACGTCAGGATAAACATCGATACACTGACATTGCACTGCACTTTCTGTTCTCGTTGTTACTGTGTAACAACCTGTCATAAACCTGTTTGCACATTATACTCTTTATACATTTGTTAACCACATATTTATAAGTCTACAGTTTACTCACTGCAAAGTCTACTTCAATTATTTTATTCCACTTTATCCTTATTTGTTACCTTTTTTTCTCTTGACTTGATTATTTATAATTCTACAGATATGGACATATATATATATATATATATATATATAGATAGTACTTTTTTTATATCCTATTTCTATTATAATTTCTTCCTTGTGTTTTTAACTGTGAATTTGCACTGTCCATGGAGCGGACCTGTTTACATTTCACTGCCGGTTGTATATTCTGTATATAACTGTGTATGTGACAAATAAAACTCTTGAATCTTTAGGGGTCCTTTATATTCAGGAAGAATGCATTATATTGACCAAAAGTGACATAAATACATTTTATAATATTACAAAGATTTCTATTATTTGATGAACTTTATTCATCAAATAATCCTGAAAAACACATGACTGTTGAAAATTTGCATTACAGGAATAAATTATATTTTAAATATATTACATTAGAAAACAGTTATGTTAAATTGTAATACTATTTCACAATATTTTAATGTATTTTTGAACACATTAGAACACAGACTTTTTTTTCAAAAACATTAACAAATCTCAACGACCCACAAACGTTTGAATGGTAGTATAATCTTTTTGTGGTACAGTATACTATTCTTACTATTCTAGTAATCATTTTATTCACCCAAACACCATCACCAGAATTAGATTTAGGCTATGTCAACATTCCTCTATGTTTAATATATATAGTCTTTTGTAGTTTTACGTAATTAAAGAATTGTAAAATGTACTGTACTGATTCTTGAATCTTGAATCTTGAATCTTGAATCTTGTAAAATAAGATTTAATGACCGATGTTTTATTCTTTACTTTTGCAAGCCTCCAAAGTGATACACCCTGTCTAAACATAGATTGACATGGTGAGAAAAAGGTATACAGTATGTTACATCTCACATCATGTTGGTGGTTTCATATTCTGTCTGTTTCTCTAACTCAGCTGATTGTTATACTCACTGGTAATCGCATGGACATTTTAAGAGATTAATTGTGCCATTTAAAATGTATAATTAAAACTCTTAAAGGAGTAGTTCACTTTAAAATGAAAATGACCCCATGATTTACTCACCCTCAAGCCACCCAGGTGTATATGACTTTCTTCTTTATGCTAAACACAATCAGAGTTATATTAATAAATATCCTGAAGCTTCCGAGCTTTATAATGGCAGTGATGGGGTCCATAGAGTTTGTAATAAACGTACTTCACACAGCGAGGCTAATAAAGGCCTTCTGAAGCGAATCGATGGGGTTTTGTAAGAAGTAATAAATATCCATATTTAAAACTTTTTAAAGTAAAATATCTAGCTTCCGACAGATCGCCTTCCGTATTCAACTTCAAAATGCTTACGCTACGTTCTAGTGATACGTCGTGCCAGTTACGCTTTTTCCATAAGTTGAATACGGAAGGCGATCTGTCGGAAGCTAAATATTTTACTTTATAAAGTTTTAAATATGGGTATTTTTCTTTTAGACGTTTTTAAAGTGAACTACTCACTTTAAAATGTGAAAATGTCATTTTCTTTTTCTTTGACATGTCAACAAAAGATTCTCATGAGCTTTGGTACTTTGAAAATAACAGTGGTTATTTCTGTTTAGTTTTTATTTATCAGCCCCTTCCTGCATGCTCCATTGCTTTAGCAAGCTTGTTCACACTGAACAACTCCATGAGTTTGATAGGTTCTTGTGAACTGCCTATAACAGGTTGTGCACTGATGCACTGGCATCGATCTCAGGGGCACTTTGATGTTTAATCTTCTTTAACTCCGAGGAGTTATAACAAGCTCTTTCAAACCAGTGTGCTCAGATCTTTCTCACTGTCTAAGATTAATGAGCCTCAGAACTATCAAAGCATGCCATAGTCGGAAGATACACGTGAGCTTTACTGAAGTGTGTCTGTTGTGGAGCTGCTTGCAGATGCGAGAATGTGCATGCTGTGACTATACACTACTGTTCAAAAGTTCGGGGTCAAAAAGTTTTTGTTTTTGTTTGAAAGAAATTAATACTTTTATTCAGCAAGGATGCCTTCAATTGATCAAACATGACAGTATAGACATTTATAATGTTACATTTATGAAGATTTATATTTCAAAATTTTAATAATCATAGAATCCTGCAAAAAAGTATCATGGTTTC
The DNA here is from genome assembly GCA_018749465.1 of Paracanthobrama guichenoti. Taxonomy (NCBI): domain Eukaryota; kingdom Metazoa; phylum Chordata; class Actinopteri; order Cypriniformes; family Gobionidae; genus Paracanthobrama; species Paracanthobrama guichenoti. The sequence continues at coordinate 14,915,015 of CM031956.1, read as the reverse complement.
CACAAAAAATATTAAGGATTACAACTGTTTTGTAACATTGATGATAACCAGAAATGTTTTTGAGCACCAAAATATATTGAAATAGAAACCAGTAATTTTAAATTGTAACAATAAACAATATTACTGTTTTACTGTATCTTTGATCAAATAAATGCAGCCTTGGTGTATAAACATTTACAGTATAGTGACTCGTTCTAATGTTTACCAATACCTACGTTTTTTGAGTTGAACAAATGTGATAAATGTGTTAAACTGTCTGGTTTTTACTATTTTACTACAGGTTATTACTGGGATACCTCAGATTGGCTGCAGAATATCTACTCTCCTGAGAGCCAAGGTTTTCTCCAGTATGAATTTGTGCAGATGTCCTCCTCCATGCACACCGCTCCAGATATTCTTGACATGGACTACCTTACTGATGGCGATGACATTGAGAACTTCCTGCCAATTCAAGCTCTCCCTCTTAATACTGACATGTCTGCAGTTCTAGAGTACGAACAACATACTAGGCCAGAGGTCCTTCACATTATCCACCCAACAGCAAGGTCAAACTCCATGTTCCCCAGTCAACATCACAGCCATGGCTACCCACAGCCCATCGAAACAACCTTTGGGATGCCTCAGAGCCAACAACATACAGGACCTGCTGAGATTCCTGATTCCTTGGAAAGTCCTTTGTGAGTCACACACTTCTAAACTCACTTACTGAGACTTGCCAACCAGTGGTTAGAAATCCGTGAAAAACTTAGTGAAGCTGTGGTTGGTAACACCACCAGAGACTGATGTGTGACTGTGGTGGGTTTATACGCTCTGATTTGAAACCACCAGTAGTCTCTCATGTGGAATCACCCGTCTTTATTCCTAAAGTCAAATCTTGTATGGTAGGATATGTCACTGTTACATGCAATCCTATATTTACTTTAAAGGTGCACTCAGTATTTTTTGGAGAAAAAGAAAAGAAAAAATACTGTATAAATATACTGTAATATATATATATATAATCTTGGACTTTATATTGTCACCTAAGTGGTATGGATGAAGCATCAAACTAAAGTATTGTTTTTTTATTTATCTACGCCATCATAGTCAGATAAATCAATCAGCCATGATTTATTCTGCAAGTAAAAATGTCCAAATCAGGGAGTTAAGATAAACTGAGTAGTATTTGGCAGGTCACGTGATCTCACAATGGTGGACTTGACCTTATGAGGGGACTCTCTCCATGTAGAATAAAGGTTTTTAGGCCTCTGATATGATTGATTTTCATTTTTAAACATATATTTTTATAGTACTATGCATTACTTTTGTGCATTTTTTATGATGAAAGAAAAACAGTTTGCACCTTGAAATAATTGTGAATAAGTGTGTCATTTCTGTGCCACTAGCATCACTAAACAGAATCGCAGAACCCCACTGCCCCCTTCTGACATTGGTATGGACAGACATATAGAGTAGTTCAGTCCCAAACTCATGCCATTGGTTTAGCCATTGTTTACAGTAGTATTTTACTTAAACATTTTCACACTTCAGCTTTAATAAAAATAATACAAAAATGTTCCCACGCTGATGTGAAAAGAAATGTTGTCATTGAAATTATATGGTCAGCGTGAGAATTGTACAGTTGTGAAGTTTGCTATGAAATAAGGTAGTTGGGTAACCAGAGACAAATTTGACAATACATTTCAAGTTAAGTTTTAATCCCTAAGCTATTTAAAGTTTGTCAATGACCAGTGCCCAACAAGAGGCAATTATTTAATTATGCATGGTCTGTTAAATGTATATTGTGCTCTCCTTGCCGACTCTGAAATGGGTATTGATGTTCTGTATGTACAAAGATGAAAATATTTTTTAAGACAGAAACCTTTGTCTCATTTATGCATTCATAGTGGTTTGGTAGTTGTTTCACTTAAAGACTCGAAGTCTCTGTTAACAAGAAACTTACACATTAGTCAACAGCAAGAGGTTGTGGAGTAGAGAGCATCTCTGCATTCATATGGTGGGTAAAAAAAATCATCTGAGGATGACAGGATGCGATCACTTCACTGTCCTCCTGCTTCTTTATCCCGTCTATCGCAATCTAACCCTCTCTCATTAGGGGACTTTAGACTTTTCTGAAGCTGTGAATTTTGCATTTGCAAAGGTTGATGATCCAGAGCTAATAGTAGATGCCCTCAATAGGGTCATTATGACAATAATGACTAGAAGGTCATCTGCTGTCAAGGTTGCCCTTTATTTCATAGATAAATTGGGAGCGAAGGGCATGACCACCACGATAACATTTTAATGTTTTAAAATATGAACATTAGAATTGCTAATTAATGAAACGTCTACATTATTTTTGACTATTAAATTCAAGTTTAGACTATTTGTATAGCGCTTTTCAAATCAGCTTTACAGAAAAATTTTGTTTCTATGTTACAATTTAGGAAGTATTCTGCTATCATTTAGAGATGAGTGTGTAAAATGTCCATAAGGCATTAATACTCACTTAGCTATATAATATAATATGTTATGTGCTTAGTTAAAGTCATGTAATCAGTTAAGCAGAAACAATTAGCATGTTTAGGCAGCAATTGCAATTTGTGCTATATATATATATATATATATATATATATATATTATATATATATATATATATATATATTGTGCTATATATATTTGATATATTGTTTTTGATAAAACTGGCATCCTCTGAAGTCTTTGCAAACACTATCCCTAAATCAAATTTCACATCATGATATTTTTCATTATATATAAACATCATAAACATAATCATAGCAGCACTGGAGCATGCCAACAATAACAAAATTGGCATGTCAACTTTATGTAGGTCTAATTTAAAGTCTTGGCATTGGAAGCAGATTGTTTCTATTTTATACACACAATTGAGCACTAGAGGGCAGCACAATCTAATAAAGTCAAACAACCAGGTCAATTGCATGCCTGATAACTGTCAAAAAACATTATTACAAGATTTTCCAGACCTTAATACAGTTTATTTTGATAGCGATAATACATCTGAGCACATCGTTTTGAGAATATTTTTGCTGATATTTAAATGATTCTCTATTGATTGTAGGAGGCACAAAATAATGGCCACAGCATGCTGGAGGGAAGACAGGTCTACACTAGAGCATGTCTTACAAATCACTGTATGAGAGTGACAGCACTTAAATGCTTTGACAAGTAGTGACAGAAGCCTGAGGCGAGGAACATGATGTATGTGGGTAACACAGTGTGACAGGTTGACCTTGTGACGCTGTCATTGTGTGACCCACCCTGCTCCTTGATGTGTATATGTTCAAAATGCCATGCCAATAGTATATAGAACTACTGGTTATGGAATATATGCATGGAATGATGACATTTGCCACAATTCACACCACATGCGATATTGTATCCCACAATGCAATGTGCTCAGCTTGGCCTTCCGTTTCCAGTTACAAATGAACTGGAAATATATGCCAGTCAGGATTTTCAACATCCCATTGCCAAATAAGAGATTTAGATTTTTTTAATAAAAAAAGTCAAAAAAAAAGAAAAAAAAAAAAGGTGCCTGTGAAAAATCAGTGTCTGATTCATTTCAGTGCTCATAGAAGAAGAGACATGCTTGCTTATAATAGATTATTGAATTTCAAATGTCAATGGATGGAAACTCTCTCCTAAACAAGAGGTGCGTGAATGGGATTTTCAGCTTGAGTTCAGGCTGTCTATAAATATCTATTCCCTGAGTAGCACTTACATACAATCAATGTCCTCCAAAAACGTATGCCAGTTTTTAAGAGCAGCAGTTACAGATCTTTAACAGTGCTTCTAGATATATGGGTACTTCTTCAGTTTGGGAAAAATGAAAAAAAGTAGACAGGGAAAAGTAGACAGTTTTAAAACTTTATTTTAGAAGAGTCATTAAAAAAAAATACAATAAAAAAAGGGACAAGCCCAAAATAGTGAAATTATGTTAAATCAAAAATAATAACTTTAGAACAAATAGGAATCATTTAAAGAAAATATAACATCTTGAACCTTTTTAACAGGATTTTATCTACATTCCACTAGAACATTCAGAATTTCAACTTGACCTTGCATGACCTGAAGAAATTTATTGAGTATTGCACTCATTACACACACACACACACACACACACACACACACACACACACACACACACACACACACACACACACACACACACACACACACACACACACGTTGTGTTTTCATGTTTTATGGGGACATTTCATAGGTGTAATGGTTTTTATACCAAAATATGGTCTTACACTAACCCTACCCCTAAACCTACCCATCATAGTAAACTTTCTGCATTTTTACATTTTCAAAAAACATCTCTTAGTATGATTTATAAGATGTTTTCCTCATGGGGACCCGAAAAATGTCCCCACAAAGACAAGGATTTCGGATATTGCCCCCATAATGTAGGGTTTACCAGGCCCCACACACACACCCACACACAGAGAGAGAGAGAGAGAGAGAGAGAGAGAGAGAGAGAGAGAGAGAGAGAGAGAGAGAGAGAGAGAGAGAGAGAGAGAGAGAGAGAGAGAGAGAGAGAGAGAGAGAGAGAGAGAGAGAGAGAGAGAGAGAGAGTTCAATTAAACATGTTAATGAGCAGACCAGGTGGTAATAGCCTGTTTAGTGGGACTAATTATCATGAGCATTCTCCTCACACCTGGCCTCTACAGAAGGTGATACAGCGGTGAAATGTCGAAATGTCCTTATTTCAGCTCTGTACAGGCACTTACAGAAACCAGAGCTCTCTTAAGTGCTTTCAAAGCATTTTTGGGAAGGGGAAAAAAAAATCTACAAAGAATAACCTCTTCATGGCAGCTATTGTTGCTCCCGGCCATTTCCAGGAAAACCAAGAAATAATCAAATAAATAAATAAATGGGTAAATAAACAACAAGCTGTATTCCAGCCTTGAATACCTATTGTGCTCTTTCTTTTCAGTCATTCTCGATGTTATGTACCATCCAGAGAAAACAGAGAATGACATCTCTTGTTGCTGCAAAATACCAATTGTCCATAAAATGAAACACAAAATAGCCCAACAAGACACACACATGCACGCACCCTTCTGAATGTCACTTGCAATGATCACTCCTTTACCTTTCCCCTTTATTGCCAAAATTTCGCTGATATTCTGATTCTGTTCAGTTCTCATATAACTTTCAGACTATTTTTTGTGTATACTTTGGCAAAATTTCACCTGCCACTTGCTATAGACCAAGTTCAACTGACATTTAGAAGCAGTGTTGATTTTTCTATTCAGCCGTGGTCATATTTATGATAAAATTTATAAATAATATTTCCATGAATAATATTATTAATGGACATATTAATAGATAACAATGTTTGATTTAAAAGCAATGTAAAGGATTGTTTTATAGCTACATCTTTAGAAACAACCAGGTAAGACAATGCAGTTCAACTGTGGTCAATAATTGTTAACTTTTTCACGATCTGCTTCACTTGATGTTTCTCCTATCGTTCTCTCTATTTCACTCAAGACTGACCCCATCAATCTTTCCAGGTGACTATCTTCACTCTCATTATCTCTTCTTTGTTTCCTCTATGACCTCCTCTTTCCTCCTTCAGTCGTCTGTTCGGTAACCGATATGACTGTCACACTCGCTTTGTCTTTTCCATCCTCCTTCTTTCTTCCCTACTGTTTATCTTGACCTAACAATATGTCCGGCTTTACTGCAAGCCTCTCTTTATTTCATATAACTCTCAACATGCCCTTTTGGTGGCTCATGTGTTCATTGCTCAGCACAGAGCATGGCATTTCTCGTTTTATATTCACTTCTCAAATGCTTAGTGAATACAGAGGACTCACAGTAGCAGGAAGACCTGGAGCAGCATGCCTCTGAAACACAGCAAGACTCATTCATGGCTGTGTCATAACGAATCAGAAATATAATTAAGCTGAATATGCTGTCTGTTCCTTTACACGATTCGTTGTTGCTTTTGAAAATTGGTTTAATGCCTGAGGTAGGTAATTTACGTAGGCTACACAAACTTCAATATTATCGTACATTCACATCCCGGTCAGGGGATTTTCTATTTGTGGTCACATGGCTTTTAAAGGATCTTCCTTGAAGGTATAAACTGTCTATGTAATGTACAAACCCCAAGCCCCTGAATGTTTGTCAACACCATCATAAGATGTAGGATTGTCCACAACCACTGGTCATAAATCAATCTTCTCTGAAAGCCAATGGCAGACGTTCATGTCTTGTCCTTAAAGAGTGAGTTCACCAAAAAAAAAAAGAAGAAAATTCTCTCATTAGTTACTAACCCTCATGTCGTTCCAAACCATGAGACTTTTGTTCATCTCTGGAACACAAAAGAATGACAGAATTTTCCTTTTTGGGTGAGCTAACGCTTTAATAAAAACTGTTACTTTCACACAAACATTTCAATAACATTCTGATCAGAAAAGTTGAAATGGAGTCAAAAAAGTTTCTTCAGCTGAAACCTAATATTACTTGGATACACAGTGAACGATAAATCCAGTGTGTCCTTACTTAACAACAAAGGCTCAGTCTCAGAGTTAACTTGCAGTTCACTTTGATGATTTATTGATGACTAGTATCCCTTTCTCACACTCTGTAATATGAGCAAGGATTCCTTGTATTTGAAGACTGACAAAGTTCAGAATGTAATTAAACTCATACAAATGAATACCTCATCTTGGTAATTCTCTTACACGAATCAAGTTAATTTTATTAATTATACTTAAGTAGTTCAAGTATGTAGCAATATGCTAATATCAGTGTACTAGAAGTATATGTAAGTGTACTGTTTCAATACTACTTAGGACTAAATTGTCCCACTTTTTAGTGTATAGAAGTACTTTTAAGTGTGTAAACTTCAAATACGCAACTACTTTTAAGTTTTTAATTTGTACTGCAACTATACTACAAGTGAACATAACTTATAGTTATCATACTTATAGTTTACTATGATGGTAATGTGGGTAAGTTTCATAAAATGAAACTTGTTTAACATTTTAAACAAAAAGCTGAGAAAATCACTTTTTTTGTCAGACTATGTCAGGATCGGATTTAGAACGATCCTGGGTTGACATTTAATTCGGTAATGTTAGGCAGTTTTAAACTTATATGCTGTTTAATGTATGATGATTGCGTTATTTTACATTTGCGTAAGCAATCTTCTGCATCTCCTTTTGATCCAGAGATTCTGAACTATTTCAAGAGATGTTTAATAGCGCCCCTACCAGAGCCAGAAAATTCAGTCAGTGGTGGAAAAAAAGTCAAGTAGATTTGAAGTAAATATGTACTCTACCAGTGGACTAGCCTACACTGAAAAGAAAAAAAAAAAAGCGGGGCTTGTTAGTTTCCATCATGCTTTGCATATGGCTAAATCAAGAGAGAGTAAATGTTGTTATTTTATATGTAAAAGTCTTATTTTATGTATTTTTGAGCAAGATGAGAAAGGGGCTGACTTGATTGTGTTTAATAGTGTTTAATATTCAATTATATTGGAATTATAGAAGAATTTAGATTACAGTGGGTTATCATTGTGGAGAAGAGTGGAGCATTTGCTTAGGCCGTGGGCTAAAACAACTGATGTCATTTTGCTGAAGGAGGTTTTAATGCTTAGCATTTAAGATGCTAATGTGTGCTATTGCTAGCTAAAAGTTTGTCAACTAGCTAGTGCAGTTTATAATCAAGTTGTGTAGCAATAAAATATATGATATTGAAGTAGATGAATGAATATAGTTAAATGCCATATAAAATCCACTTTGAGACTACTTAATTGGGTCACTTAAAATGTGATGAACAATGTAAAATGTAAAACTTCCATGATGTTAAAGTTACATGAACAAATTTGTTTAACTTAATTGATTCATGTGGGACCGATGTACACAATTAAATCATGTAAATCCAACACACTTTTTTTTCAGTGTACTCAGAAGTAGAAGTACATAAAGTATATTTCTGAGAAGTACATAAAAAGTAGACTGAAAGTATACTTTCTCAATTTTAGTTTAAAAGAAGTATTCTAATAGCATACTTCAATTTCTTTTTCATAAGGGAAACCAAGGATAACTCAGAGAGGTCGCACGTCCACCACACGTCAACCTTTATCAATGAAATGCCAGTGAGACGAACATTGTACTTTAAGTTAATTACTTAGGATATGGCTTTGTCCTTCATTGTTCAATCTGACAGTCATCAGATAATCATATCGTTGTAAATATGCCATTAAGCCAAGCTGTCTATTCTTATCTATCTGCTCCCATCTGCTTCACAATAAGGTGTAGATAGCGTGGCATGATTTGATGGCTGAGGTATTTTTATATTATATTACAAATGTAAACAGAAATGGAATTCCAAGCCTGTGTTTGTTTGTTTGTTTGTTGTAAGCATGTCACATGTGTGACTTAAGCTGATGCTGGCAGTTTCACACCATTGCATGACCTATTTGCTCATATTTATGTCACGCTGCAGAGCTCAAATGCAATGTTGTTTCAGAATTATATAACCAAGCCCTGGGAGAAAAATGCCTCCACTAGTGTTTACTGTAAATATTAATGTCAATGTAATGAAAAAAATAAAAAAATAAAAATGGAGATGCACGAATATTCTCCTCTGTAATGTGTCCTCTAGAGTAACAATACCATGGGTAAAGTGTAATGAGATCCAGTGTTAATGTGTTCTGATAGGAGGGTGAGGGTACATGTCAATAAATGTTAAGATCTTCATTCTTGATGAATGAGCTAATGCAAAATTGTATTGGATTCCTCTTCATTAAATTGTCTCCCAGAGTCCAACTCATTAATCTGTTCCATTTCAGATAAGATGATTTTTTTTTTCTGTGATTGTTCAAGTGCAATAAGCTGCTCTTCAATAACTGGATAAAAAACAAAACCCAAAGTGGTCTGTGCATCATTCAAGTTATACTGTCAAAAATCAAATGCAATTGTTACCACTTGAACTATACTGGGGTTTCAAAATGGCATATTGATTTCAAGGAATTTAAACTCACTTGAAAGCTGATCATAGAGGGAAAAACGGTCAAATGTATGACACATTACAGTGCAGACTGTTTTGTCATAATGTAATGAATGTTTTGCAAAAATGCTGTTATAGAAAAATGAGGGAATTATATTGAGCCTGATACCCACAAACCATAAGTTAACTGCAGTAATTGTAAAGGCCAGAGAGATTGTGAAAAAGTTTAAATTATCATTCGTTTTGGTGCAAGACACCTTGACTAACTTTAGAACTTCTTGGGAAAATAGTTCAAATGTAGGATATAACCCATTTAACTTCTAACACACTGGAATGTGTAGCTTTGACATGTCTGAAATGGAGTGTGTATGAGAGAGATAAAACTGCAACTATTCAATGTGGTTTATTTAAAGAGCCTGGCACTGACAGGCATCCTCCAATGCAAAGCTAATGCATGGTGCTGAGCCCACAGTCCAAAGAGTATTTGGACCACATTACGCTATGACGAATACATTTGGCTGTATGTGCAAATGGACAGCTGCATGGTCTAAAGGTTGTTTTTAAGGGGCAGTTTATTATTGCTGCTCAGATGCTTTTTGCAGTTCTGTCTGGCAGTTGGAAAACTCCTACATTTAGATAACAAAATGTGAAGGCACACTTTTTTCTTAAGAATAATATGCGCTGACAAATTATTCAACACCGGGAATACTGTAAACTTCTCATACATTTTTTCATGATGAAATTGCACATGCATGATACATGATTGACTGTATGTCTTAGGTCTGGGGAATTAACAAAAAAAAAAAAAAAATCAATATTATCTAAGGGGGAAGCTGTCACATGTTTAAGTAGCCCTATAATGTTAAAGTATAAGTCAAACGCCCAATCAGTTTTAAAAAAGGGCAACGTGTTTCATGAACTGTCTTTTGTTCTGAGCAATAACGGTGCCTATACAGAAACAGACTTTGAAAAATAAATTTACACTGAGAAAGATGCACAGGAGTAAAAAGTGAAATAACTAGCCTCTCTAGTTACAGAGAGTATGTTATCAAGTGCACATCAAAGCCTATGACTTTAATGGTTTAAATTGTGTTTTTAAAGACATTTTGTCCAAGGGGATTTCTAGTTCACCTAATACAGAAACAGTCACGGAGAAACTTGGGGCGAAGTGTCTTGCTTAAAGGCATTACCGAAAAGTGATCTATACCTTTGCAGTGTTTGACAAGTTTAAGCCCAAGGCATTAACCAATATGCCACGCACTGAAACGATTTTTTTTCTTTACCCAAGACGCTTGATTAAACTACATGAATGTGTAAATAAACCATATATTGCACACTATCATGAATAAACGCATATTCGCAATTGTATGTGAAAGGTGAAAGAAGCAACTCAATATTCTCCAACCCAAATTCAGAGCCGATTTCGTTGTCTTCCACAGCGGGGCAGCGTTACAGCGATCTTCAGACAGCATCAGTCCATGGGCATTTAAGAAGAACTTAACTTGCTGTCGGATGTCACATACCAACAATCTGATGTAGACAGAAAGCTATAAAAGTGCGGACACATGTCCGCGCGCAGACCATGAAGGCGTGCGCTCCACCGAGGACCATGACACGATAAGAGACCTTCATTTTACGCACGTTTACGCAATAACAGCAACACATGATTTTCCAATGGGATAAAATCCTATGATTTATGGCGAGGATTACTGAAGTGAAGATACAATGAAAATAAATGGCAGCCGGTTGATGAACAGTTCTTCATTGAGCCCTTACGAGATCACGCTGAATCGCCCTCCCTGGGTCGCCACAACTTTGGGCAGCTTTCTGATCTTCACTATCGTGGTTGATATCTTAGGGAACCTCTTGGTGATCTTCTCCGTGTGCAGAAACAAGAAACTTAGAAACGCAGGTAAGATCGCTTTTAAACCAAATATGGCAAGCTTTTAAAACATTTATTCATTTAAACCTACTAGTAGCCTATTTATTCATTTTTGTCACTATTATCCCACAGTGCTTAATTTTAATTGCTATAGCATATATATATATATATATATATATATATATATATATATATATATATATATATATATATATATATATATATATATAATATTTTTTTTTTTTTCACTTTCACCTGTAACTTTTCACTATTCATTTGATGCTAGTATTCTATTATAAATAGTGACTGACGTTTATTCAATTAGTCACCAGGACTTACTCCTTAGATCCCAGTGATTCTCCTTAGATCCCTTTTCTATTAGTAACTATCTCAGTATGTGACAAGGAACTATATGCGTTGAATTTTTGCCATTCATTTTATTATAAAATTATACAGCTTCAGATATTAACTATTCAGATATAACTGACATGTAGGCTATCACAGTTATAGCTAGTTACTACTACATCGTTTCCAGCTTTACGAGAACTCGTTGTGTTTAATATTTATCTATTCGTATTTGTAATTAAACTTCTTTATAGTCTTTAAAGTTCATTAAGATCTTAGCAGGATTTGGGCACCAGGATTCCAGTTAATAGGGTGCTTAAATTACAGGATATCAAATATTGACAGAATTACATGCATACTGTTTAACAGACAGTGTACACTGTAAAGTGAGTTTTAAGAGTTCATTAATGAATTAGAATCATACATCATTCTGCATAAACCAGATTTTCACTCCGTGTGATTTAATATGTTCTGTTATTCCTGACAGGTTTTTTTTTTATTGTCCTGTATTGGACAGTAACAAACTATTTTTAGAGGTTTCAGGTAGCTGGCCCAATATCAAACAAAACTGAACAGAAGAGTCATTTTCCTGTGAGTGGATGGAGTGCTTATCACCGGTGTCACACCGACCCATATGTCACATTTCTCTGCCAATAGAGACAAAGACCTTATGTTGTTCCTCAACTGTGAAGTTTGTGGCACCAGTTTGAAAACTACAACAGTTTGAAAACAGGTTTTGGACAAAAATGTAGCATGCACTTGTACATACTTCACAGTATGTTGCACAAAGCAACTCTAATTAACTAAATATACCAAAATATGCATTATTATGCGGAACAGCATGTTGATGTTGTTGCTGTTAAAATTAGATATAGGCATGTGATGATATCAAATATTCATATTATGACAATTGTTGACGCTTTTATTATGATATGATAAACAAACTTTAGTATTGTCCTCTTAATAACAAGTTTAATAACTCTTTTACGATAACAAGACAAACCTTTAAACAATACATAATATTATATACATATATGTATAAAACAATACATAATAAAGATGTATTAACTCAACAAATAATAAAGAATCAGAATCTAGATATGTTGTCTGGTCTGGCATGTTTTATACCAGATACAAATGTCATAATGTTTATTTTCAAAACAAATTTACACTAAGTATTTAAATGTTTGATCTTTTTAAGAAAAAATTTATAATACCATATAACATTTTTTAAAACATAAATACTGAATGATTTCCTTTTCTTCTCTGTGAAAAGCGGTATTAGAAACCTTAGAAAGATGTTAAAAAGTGCACAGTGCTGCTTTGTGTACCGGGTAACCGCTGTATTTCTGCTTTTTCATAAGCGCCACCTACTGTCACATAGTGAATTTGCATTTTCGTTGAACCCATCATGCAGTATACATGCAGTGTTTTAAATTGTAACCGGTTGAAAGAAGTTAATGTGTATTCTAAAAATCTAGACAATTCAGAAAACGAGGTATCTAGAGTTTTATTCAAAATATTTTGAAGTGCCCCAAATAACAATAGAATTAAGGATATTACTATGTAAATTGTAAGACGTTTTCCTGAAATTTAGTGTACTTTGTACTGTAGTGTCCATTTTGACCTAATTCATTACTGTCTCTTCAGTTTACACATCATTGTTGTACTGTTTTCAATCAGCATAATACATTTTATTTATTTATTTAATAATAATATATATATATATATATGTTTATTTTTGTTTCTTCCTGTACTGAGTACAGTGCACCATGTTCTTTGATTAGTGGGTCAAATTAACCCAGTAATTATTCCATTAGCCTCCCACGATGTGTGCATCATTATGTTCCTCGCTAGTGAGAGGACCTCCCATGGCCCATTTCGAAGACCATTGACCCAGTGTGAATATTCAATTAGCAATCATTCCACCACATATCCAAAGTTATAGTGATTCATAAATCTCATATACGCACGGTCACATGAGCACGCACACATTCGCTCTTCATTGTTCTTCTGTGCTGAAACAAAGTGGTTCCGCTCCTCCCCATTGTGGTCTATCTGTTTTATTTAAGCTACTCAACCTCAAAGACTCTATCTGCTGTGGCACCACTGTCTGTTTAGATTATTCAGACCAACCATTCCCTGCTGTTAGGTAAGCCTCATTTCAACAGTGTATCTACATCATAAAACTGCCAATAAATCTCTACCTGAGAGCTAGCAATGATATGCAGTACTATATGCATGTTATATCTTGATATGGGACCACCTGTAGATTTCAAGGTATATACACTCACTGGGGATCGAATCCATGACCTTAGCGTTGCGTGTCATGCACTACCAGTTGAGCCACAAGAACCTCATACAGGCACTTGCTCCCCTTTTACATTTTTCAGTGTAACAGAGCCCGTCTTCTCTGTGCGGCTCTCATCTCTAACTACTGTTTTTTTAGTTTCACTGACTTTGCTTATGAGCCCAAGGCAGTCTTATTAGATGAAGTTCACTGTTCATTCAAGAGGAACTCTCCTCTACCAATTATTCACAGAGGCTGTGTGAGTGGAAGAAGGGCCTTTTCAGCAGGCTCTACATGGGTGGAACGAGGACAGAACCTTTCTAAAGAATATAGTGAGTGATTTATATATATATATATATATATATATATATATATATATATATATATATATATATATATATATATATAGGATATAGAATATAGTGCATATAGCGAACAGTAGTACTTTCAAACAACAGCATATCAAAGTCTCAATCAAAGTGTGTATATATATATATAAAAGTGACGGACGGACGGACGGACGGACAGACGGACGGACAGATAGATAGATAGATAGATAGTTTGTCATACTGCATTGCCTCGTGGGAAACTTCTTAATTTTTTTGCTTTTTGAGATGAAGCTTTATTTATTCTTGAGAAGTCCATGTTCTCACTCCTGCCTGACTGGCCCTCGGCCTGCCCTTGGGCTGGTTTCGATGCCTTAATGAATGGGCAATTGCTGATACACTGTTCTGATGCTGTGCTCACTTACAGACCGACTTACAGATTCTCTCTTGGCTCATCCACTGTTAAACACAGTCAGAATTGCCTGGTCTGCCACAGTGTCACAGTGTTTCAATCTAGGGTCCACAGTATATCAAATGTCAGACATTGTGATTTTCTGTGGCTATACAAATTATATATATATATATATATATTTTATTTTTTTATTTTTTTATTATTTATTTATTTTTATTTTTTTATATGACTGTTTTTCAAAAAGAGAAATCTATTTTTATCCTCTCTGCTTAGTTAAAAGCTAAAGCATGCATGAAAATATATAATTCCCTTAATGCACTGTGGATAAATGTGTCTGCCAAATGCATAGATGTAAAGAAAAAATAAATACATTTGCAATACTCCAAATAATTGAAGCAGCAGATGCCATGTTTGTTTATTGGGCTAGTTTTTCATGAAGTTGCTGACAGTCATTTCTGAATCTCTATAATAGAGCTACAGTAGCAACACCAAGGTATTTGGGGAATGCATGAACTGATAGAACATGTAACTTTGAATGCAATGAAAATTGAATTGGATAAAAGCATCTGCCAAATGTAAATCTTATAAATATGTTCAGCTGTAGGTTTTTTGGGTAATTTAAAAAAAGTACAGTCATGTTTTGTGGCTTTCTAGTGTTTGGTCACAAAAAAAGTGATCACTAAATCACTGACCACTAATCACAATTGACATATACTTCAATCTCTTGTTTAAAGTGTACTTTTTTTAAGGTTTTGTCAGGCCAGGTTGTTTTTTATATTATACATTGTTATTTATTCTTCTGCTTGAGAGTCAAACTTAGTGTCAGTGTGTGGAGTGATTACCCAAACTAACATAATTTACACTATATTTCCAAAAGTATTGGGACATCCCTCCAAATCATTGGATTCAGGTATTCCAATCACTTTCATGCTCACAGGTATATAAAATATGCATGCAGAATGGGTCGCTCTCAGGAGCTCAATGAATTCAAGTGTGGTACTGTGAGTCCATTCGTGAAATTTCCTCACTACTAAATATTCCACGGTCAACTGTTAATGGTATTATAACAGTGGAAGCAGTTGAGAACAACAGCAACTCAGCCACAAAGTGGTAGGCTACGTAATATCACAGAACGGGATCAACGCATGCTGAGGCACACAGTGTGCAGAACAGAAGTCGCCAACTTTCTGCTGAATCGATAGTTACAGACTTCTTGTGGCCTTCAGATTAGCTCAAGAACAGTGTGTAGAGAGCATAATGTAATGGGTTTCCATGGCCGAGCAGCTGCATCCAAGCCTTACATCACCAAGTGTAATACAAAGCGTTGGATGCAGTGGTGTAAAGCACGCCGCCACTGGACTCTAGAGCAGTGGAGACGTGTTCTCTGTAGTGACTAATCACACTTCTCTGTCTGGCAATCTGATGGACGAGTCTGGGTTTGGCGGTTGCCAGGAGAATGGTACTTGCCTGACTGCATTGTGCCAAGTGTAAAGTTTGGTGAAGGGGGAATTATGGCATGAGGTGTTGGGGTTGGGCTTGGCCCTTTAGTTCTAGTGAAATGAACTCTTAATGCTTCAGCATACCAAGACATTTTGGACAATTTCATTCTCCCAACTTTGTGGGAACAGTTTGGGGATGGCCCCTTCCTGTTCCAACATGACTGCACACCAGTGCACAAAGCAAGGTCCATAAAGACAAAAAATTCCAAGATGGCGCCGCCGTGTTCGGTCGCGGTTCAGGTCGCTCCGCGAAGACTGTGCTTTTATTTACTATTTTACTTTCTTTTGCTCTCAATTTTTACAAACTTATCATCTGCATTGATCTGCTATGACAGCAAAACTCTTTTGGACATTGGTTACCTCTACACTGGACTGTTTCAGGACACTTTCACCGATCCTCTGTGGCCATCTGAGATTCTTCGGAACGCCGAGTTGAACAATGGACAGACGAGTCAACGGCGAAGAATCAAGAAACACCCTGGGAAACGCGCGGGGATCCGCAACAGACTGAGGAAAAGAGCATTCAGCCCTCCTCTCCCGAGCATTCTGCTTGCAAATGTCCAATCCTTGGAAAATAAGATGGACGATCTTAGAGCCAGGATAAGTTTTCAACGGGACATGAGAGACTGTAACATCTATTGTTTGTCCGAAACATGGCTCACGCCCGCGGTCCCAGACACAGCTGTGATGCCGTCGGAGAACTTCTCTGTTTTTCGGATGGACAGAACAGCCGAGGCCGGTAAATCCAAAGGCGGTGGAGTATGCTTCATGATCAACAAGAAATGGTGCGACCCCAGGAACATCACCATTCTTTCGCGGTCCTGCTCGACTCATCTGGAACATTTAACAATCATTTTTTCGCCCATTCTATCTGCCGAGGGAGTTTTCTTCAGTCATCGCCACTGCCGTTTACATTCCACCACAGGCAGATACAGAGCTGGCTTTATCTGGCCTTCATGATGTTGCCAGCGGCGTCATAAACAAACACCCGGATGCTGCTTTCATCGTCGTGGGCGATTTTAACAAAGCAAACCTAAAGAAAGTCTTGCCAAACTTTCACCAGCACGTCTCCTACACGAGGAGCAAACACACTGGATCATTGCTACTCTCCGTTTAAGAACGCCTATAAAGCGTGGTCACTTCCAGCTTTTCGGCAAATCGGATCATGCCGCCATTTTCCTCACACCCGAATACAAACAAAGGCTCGTTCAGGAACCCCCGGTGAGGCGGGAAGTTAAGCGTTGGTCACCCCATTCAGAGACCGCGCTACAGGCAGCTCTGGATGACGACTGGGACATGTTCCGGGCGAGTTCAGCTGACGTCAGCGAGTTCACGGATGTGGCGCTTTGCTTCATCAACACGCTTACAGAGCAAGCCACACAAACAATAACAATAACATCCTTCTCAAATCAGAAACCGTGGGTGGACAATTCAATCCGGCGCTGCAGTGAACACACGCACTGCCGCTTACAACGCCGGTCTCCTATCGGGGAACATGACTGAATACAGATCGTCCTGCTATGCTCTGCGACATGCAGTTAAAGCCGCAAAGCTCCATTATAAGGATCGAGTGGAGTCTCAACAACCATGTGATCTCTGTCTCGGAGGATGAAGTTCGGAGGGCACTCAAGCGTGTGGACGTCAGGAAAGCTGCTGTGCCGGATGGTATTTCAGGCCGTGTTCTGCGGTCCAGTGCTGATCAGCTCGCCGGGTTGTTTACATCTATCTTTAATGAGTCCCTAGCTACATCTGTGGTCCCCACCTCCTTCAAAAAATCCACTATCATCCCTGTCTCTAAGAACAGTTAACCCTCTTGCCTAAATGACTATCGTCCAGTGGCTCTCACGTCTCTAGTCATGAAGGTCTTTGAGAGACTCAAAGATGGTTAAAAACACCATTTGCTCCTTTATTCCTGACACTTTGGACCCTCTTCAGTTTGCCTATCGTCCCAATAGATCGACTGAAGATGCCATCTCTCATGTCCTCCACTCCTCCCTCACTCACATCGACAGCAAAAGTGGGAACTACGTAAGGCTGCTATTTATTGACTATAGCTCAGACTTTAACACCATAGTTCCCATTAAGCTAACCGCCAAACTCCTGGATCTCGGCCTGAATCCTTCTCTCTGCCACTGGATTGAGGACTTCCTCACTGGCAGGCCTCAGGTGGTGAGAATAGGCCAGTTCACCTCCACCTCCATCACCCTGAGTGTGGGAGCTCCACAGGGCTGTGTCCTGAGTCCCCTGCTCTACTCTCTCTACACACATGACTGTTTGTCCACACACAGCTCCACCTCTATCATCAAATTTGCTGATGATACTGTTGTCCTGGGCCTCATTTCCAATAACAATGAGACGGCATACTTGGACAAGGTGGAGCATCTAACATCATGGTGCCAGGACAACTGTCTCTCTCTGAATGTTGGCAAGACCAAATAAATTATTGTGGACTTCAGGAAGAGACAGCAACGGACATACTCCCCTCTCATGATCAGCGGGTCACCAGTGGAGAGAGTGAGCAGCTTCAAGTACCTGGGCGTAAACATCTCCGAGGACCTGACCTGGACTGCTCACATTCAGACACAGGTGAAAAAAGCCAGGCAAAGACTGTACCACCTGCGCCAGCTGAGGAAATTCAGGGTTTCACCAGCTATCCTGAAAACTTTCTATTTAGGGGCGATAGAAAGTGTATTAACTGCATCACAGCGTGGTATGGGAACAGCACCAGTCATGACTGCAAAGCCCTGCAAAGAGTCGTGCGCTTATCCGAGCGTATCTCAGGGTCAGCTCTCCCGTCTCTGCAGGACGTCTACACCAAACGCTGCAAAGGCAGAGCTACTAAAATCATCAAGGACTCTAATCACCCTGCAAACCATTCACGCTGCTGCCATCTGGTAAGCGCTTCCGAAGCCTGATGGCCAAAACCGAGAGACTCAGGAGGAGCGTCTTCCCCCAAGCCATCAGACTCCTGAACTCAGTCACCTAATATCACGTGACCATCGATATACTGACATTGCACTGCACTTTCTGTTCTCGTTGTTACTGTGTAACAACCTGTTATAAACCTGTTTGCACATTATACTTCTTTGTACATTTGTTAGCCACATATTTATAAGTCTACAGTTTACTCGCTGCACAGTTTACTTCACTTATTTTATTCCACTTCTTTATTTTTATTTTTTAATTTTTTCTACTTGACTTGATTTATTTATAATTCTACAGATGTGCCAAGAAAACATCCCCCAAACCATTACACCACCACCACCAGCCTGCGCAGTGGTAACAAGGCATGATGGATCCATGTTCTCATTCTGTTTACACCAAATTCTGACTCTACCATCTGAATGTCTCAACAGAAATCGAGACTCATCAGACCAGGCAACATTTTTCCAGTCTTCAACTGTCCAATTTTGGTGAGCTCGTGGAAATTGTAGCCTCTTTTTACTATTTGTAGTGGAGATGAGTGGTACCCGGTGGGGTCTTCTGCTGTTGTAGCCCATCCGCCTCAAGATTGTGCGTGTTGTGGCTTCACAAATGCTTTGCTGCATACCTCGGTTGTAACGAGTGGTTATTTCAGTCAAAGTTGCTCTTCTATCAGCTTGAATCAGTTGGCCCATTCTCCTCTGACCTCTAGCATCAACAAGGCATTTTTTCGCCCACAGGACTGCTGCATACTGGATGTTTTTCCTTTTCACACCATTCTTTGTAAACCCTAGAAATGGTTGTGCGTGAAAATCCCAGTAACTGAGCAGATTGTGAAATACTCAGACCGGCCTGTCTGGCACCAACAACCATGCCACGCTCAAAATTACTTAAATCACCTTTCTTTTCCATTCTGACATTCAGTTTGGAGTTCAGGAGATTATCTTGACCAGGACCACACCCCTAAATACATTGAAGCAAAGCAACTGCCATGTGATTGGTTGATTAGATAATTGCATTAATGAGAAATTGAACAGGTGTAATCCTTTAGGTAGTGTATATAGGGTATATATATATATATATATATATATATATATATATATATATATATATATATATATATATATATATATATATATATATATATATATATATATATATATAGTACTTTTTTATTCTATTTCTATTATAATTTCCCCTTGTGTTTTTAACTGTGAATTTGCACTGTCCATGGAGCGGACCTGTTTACATTTCACTGCCGGTTGTATATTCTGTATATAACTGTGTATGTGACAAATAAAACTCTTGAATCTTGACATGGATGAGCTAGTTTGGTGTGGAGGAACTTGACTGGCTAGCACCTCAACCCTGCTGTTATAGCTGCAAAGGGTGGGCCAACTCCATATTAAACCCTACGGATTAAGAATGGGATGTCATTAAAGTTCTTGTGCATGTAAAGGCAGGCATCCCAAAACATTTGACAATATAGTATATGTGATAATTCAGACAAAGCAATATCTTCACTCAAGACTACTGATGTTCAGTGTGCTGCTATTAACTTTGAATTGATTTGATCAGTATTTTTGCAAGGCCAGACTGTGACCCTTTATTTGCGTTTGACTGTGGCAGATGATTAAATATCAAATGTCACATCACCCCCTGATTGTGCTTCATAACGGTCTCATTATCTGTAGTGAGGAATGATCTTCATAAATAAATGTTGTTGCTGTGGCTCTATATTTTTTTTTGTTGAGGTATAGATAAACACCATCAGAGGTTTTCAATTCGTTTTTTTTTTTTTTCCTTGTCAGTTGTTTGTCCTAGAAGTACATTTGGTTATTTCCGAGTTTTACCTTATCAAGGAATTGTCAGTACCTTAGAATTTGGCTATTTCATTGTGCTGATCCTTTAATATAATCTGTGAACAGTTGTGTGCTAAATAATACGTCATGCAGGATACAGTACTTTTGCCACTCTGCTTGTCTTTAGTTGTATTTAAGCAGAAGGATGTGAGTGATAAGTTCTGTTTGACAACACTCCAGTATCATTTAAAACTGCCTCCAGGATCCCAAAGCAATAAAATATTTATTTAAGCATCATATTTCTGTGAACTCAAGGTTAGTCTGGAGCTTCTCTTTAGTGTTGTATTTTTACTCAGTAGGGGTGACAAAACGATATCAAAGTTTACTTTGAAAAGGCTGCAATTAAAATATTCAATACCAAGCATCGACTAATTAGAAGCCAGCATTCCAGAATTTGACACAGTATTCACTTTAATATGGTGCTTAGATGTGGAGAGGCTTCATTAAAGGAATATTGAATAAATATAACCAATACCTACACGGGACCAAAAATCTTTTGGTTAAAGCCAAGAGGTTAAAGCCAACTTTAGTTAAAAATATATATACTAAAATGTATTTGAAATACATTTATTTTATGATAAGTATACTACAAATACATTTAAATGTACTTAATATAAATACTTTTGGTATACTAAATTGATATATGTAAAGTCTGCTAAATTGGAAAAACAAATTTTGCACTTAATGCACTTTAGTTATCTGGAAATAGTGCTGAAGTCCAACTAAAGATGTACTGCAGTCTGTAAGTTTTGCCTCTTTGTCACCATCTCAGTTTGAAACCTGCAATTGCAGTTAGTTGCAGAATTATTGTCTTTACGTGGGATGTGCATTGCCATGGCTCTTCAACATGGATGAATCTAATGAGTATGTGTGGCTGTCAGTCACTGCACCAGTGTGGATACCGTACTTCGGAATCACAGATTGTACGTCTTGGAAGTATGGCCAAAATAAGAATTTTCCCTGCAAAATATCATCTGAACAAGTAAGTAACATTGTGCTACCAATGATGATGAATCTAATGATTGCTTAGCTCATATTACATAAAACCGTGCAAATCATCATCATTGTTATACTTTGTTCTCAAATTGTTAATGTTGGCAACATCAGCATTGCGTGACTACGTGTATTGGGTGTGTATTAGCGTTACCTGTAGATTTCAATTTCTGTACAATCTAATCTTTTGCTTTTGACTACGGGTGAATCTCCAGACCTTTCTGGATTACAATCCGACATCAAAATGATACATTTTATTATTCCAGCTGCTGACAGAAAAGGCTATAAATGATCCGCAACCTGCAGCATCCTCACATGCGATACTATACTAGCTGGACTCCTCCTTTATTTATACAGACGTGACGTAATGACGCAAAGACATGCTCTAATTTCCCACAGAAATCCACCAGTACTACTCAAATTATAATAAACACATTATTACAAGCTTACCGTTGTGATTCAGGCTAAGATAAGGACATAGTTTTGGACACTGGCTGGTTATGTAGGCTACTTGCTCAAAAATGGATTTTGGATCATTTTTAACCAAAAGATTTTACAGACTGCAGCTTTAAGTATATGAAATTATTAAATGTGTATTTGATTGTGCTGAAGTGGAATTATTGCAAGTATACTTTAGGTACACTTTACCTAAAGACCCTCTTGCATTTAAAGACTGATATTATACAGAAATATACTATGCTTACTAATAGTGATATTAAAACAGATTTTAGGCTTAATTTTAAGAAATGTGCATTGTGCAATAAAAAGTACTCCAAATAAAGCTGAATTATAATATTTATCTCAGTAAGTCTCAAACGATATGTCATATTATGTTAATGGCTTTGTAGTATACTTGAAATAAAGTATGAAATATGAAATAAATGCATTTTAAATACATTTTGTTATAGGTTTTTTTTTTTCACTAGAAAAGAAAGCTTAGTTTTGAAAACAAATACCCATCATTGTCTTTTGTGATGAGTGCTGAATTATTCTTTTAGTTAGATGAATAAAAGTAAAAAGCAAATGCATATCATTGTTTTTGTCTTTTGCTGTATTTGACTCTTGATAAATCAAGGGCACAGTATTCAAATTAATATTATACTTGTGTATATACATTATATAGTATGCAGTGCAACAAATTGGCAAGCCAATGGTATGCAAACTATTATGTTATTAAAATTATTATATTAATATTTATATTTGTATACTGTACGCATATTCTTGGCTTGCCAATTTGTTGCACTGCAAACTTAAATATGTCTCCTGACCATCTACACTATGAATCTAACGTTTTCTCATGTTTATTTAATGTAGTTTATTTGGTGCTTTATAAGAAACGTGTCCTGTCACTGATGGTCTCTACCTTAAAAGATGAATGAATGTGTATCTGCAGACTTCCAGTTTCTGACAGACCATTACATTCACAGTGCATGGTGTCACAGAGACCTGAGGAACTGCAATTGCCGAAACATCCCGAATACAAAATTATTTCCCAAAAACCATGAGATTTCAGCTCATTTTTGTTTGTGTTTCCATATAATATCTCAGCACTGTTCCATCTCAAATTACTTTAAACATTTGAATGCAAACGAGGTTGTGCCTTATTAATATATAGTCTTTGCATTAACACATAACAAGTGCATAATATATTAATTATAATCTGATTATTTGAAATGTGACATTTGATGTCCACTGAATAAACAAACCCTGACATCTGGATTTGAGTTCACAGAAGTGTTGAATCCCTTGTTTTGCATTTACAGGATTCTGAATCACCTGAAGCGCAAATGTCACGTGACAGCGCTGACTGACTGATGTCCCCACACAAACACTTCACTAGTGACTAACCTGAGCTGCGATGTCAAAGGCAGCAGACGAGAACAATATAAATCCACTTCGCTCTTTTAAGAGGCCAACAAAAACAAATCATGGTCTGGCAAAAGAGTTAAATGCTGAATACATGGCTGCTTCTGAATGGCTGTCACTGGAGAAAGATGCTTCTTAGATCTAGATAGTGTAGTTACAGCATCTACCAGCTGCGTTTAAGAGGGCTTAAATTCATTTCATCTCAATGACGCTGTGTTGATAGTAAACATGTTCTACAACATTTCCTGCTGAACAACTTGTGCATAACCATTTAGTCTTCATTACCATCTCCAACTACTGTAAATACATTAACCTCTGCATCCTGTAGCCTGTCAGCTCAGAGGAAATGTCTGTTTACATGTAAACAAGTAAAAAAGAAAAGAAAAAGAGACCAATCATCTCATTTACACCGTAGGCATTTTTATAGTAAAGAAAATACTGTCTTTTTTCAGTGTTTTATTGAGCGAAGCAGCTAAAGAGTTATTCATCAGTCTACAGTGGTCACGCTGTGGTGTTTATTTATTTATTTATTTATTGATTGATTGATTTATTTTTATAGAACAGTTGAATGACCTACTGTCTTGTCATTATTTTGCAGTACCCAGTCTTTTTTATTTATCTCATCACATACAACTCATACTGCAAGCTCACAACTCAGCTAATAAAATATGCAGTATTTTCTTGTGCCATGCTGCTGTAGATTCAGCAGAGGTGAAATAGCCGTGCAGGAAACACTGCAGGTAGTCAATGAGAAATTTAGTAATTATCTCTTTGCACTCTGCATGGTAACTTTTGCACTCTTATTCAACACAAAACAGTCAGTGAATTTGTGCTTTCAAGCTAAAAGGGGTCGCTCACAGACCACAGTCAGTCTCCTCTTGCTTTCTCTGCTCTTTGATTGCTTTGCACCTCTTATGATGTGCTAAATCAAATACTATGAACTTGTTTGCTTTAACTAAGAAAGTACTTGCTTTGTATACTACTATTTAAATTATTACAATTTAAAATACTTGTTCAATATTTTAAAATGTCATTTAATCCTGTGATAGCAAATCTAAATGTTCAGCATCATTACTCCAGTCTTCAGTGTCACATGATCCCTCAGAAATCATTCTAATATGCTCAACAAACATTTATTATTATTATCATTTACATTTATGCATTTGGCAGACGCTTTTATCCAAAGTGACTTACATTGCATTCAAGGTACACATTTTTACATTTTTGTCAGTTCTTTCTTTCCCTGGGAATCGAACCCATGACCTTGGCGTTGCTAGCGCCACACTCTTATTGCTTGAGCTACAGGAAAGCTCGCAATTAACTATTATCAATGATGAAAACAGTTTTACTGCTTTAAAGGGTTAATTGATCAAAAAATGAAAATGATATAATTAATTACTCACCCTCATGTCGTTCCCAACCCGTAAGACCTTCGTTCATCTTCGGAACACAAATTAAGATATTTTTGATGAAATCCGAGAGCTTTCTGATCCCTCCATAGACAACTATTTAACTAACACTGGGGTTGCACCTTAATTTTATGAAGCGTGGAGAATACTTTTTGTGCGCAAAAAACAATCAAAAATAATGACTTTATTCAACAATTTCTTCACGTCTATGTCAGTCTCTTGTGCTGTTGATGTAGTTGAACACAGCACAGCGCTTCCGAGTTACGTCAGAGCTACACCAGCACACCGGCTTACCATTGGCCGAAACTGTTCATGTGAGCACCACAACGCATGCTTGTGATGCTGACCCAGTAGCTGACCATCGTAAAAAGCGTAGGAGACTGAGACAGACGTGAAGAAATTGTTGAATAAAGTTGTTATATTTGTATGTTTTTAAGTATTCGTCGCTTCATAAAATTAAGGTAGAACCACTGGGGTCACAGAAGCCCCGTTTCCACCGAAATTACCCAGAACAGTTTGTCCCTGGAACTTTTTTCCCCCCAGACCTGCTGCTGTTTGCGTTTCCATCGCGGTCTAAAGTACTGTGAAGATAAGTCCGGTGACGTCGGACTCGCTGCAACTTTCCAGTTCTTGCTGGATTTCGTCCCCTCTGCAAATACACTTAATAAAGCCTGAACCTCGTTGTCGGTCCATCGGTTGTATTTTTTAAACTCCATTGTTGATTTGAATAGCAAACTACTCCTACTGCACGCACTGCAACAGACTTTTAGGTTGAAATATAATGCTGCGTGAGCTCAACCAATCAGCATGTTCAGCGCCCAAGTCCCACCCACGAAGGTTCCTGAAATTTGAAAAAGTACTACCTCGAGAGCAGGGCCGTTTTGAGGGGGAAATTTTTACCCGGAACTTTATTTGGACCCCGGTTCCTGCGGTCGAAACACACTGAGTACCACCCCAAAGTCCCTAGTTCTTGAGGAAAGTTCCAGCGGTGGAAACGCGGCTATGGACTATTTCAGTTATGTCTTTACTACCTCTCTGGACCTTGAAAGTGTTAGTTAAATAGCTGTCTATGGAGAGATCAGAGCTCTCGGATTTCATCAAAACGATCTTAATTTGTGTTCCGAAGATGAACGAAGGTCTTACGGGTTTGGAATGACATGAGGGTGAGGAATTAATGACAGAAATGAGGACCTTTAATATCTTAGAGGAAACCATGATACACTTTTTCAGGAATCTTTAATGAAAAGAACAGTATAAATGTCTTTATTGTTGTCAAGGTGCAGTGGTGTGGAAGAAGAGAAGTTGATGCATGTATCTAATCGCATGCTGAATTTATTAAAGTAAACCAAAAACACAGGAACATAGGAATCCAGTACAAAAACAACAGTGTTACAGTTTACTATCAACGTCAAACTTAGGATATAGTAAGAAAAGAACCGACAAAGGAATATTGATGAAAGGGCTATAAACAAAAACGAGGACCTAAACTAGAAACAGGTGAGACTGCTCCGCAACTAAGAAAACGAACTCAAACACAGGAAGGGATTGAAGTGAAGTGGAGCAATGGAAATTTAATATGAACTGAAAGTCTTTAAGCACAAATTAAACATTACAACTGTCACTTTTAATCAATTGAATGTGTCCTTCCTGTAAAATCATTTAAAAAAAATAAAATAATAATAATCGCACTGACCCCAAACTTTTGAATGGTAGCATATGTTCCTGATTGAAATGTTCAATTCAAGAAACCATAATTTTGTGCTTACTTTCATGTAGCTCAAACAGTCAAGTGTGGTGATGCAAGAACTGTTCAAATGTAAGTTGCTTTGCCAAGCATCTGCCAAATGCATGAAGGTAAATGTCATCTCGCAAGATAATTTAATCATATAGTGCATAGCGGAAAGGAAGTAAAAAACAGCCACATAAACAGTTAGATGTATAAGAGTTAACAGAGTGAGAAATTCTCTTTGCACTCCTCTGGCTCTCAAAGGATCCTGTGAATCTGGCCGTGAATTTCTCGCACTGTATGTGAGGTGATGTGGAAAAATCATAACCAAAGGTTCGCCCTGCAGCAAAGATGCCATTAGTGGCACAAACAAACTCTCCAGGGAGAAGTGACGTGTTTGTAAAGGCTTTTACTCTACAGTCTCAGTGTGTTTGCCTCTTACTGTAGAATAGCTCAGCATTCAGATACACATGGATCAGTGTTGCATTCGTTATATTTTTTGCACATTTTATCAAGATCACATTATGATTATTTTCAATATTGCATTTTGTTGTGTCTGTCCAAACAAACTAGAACTAGGAATATTAATGACATCATATTGACAGTTTTGTTAAACCTCCTAGCGATTTAACGTGCTTACAGACACAAATTCTGATTTCAGCTAACAACTAGCATGCCATCTCACTATGACATGGTGAAGCATGACTCTACAAACACTGTAATTAAACAGCTCATTTTCCATTGACATATACTTAGCAACATTTGTATAGAACACTCGTCTCCTTCCAGCTGTAATCATATAAAGCATCCAGAAATTCTTGGTTGCAGTTGCGCACTCAAAATAATGATGTCTCACACAAAGTCTACAAATGAAGATGACTTCTGCAGGGAGATTTGTGGTCCATGCTACAGGGCCCCTGCTGGGCTTTCCAGATCTCGCTTCATTTTCCCCTCTCTCTGCTAGTTGTCCTCAGTTCAAATAAAACTTCAGGAACACAACAGTTGAAAATAGAGAAGCCGTTGAGACGTCACAGAAATGTCCTGGAACGGTCTTCTGCACTGATGATTCCTCTTAACATTGAGAACAATTTCCTAAATCATGAATGTATTTATTTGGCAATCCTTTAGGGTTACAAGATTTGCACAGAATGTTCTCAAAAGCATATGAGACAAAAATGCCAATATGCGAGTACAGTGTTCAACATCTGAACTGGAAGTCCTTTTACACTGATAAAAATGATTTAGTTGTGAAGTAAATACTGCAGAAAAAACTAAAACAAATGTAATTTCTACATGAAAAAGTTAGTTCAGGCAAGAAAACCTAAGTAAATTCTATATTAGTACTCAATTCAAGCTTGTAGAAATGAAAACGCAAATATCAACATTATACATTTAAGCAAACCTACTCAACTTTTCTGATACTGGTGTTCCCATCATGCACTGGGGTTTTTAATAATTACTTAAATAAAATAAAACGGTACAAAGTCTCATGACATTTGGACAAAGGAAACATTTTTTTTAATTTGAGCAAATGTCCTTTGGGGTCAGAAAAGACCCCAAAGACCTTTTGGGAGTTAATGGCTGAAAACAACTAAAAAGTACCTAAAAAGAATGTATAAGAAAAAAAGAAAGTTATGTGTAAGAAAGTTATTTTGAAGAAAATGTCTGATTTTATAAAATAATTATGTACACTCAAGTGTATTCGGTGTTCTTGACGTTATTAGAGTCAGTGAATCATACTAATTTCAAGTGCTATAAATGTTTTTAAATATGTATGAAGCCTACATAATACATGACATGAATAAAGGACAAACATCTGAAAATGATATATTTAAAACTGGTGACAGGGATGGAGTCTCATCAGCTAGTGTTTCTTCTAACATGGGGCCCAAAAGTTCTAAAAGGTATTCATTGGAGAGCTAAGTATCATGTGACAATAACAGATGCAACCCAAATCCTTTTAATAGTGAGAGCAGCTGACAGACTTAGGAAAGGTATGATTTAATTAGATGCAATAAAGGTCATGCTGCAGAAGTATACTGCCATCCATCCTGAAAAGTGCCTAAACTTTTTTTTTGAAAGTCGTCATACAGAGATGATGAGCACATGGCAGTCATATGAAACCTCTTTATTTCCTCTCGCTACAATATTGTATTTGCCCTCATGTCATTCAATAACCTAATAAATAGCATTCTGGAAATTGTAATAAACTGTTTTGCTTGGAAGTTTTTCCCAATTTTACAATGTCGCTTTGTGCCTGTAATTGCATTTATCTCCTTTTCACTGTCATTGTTTTGCAGGGAACATATTTGTGGTGAGCTTGGCAGTAGCTGACCTGGTGGTAGCAGTCTATCCTTATCCTCTCGTGCTGGTCTCCATTTTCCACAATGGATGGAACTTGGGATTTGTCCACTGCCAGATAAGTGGATTCCTGATGGGACTGAGTGTGATTGGATCTATATTTAACATAACTGGCATTGCCATCAATCGCTACTGCTATATCTGTCACAGCCTCAAGTATGACAAGCTATACAGTGACAAGAACTCTCTTTGTTACGTCCTTCTCATCTGGATACTGACTGTGGTCGCTATAGTGCCAAACTTTTACGTAGGCTCCCTGCAGTACGACCCCAGGGTCTACTCATGTACGTTTGCTCAGTCGGCCAGCTCAGCGTACACCATTGCTGTGGTGTTCTTCCATTTCATTCTTCCAATCATGATTGTGTCGTACTGCTACCTGCGGATCTGGATCTTGGTGATTCAGGTGAGGAGACGCGTCAAACCCGAGTTTCGGCCCAAACTCACGCCGCACGACATAAGGAACTTTGTCACCATGTTCGTGGTGTTTGTTCTTTTTGCCGTCTGCTGGGCCCCTCTCAATTTCATCGGCCTGGCGGTCGCCATAGACCCCGGGCGGGTTGCGCCTCTCATCCCGGAGTGGTTTTTTGTATCCAGTTATTTTATGGCCTATTTCAACAGTTGCCTTAATGCCATAGTCTATGGACTGCTGAACCAGAACTTCAGAAGAGAGTACAAAAAAATTATTATCTCACTCTGCACTGCGAGGTTGTTCTTCCCAGAGAGTTCAAATGATGTTGCAGACCGGGTCAAAAGCAAGCCATCCCCTTTAATGACAAACAACAACCGAGTAAAAGTAGATTCGGTATGAAAAGGACACAAAAACCAAATAAGCATTTCAGCTGCGTAAATAGTTACAACTATTTATAACCGATATTTATAACCTGAATACAGGAGTCTGTATTTCTTGCACCTGTTGTTTTTTTTAAAGAGGGTGCATTGCAAATATCTTGCTTTTTCTCAGTGTTTACAAGATCATAATGTTAGGCTTTTTTATATACAGCAGGTAGGCCTACATACATTTTTTTTTCATGACATTTATTTCTACAAGCCAATGCACGGAAATACATACATGGAAAAACAAGGTGCCAAATGTAAACAGATTAATAGCCCTTAAAGCTGTTAAGTGCTCAACAATGTAATTTTATGATATTTATCATATTGGTTTTTTTTTAGGTTTAGGTATTTCTCATGGTCTTTAGAGGCTGTCAGCTGCACATGTCAAATAATGCATTTGTTTATTTTACTTAAGTATAGTTATTTCTTGACAGCCTTGGTTTTAAATGGTCAGATAGCCAGTGCAGGGCAAATAATGTGTAAAGCAGTATTTGTCCCATATTTGTAAGCAAATGTCTTTCAGTTCCTATGACAGATTTAAGATTGGTTAAGTGTATATGGCAAGCATCTGTATAACATGCATATCTTATGAAATGTGAACAAAATTCTAAATTCAAAAAAAATGAGATTTTAGACATTCATGTGCCAAAACAGCATCTTATCCAACTGTTACAGCTCTTATGATTTATTTATTCAACAGATTGCATTGATACTACTGTGATGGAGTGCATTTATAAGTCTAATCTTAAACAACTTATCCATATACTATTGTACACCATTTTTATGATGTGAAATCAATGGCAGATGTTCAACACAGTACCTTACTTTCTTGTTTACAACATAAAAAGCAACAAAATGGAACATATCTGTTAATAAACTGAGATGAAAACAAGATGTATGCTTGCTTAAAAGCTAGAAGAGGAGAAATGGATAAACTGTTTTCCATTCTTTTACTATTATTGTTTTTTTTTTATGTTGATTGAGACTTGAAGGTTCATTGAAAGCAACATTAAACAGCTTTAGGGAGGTAGTGACGCTAATAACTTTACATTTTTCAGTAGCGTGACAGTAGCTCAGCTGCTTTAAAAGTCAACATGTGATCAAAATAAATCCTATTTGCAATTTCATTGCATGTTTATGGTTTTTGTGAACAGTTCATCGGTGCACAATCTTTTTTTATTAGACAATGAAGCAATTGGAGAGGAGAGAAGAAAATATGATCTGGAAATTACCTCAAGTCATGACTCAAACTCATGTTACCCACAATGCAACTGCACCACAGGCCTGAGCACTGTACTATATGGTTCCAGTGGTGAGGAAAATCTAGTTTGTTTGCATTTCTTTTGCAACAGTTTTCCTTTTCAGCTGATGCCATGCAGGCCATCACACAGGGTTTTGGATAATGGCTGTTCCGTTTTATTGGTTAGATTTATTGTAATCTGTCCAAGCTTAATGTTGTGACTCTAATCAAGATTCTCATTGTTTTGCACCAGATAGTTAAGTACAAAAAGAAACATACCATCAGGTAATTATGAATTTAAAAAGATACCAAACTTCTTCAATATGGATACTTTTTGTTTAAAACTTGTGTTGCTAAAGTCTCGGTTACTGTTGTAACCCTTGTTCCCTGAAGGAATGCATTGGGGTCTCACTTGGGAGCCCAGTCACCTTGAGTGGTAACAAAACAGACCAATGGACATTGGCAAGTGAGATTTACATAGCAAGCCACTCCTCCGGACATACAGGTATATAAACTTGCCAGCAACTCACTCATTCAGATTTGTCTTGAGGAGCCGAGATGGGGGTCCTGGGGTCCTAGCATTCAGCATGTTTTTGTTTTTTTGTTTTTTTGTACTCATACCATCATTTCCACATTTGTTATCCTAGTATGTTAGTGCTAATTTCTTATTCATGTACATTTGTAAGTATTATTTCTTTTTAATTTTCATATTGTAGATTGTACAGAATTGGAAAAAAAGACTTAAGAGTGGTGCTGTGTTTTTGTGTATTGAAGCTGCAGGTGGCAGGCGGGTCGTGACGTCTCCGTTCCCTCCTTCAGGGAACGAAGGTTACAACAGTAACCGAGATGTTCCCTATCACTCAGTCACATTCAAAGTTACATCAAATGACTGACACAGGACTGAACTTTCCAAGGGGAAGGTTGATAGCTGCTGTTCCTTTCTGTTTTACACTATACAACCTTGACTGGTTGGACAACACTGGAGAAGTTTGCCACGTCCAGATGGAAAAGGACGCTAGGAGGCCACATGTGGAAAATACCTCCAAAATACAGCAGCGTGAGGACTGAGTCTGCCTCCTCCGGGGAAGTGCTTGCAAGTTCGCCACCTGGTCCCAGAAAGGAGTGGTGGGAAATTTGAGTA
Source organism: Paracanthobrama guichenoti (assembly GCA_018749465.1). Taxonomy (NCBI): domain Eukaryota; kingdom Metazoa; phylum Chordata; class Actinopteri; order Cypriniformes; family Gobionidae; genus Paracanthobrama; species Paracanthobrama guichenoti. The sequence goes on along the minus strand of CM031956.1, from coordinate 14,882,910 downwards.
CCCAGAAAAGCACTATATAAATGTAACAAATTATTATTAATTATTATTATAAAATTGAAACATGTATGTGTCCTTTAGGTCGATCGCTGCAAACCAATCATGGGGGTGAATGCACGTGAGGATGCGTTTCTGCATTTGCATCTTGAACAGGAGCTTGTAAAGGGCCGATTCAAAACATGCAGATCCAATATTGGTCATAACCCACCGCCTTTCCTGGGTACAATGAAGTATGGGCTGTAAAACCCTGACTTCATCACGGCTAGAAGGACCAGCTCTATTGTGTCCTTCGCCAGCAGGAGCAAAGTCTTTGCATGTAATAATAATAAATAATGATTTGTTGCATTTATATAACGCTTTTCTGGGTACTCAAAGTGCTTTACATATAGAAGGGGGGATCTCCTCAACCACCACCAATGTGCAGCATCCACCTGGATGATGCGACGGCAGCCATATTGTGCCAGAACGCCCACTACACACCAGCTTATTGGTGGAGAGGAGACAGAGTGATGAAGCCAATCAGTATATGGGGATGATTAGGAGGCCATGATGGACAGAGGTCAATGGGCAAATCTGGCCAGGATACTGGGGTTACACCCCTACTCTTTTTCTGAACGACATCCTGGGATTTTTAATGACCACAGAGAGTCAGGACCTCAGTTTAATGCCTCATCCGAAGGACTGTGCTTGTTACATTATAGTGTCCCCATCACTATACTGGGGCGTTAGGACCCACACAGACCACAGGGTGAGCACCCACTGCTGGCCTCACTAACACCTCTTCCAACAGCAACCTAATTTTCCCAGGAGGTCTCCCATCCAGGTATCAGGAAACCAGTTTTGGGCTACAGGGTGATATGGCTGCGGTAGGGCTGTGTTATGAGGTGTCATGTCCACAAACGGCAAACTCCAATGTGTGGAGTAAGACACTGCACTGCAAGAAAAGAGGGGGTTGAGAGTGAGGAAGCATATCGTTGCTTGATCGCCTCTGTCTGCTTCTGTATTGTCAAGAACTGTTGACAGTGTCGCCAAAGAGGCCAGCCGGGTTCCTACATCAATCCCGGCTCAGAACTACCCTCATGCAGCTCTTTTAATGCTTTGGCCTGATGGACTTGCAGGAGGGCCCCACTAGCAGCACTGTAAGCCTTGGTGGTAAATGTAGCAGAGAACTTACAGGCCTTGAATGCGATTCCACCAGACGGCAGCACTTTGCGGGCATAAATGCACCACAATTGCACGCTCCACCTGAGGAATCTCCACATAACTCTTGGCTGTCCCACTATTGGTGAAAACACAGCTGAATGCACCCTTTCTCCAACTGAAGAAGCGCCTCAAAATGAGGTCCGTGATACAACTACTCAGCTCCAAAGCATAAAGCTGAATGAGTGAGTTGCTGGTAAGCTTATATACCCGTATGTCGAGGGGAGTGGCTTACCATGCAAATCTCACTTGCCAATCGGCCCGTTTTGTTACCACTCAAAGGTGATTGGGCTCCCAAGTAAGACTCCAATGTGTCACTTATTCGACGTAACGTCGAACATGACTGATTGATAGGGAACTACATTTTGCTTCACTCTTCACTCTCAAGTTGTTCTAAACCTGTATGAATTTCTTTTTTTCTGCTGAACACAAGAATATATTTTGAAGAATGTGGGTAACCAAACAGTTTACAGTAGCCATACCAGGTAACCACATTCTTGAAAATATCTTCGGTGTTCAGCAGAAGAAAGAAAAACATACAAGTTTGGAACAACTTGCGGATGAATAAATGATGACAGAATTTGAATTTTGGGGTTTTTACTTAAACTATCCCTTTAAGTATCCTACTTATATTTTATTAAAACCTTGAGAAGCTAAAGATGTAAAAGACAATTATGATCGCATGATTGTGTCATCATGCTAATGGATAATTAAGATGTTCAAATATTACATATTTTAACTAAACACTATTTCAGTGTTATTTTAACATCCCAGTCCCAGGAATAATAAAACCTCAGTATTTTTGCTGGACACCCTCCATAGAGATAGAACATCCATATATTTCTGGAACGATCCCACTGGTCTTAATACACACTGATATGCATCCTGTTTACTGTTATTCAAGCTTTCAAATTTCAGCTTTGACAAAAAAAAATTCTACCCTAGAAACACTTATCATGCACATCCGCATACATGAGCCTATCACATTGTGATTCATCCAGCTCTTCCAATACATATTTTGAGCAGAATAACACGATGCTATTTCAGAGCAAACCGGAGACTGTTTGCATTGACCTGCTTACGTGCCCACGGATGGTTATTTCTAGACATTTGGCGAGAAGTGTCTTTAAAACGGTGAAAGCTTAAGTAATTACACATGTCTCTGCACGAGCTTGACGAGGGATCAGACTGCCTTTGAGAACCCCCACCCCCTCTTTTCCCGGGCGTCTCTTCCCCTACCCTTCATCTTAATGAACTTGAACAGATTAAATATGATCTTAAAGGATGAGCCATAGAGTAGCCACCCCCATCTACTAAGAATATATATATTTATTTTTTGGATTACATTATGATGACATTTTAATCTCAGGCTGATTCTCAGAGGAGGGATTCAAGAGAGAGACTGTCCCCACCTCCAAACGCAAATGAAAAGCATGATTAAATCATTTTCACAATATAAAGCATAAAGGAACCACTACTGGTGAAATACAATTGATGGTAATTTTTACAGCACATCATGCCAAAAAGGATATGTGAGGTGGCCACATTGAGTCTATTAGATGCAGAATTAAATAAATATTTCTGTCGGGATTGCTAAAAATGTGCTTCATGTGGTTTAATTTAAGTCAAAATATTATTTAATATGGTAGAATCAACCTGATTTCTTTAGGTTACACCTGTGAAAAATTATTTTTAAAGCTCAGGGATCAAGGATTGCCTGGTTAGTATGATACACTAAGCCCCTGCTGGTAGATGCTGGTAACTACACACTTCACTGGTTCTCAAAAAGAATCTTTTCCATTAAAATTAGCTGTATTCAAAAAAAAAAAACAAAAAAATAAATAAAAAAATAACTTCTAAATGAATATATTATATATATATATATATATATATATGTTTTTTTTTTTTTTACTTGTTTAAATATGCAAAGGGTGCATTTTCTAATTAAAAATGCTCTCATTTGCATACTTATCAGAACAGAAATCTGAGCATTGGATCAGGCCACATTCAATATTGTGTTGGTTTTTTCTGTCATAACCTTAACCAGTTAAAGGTTTTTTGGATGTCTCTCTTTATCACTCCATAAATCAGAAAATCAGCCAGAAAAAAAAAGAAACTTCATGAGTTAAAATGTTAATAAAATGAATAAAATGTTATAAAAGATGATATACTGTATGAACAAACTTCTCTGTAAAAACCTTCAGAATATAATCAGGAATAAAACTGGAAAGTCTGGTGAAGGTAAATGTTGAAGTGGAGATTTCTGACTTTTGAGAAAACTGATTTTAAAGATATGTATTGTAATTGAAATCTACAAATGAAAATAGATCTGATAAAATAACTTAAATGTGTTTTTTTGGATGTTTTCTTTCCACTAGTTTGAAAAAAATAAATATTATGGAAGAAAAATTTACCAAAATCTCAAAATCGACCAGTACATCCATCCATCCATCCATCCATCCATCCATCCATCCATCCATCCATCCATCCATCCATCCATCCATCCATCCATCCATCCATCCATCCATCCATCCATCCATCCATCCATCCATCCATCCATCCATCCATCCATCCATCCATCCATCATCTTCCGCTTATCCAGGGCCGGGTCGAGGGGGCAACAGTTTAAGCAGAGACGCCCAGACTTCCCTCTCCCTAGCCACTTCCTCCAGCTCTTCTGGGGGAACCCCGAGGCGAGCGTGTCCTAGGTCTTCCCCGGGGCCTCCTCCCGGTGGGACATGCCCGGAACACCTCCCTGGGAAGGTGTCCAGGAGGCATCCGAAATAGATGCCTGAGCCACCTCAACTGGCTCCTCTCGATCTGGAGGAACAACGGCTCTACTCTGAGCTCCTCCCGAGTAACTGAGCTTCTCACCATATGTCTAAGGGAGCACCCAGCAACCCTGCGGAGAAAGCTCATTTCGGCCGCCTGTATCCGGGATCTTGTCCTTTCGGTCATGACCCACAGCTCATGACCATAGGTGACAGTAGGAATGTAGATTGACCGGTAAATCGAGAGCTTCGCCTTACAGCTCAGCTCCTTCTTTACCACGACAGACCGGTACATCGACCGCATTAATGCAGAAGTTGCACCGATCCGTCTGTCAATCTCCCGTTCCATCCTTCCCTCACTCGTGAACTCCCCTCCTTGAACTGTCACCTTATTGTGGTGGAGGGGTTACCCTGGAGCCAGGCCCGGGGTTGGGGCTCGTATGCGAGCGCCTGGTGGCCGGGCCTACCCCCATGGGGCCCCGGCCGGGCTCAGCCCGAATGAGCGAAGTGGGGCCACCCTCCCGTGGGCTCACCACCTGCCGGAGGGATCATATGGGGCCGGTGCGTAGTGGATCGGGCGACAGTCGAAGGCTAGGCCCCCGACGACCCGATCTCTGGACACGGAAACTGACCAGTACATGAAAAAAAACGAGAAAAAAAACAGCTCAAGATAGTTACTAATGAGGGTACTGAAATTGTTCACGTTTTTGTGGTTCCATCAGCTGATCAGAAAATCAGCCTGATTTTCTACAGCTTCAGAATTAGTCACATGTAATTGGCTCAGGTAATTGGCTCAAAAACTTCTGCAGTCCCATGAACAAAGTTTTATTTAATACCTCCTTGTACAGGTCAATAAGAAATGGTTCCTCAATGTAGCAACGACACATTTCCACCTTTTATCCCTTAAATGCATACCTTAGATCTTTAGTGACCCGGGACGTCATTCACTACCCTCCTCCTAATTCATTTTTTAAAGTTAGACATCAGCCTTCTTAGTATTCCTCAATAATTTAATTTTAAACAATATAACAAGAAAAAATATATAAAATGATAAAATAATGCCTGTTTTCCCATTCATTTTTTTGTAAAAATTGTAGGGTCGCTAACGGCCTGATGTGTGTAAGAGTGTGTATTTTTTTGCATAACAATTATTGATTGGTAATCTTTTTTATTCCACTAGTTACCGCAGGTAGAAAACAAAAGAATAGGAAGTATCATCAGCAAAACTTGAAATGGCTCAGCAATTTACTGCAGAGCAAGTGCTGACCACAATCAAATATTAGTGTCACTGTCACTTGATGGTGGATCTGGTGAAGAAGCTGTCAGCGACCAAAATATTGATTTTGAAAATGTTGAAAATGATAGTTTTATTCTTCTGTAAATTGTTACACTAATATCAGAAGAGTTTTATATTATCGCAACAGGTAGAGATCCAGCCATGTTAGATGTAGATCCGGGTCACTAAAGACCCGAATATGTAAGAATGATTGGCGAAACAGTAATGCATTTAAGGGTTAAAGTAGTCTGCATCAATGTTGAGGTGATAATTTTCCTTAGCAGTAGAGAGGTTAAGCATCTTGTTGATATTCTGCATGCACATGGCCACATGGACCTGCGTGTCTGTGGACAATGTGGACTTTTCTTCCCTTCAGAGCCTGAGTGTGCTGCAATTGAGTGGGACTCACCAGAGAGACTCAACTGTGAACCTGCTCAAGTCCAGAGCTCAGCATTCTGATAAAGCCCACTGTTTATGTGCGTTTAAGCAGAGGGGAATGAGGGCCTTGTATTTTTGTGCACGCATGTTTTTGTGTCTCTCTGCAGAGTCAAGATTCTGCTATCAGCAAGTTTCAGTCCAGCATGAAGCCACTGGACAGCTGAAGGAACAATGGATTACTATTCTACAGAGAAGAAAACATAATTGAGTTAGCAACATTTACATTTTGTGTCTGGCTATGGAGAGGGGTTTCATAAAGTCATGTTGTGTTAGGCTCTCGAGAATTTCAAACCTGCTCCTTATCTTGAGGCCTAAACTGCGGATGGAGCCTCTTTCCGGGCATATGCAAGAAACAAGTGTGAAATGCAATTACTTTGCTGTTATTTCACAGTTAAATGCTTTCCTTTGGAATTCCTCCCTTAATTCTCCACATTTACTGTGAAAACAATAACATTCCTGTCAGTCTGGTAACTGAACTGAAAATGTGAATGGAAATATATCACAGTGTTGTTCAGAAATATTCAATATATATCTGATGTAGCATTAAATTAAACAAGGTATGCTAGAATAATTTTGTTTATGTTGCTGGATATTAACAGACATGTTGACAATCAATATTTATTTATTTTGTATTTATGTATTATTTTATATATTATATAATTATATTAACATTTATAATAGTAACTAATTAATTATTTTAACAACAACAATAAAAGATTTTTCAATATATAATTATATATATATTTTTTTAGATATTTTCAATCTATGACTAGCTCTCCGAATACAAGCAAATGAGAATATAACAACAAAACTTACCAAAAATGGGTTAAACAAAGTACACTAAATAATGCTGCGTTAAAAACAACCCAAGTTGGGTTGAAAATGGACTAACCCAGAGATTGGGTTGTTTTAATCAAACATTTAACCCAACCGCTGGGTTTAAACAACCCATTTACTGGGTTAAAACAACCCAATCGCTGTGTTAGTCCATTTTCAACCAACTTGGGTTGTTTTTAACCCAGCATTTTTTAGAGTGTAATGTGCATTGAAACATGCAAGTTCAAATTCTTTTGAAAACCACATTACAAACTCAAACACTTTCTTTTTTTTTTCATTTGTTTTGTTTCACAGAAACAAGTGCTGTATTCATCAAATCAAGTGTAAACAATCATGTAGAGCTCCATCTCCACACCTCTTCTTTAATTTCACCATGCTTTGCAGATATCAAAGCCAATATTTGTCTTGTGTCTTTTGCACAGTGGAGGAACGAGCACAGCAGGTGAAAACACACCTTTCATTGTGGTGAAGAGAACACAAAGCTCTTATGAAATGAAAATATTACAATGTTTTATTAATTTTTCAACTCTGACCTAAAATTCAATACTGGGCATGAATAGTGTTACTCAGTAGGTAAACACAAGGATATTTGCGGTTCCTTGTTGTGTGAACTGGAGCACATAAAACCATTGTGGTTAACACACTGTGTGTATCAAGTGGAGGCATTCATCTCTAATGCAATCTAACATTGTTTGCAGAACGACTGGAAAATTCTCTACAATGCCACGTGAAAGCCAAAGGTCCACCAGATGCTCATCTGACCTCAAAGTGAGATGATTCAATTGAACATTCTGAGAAGAACAACTGGACATTCAGAGCAATAAGGCTCACCATGTAATTAAAATGGACAAATCTTTTTTTTTAAATAGAATATTGCAGTATTTATTATAAATTATTTACCTAGATTATTATTCTTAATCTTTAATCAATAATAACCCTCCCTCTTGCAACGACATCTCTTCTCTGATGAGGTGTTAACTGGCGCGGGGACAGGACAACCCGTCACTCACATCATGACATCACAGCAATAGCAAACCAAACGATCCAATCAATTCCCAATGGACAAAATCAAGTCCCACCCTACTTTTTTTCATTACAACAGAGAAGAAAAGACTATTCCAACTTTCGTTTCATGGTGACAAGTGGCTTTAGAATGATCTGACATTTGCATCTGCAAGTAAGTATAGAAAGTCCAGCAAAACGTGTAATGGAAAATTGGTGATCCAGAAATGCATAAAACATCATAAGGTGACATTAACACTCTGTAAGATCATTTGAAGCCTTTTTTTTTTTTTTGGTTCATGCCTTTTATTTGGTCATGAGTTTGATGAATGAAGTTGGTGCACACTATAAAGTGTTTAGATGTAGTGTTCATTATTTAGAAACAGCAGCAGACATATTTCATTTATCACTGTGTATTTTTAGACTTGCACACAATGTGCCTGCATGACAGTTTAACTGGGCCAGACTGGAGGAAATATGCTCTGAACTTAAAGACTTGACAAAACATAAACAAATATATACAGTGGCCCAAAAATTTAGCCTACAGACACGTATGCGTCTGAATGTCATTGCATTACATACAAAACAAACATAAAACAGCTGTTCTGAAGGTTTTTTTTTTTGTGTGTGTGTGTGTGTGTGTGTGTGTGTGTGTGTGTGTGTGTGTGTGTGTGTGTGTGTGTGTGTGTGTGTGTGTGTGTGTGTGTGTGTGTGTGTGTGTGTGTGTGTGTGTGTGTGTGTGTGTGTGCGTGTGTGTGTGTGAATGTATGTGAAGGCAGGTTTCTTTCGAATTCACACAGGTGTCCTATCAAAGTAACCACAGGTAGTTCATCACATGGACATGATCCAGTCATTACTGATTACCAGAAAATGTCTAAATAATTTATGAAATAAATGTAAATGTATGAAAAGTATGCTTGTACTATCTTTCTTTATACAATTTAATTTAAAGGTGCACTGTGTAAATTGTAGCAGCATCTAGCGGTAAAGTTGCGAATTGCAACTGCTCACTGCTCCCTTTCGAAGCACAGAGATGCTACGGTGGCTATTGTATCTCAGAAATAATGATACTATGAAGTTGAAAAGACTGTTTCTGAAGCTGTTTCATACATAACTCTCTCTGGATCAGCGGCAGAGCCAACACAGATTTGAATGTTGCGATAAGATTTTGTTAAAGGTTTAAGGTTTAATAAAGGTTTTCAGTCTCCCATCGCTTTCACTCGTCCACTTGAAAGGGATATTACGTCACTTAACACTCATATAATGACACATTTCACCCTCTGTTGGAAGAAAAACAGGTAACTTCTGTCCACCTCGTCTACAATTTAATTTGAATTAATATCAATTCTGAAATAAAAGTGATTTTAAAAATATTGTGATAGTTAGGTGAATAGATTTTTTGTCCCAGCCATATTCATTAGGTAAGGTCTTTATACTCCACTGAAAACATAGTTATGCATATATTGCATTTCTGTCATAGATCCTCATAAATACTACACACTGCACCTTTAAAGGGGTACTTCACTGCTGGCAAAATGGGATGGATATGCTTACCATATTAAAATACTGCCTAGCTTTAGTACAAAATACTTCGTAGCAAACTTTTAGTCATAATGCCGTCGCCTTGTATTGTTCCTAGGTGCAATTCAAAGATTAGGAATAAATGTTTAGCGGGAGTGAGTTACTTTCGGTTCTGTCAGCCCAACCACCCCAACCCCAAGCAAAACACCGTCACATTCAGGTAAGAAAGCTACTGCCTATCATTCCATCTTTACCATAATACTGTTTAAAGAGTTAGGCAAAAACTAATTTACCAGCCCACATTAGAAATGAATTGACCAAACAATGAAACAGCAAATGAACAAGAGAACAGCACCTCAACCTATTACAAAATCACCATCATGTTGTCATCATCACCAAACCCATTAAATAAACTGAAAATACCTCATTACACAGGTCTGGACACAAAGCAGCTGTTTCATAAGCATTACAACCTGTTGATATGTTTAGAAATCTATGGCCAGGGGAAGGTTAAGCCTTGCCCAGCTTTACACACGCTTTGCATATGGGTGAGTCATGGTCGAATCATTCGCACACGTCCAAACTCGGAATTTTACTACTCCCGTATCTCTGCATAGTAACCTGGTGAGTACAAGAGCAGCCCCTCTTGTACTGATTGGATAGATAATTTGAACGTGTTCCTCCCAAACTTTGTAAATAAAACATCATGTAAGTAAGTTTGGTCAAGTGCAAAAGCCACAATTGTGTATTGGGACAAGTCCACTGTCCTTCCCTTCCCTACACTTCCCTAAACATTAAAAAAAATATAAAAAAAACATTGCAGATTAACCCACTACCGTTTTGTATTATTCAAATGGTCGATAAGATGTGAAAACTGAGAGCCTTTGACTGTCCCAAGAGTGACGTTTGGATGGATCTTTTACATTTGTGGTGATAAATCAGGTCCTCCTCAAAATCGTGTCTCTGTTAGGACACCAAGAAACACATTGGCTCAAATTACTTTTAATAGGTACTCTTTTTAGCGCCTAATTACAATTCCTACAAAATCATGTTATGATAAATGCTTTTTGAATAGTTGATAGAGACCCAATTTCGAGGCAGGACCAGGAGTCGGAAGCAGAAGTCGTCATAGTTGGGTAAGTTTCCATAGTGGTGAATGGGAGACAACAGCCATTTTTTGTATTCCCATTTGATCCAATGGCAAAAGAAAAAAAAGAATCCATGATAGCATTTCCACGACTTTCCAAAAGAGGTGAAAAATATAGAGAGATTGATTACAGCAGTTAGAAGAGAGAAAGATGTGAAATTTGCCGCCCCTCCCTCAGTATCACTCGCATTAGACATACCTTAGCAGCAGGGTTAATTTGGTTTTAAAAAAAAAAATTTCTTCTTCTAATTTACTACATTTTTTGCATTTCACTGCATTATAAATGTATATAAACCATTATATACCTATCTGAGCATTATATATATATATATATAAAGGTCAGATAGATGTAAATCAATCATTAGAAGTGAAAAAGCAACAGCAAGATTGGGTGAGAAAAATGGAGAAGAAAACACCAGAGGCGGCAGCTAAGAATAATACGTGATGCCTGGCGGTCGGCTGGCATATTCCCAGCTGGAAGAGGAGACATTTATGTGAAGTCAGCATGCATTAACCTCACTAACCGTCAGGAGTTATATGCCAATGAGGATTCATAAACATCAAAACTACAGCCTTTACATTATACATATTTTCTGCTGTGATTCAGCTGCAGGTCAGTCACAACAGTACTGAAATAGAGCCATATCACACTCCTGCTCATATTGCTTATATACAAACATTTGACTGTACAAATATGTAAATAAATAAGAAACAACCATGGAATATTTTTAAGGGTTTGCGTAGAACTACTTTCTTCTGCCAAAGAGAAAAAATGCTGCTAGTAATGCAATACCATTAATAATAATTCTATAATGTCACTTTGCATTGATCCTAATGAAGTGAAGCGTCAGATTCAGGTATCTCTGCAAAAAAATAGACTTTACTTTGGGGGGGCGGGGGGTCCAATATGGTGCAGAGATTCACTTCATTAGGATCAATCGCCAATGCTGCTCACTGGGAGAAATGCAGCCTGTGTAGAATGCACAGAGACAAGTAATGCAAATGGTGAACAGTCCCAGTGCTGTTCCTGGTAAAATGCCTCTCAGCCAATATACAATATTATGCCAAAAGTACTGGGACACCCCTCCAAATCATTGAATTCAGGTGTTCCAATCGCTTCCATGGCCAAAGGTATAAGGTATAAAAGGTATAAAATCAAGCACCTAGGCATGCAGACTGCTTCCACTAACATTTGTGAAAGAATGGGTCGCTCTCAGGAGCTTAGTGAATTCAAGCGTGGTACCGTGATAGATTGCCTCCTGTCCAATAAGTCCATTTGTGAAATTTCCTTACTACTAAATATTCTACGGTCAACTGTTAGTGGTATTATAACAGTGGAAGCAATTAGGAACAACAGCAACTCAGCCAGGAAGTGGTAGGCCACGTAAAATCACAGAGTGGGCTCAGCACATGCTGGAATGGGTTTCCATGGCCGAGCAGCTGCATCCAAGCCTCACATCACCAAGTGCAATGCAAAGTGTCAGATGCAGTGGTGTAAAGCATGCTGCCACTGGACTATAGAGCAGTGGAGACGTGTTCTCTGGAGTGACGAATCACGCTTCTCTGTCTGGCAATCCGATGGATGAGTCTGGGTTTCGCGGTTGCCAGGAGAACGGTACTTGCCTGACTGTATTGTGCCAAGTGTAAAGTTTGATGGAGGGGGGATTATGGTGTGGCGTTGTGTTTCAGTGGTTGGGCTTGGCCCCTTAGTTCCAGTGAAAGGAACTCTTAATGCTTCAGCATACTAAAACATTTTGGACAATTTCATGCTCTCAACTTTGTGGGAACAGTTTGGGGATGGCCCCTTCCTGTTCCAACATGACTGAGCATCAGTACACAAAGCATTTACATTTACATTTATGCATTTGGCAGATGCTTTTATCCAAAGCGACTTACATTGCATTCAAGGTACACATTTTTACATTTTGTTAGTTCTTGCTTTCCATGGAATCGAACCCATGACCTTGGCCTTGCTAGCGCCACGCTCTTGTTGTTTGAGCTACAGGAAAGCAAGTTCCATAAAGATGTGGATGAGCAAGTTTGGTGTGGAGGAACTTGACTGGCCTGCACAGAGTCCTGACCTCAACCTGATAGAACACCTTTGGGATGAATTAAAGCAGAGACTGCGAGCCAGGCCTTGGAAAAGCCTTGGAAAGCCTTCCCATAAGAGTTGAAGCTGTTATAGCTGCAAAGGGTGGGCCAATTCCATATTAAACCCTATGGATTAAGAATGGGATGTCATTAAAGTTCTGGTGCATATAAAGGCAGGCGTCCCGAAACTTTTGGCAATAAAGTATATATATATATATATATATATATAGAGGGGGTGTACTCATTTATGCTGTGCACTGTATGTGTGTATATATATATACAATCACAAAATATGTATTTTCTTAATGATCACTAATACAATTCATACTAATACAGTCCCCCACAGGTGCTAAAAAGTGTTAAGATTGGGTGATATACATGTCCACAGAAGGTTTTTCACTTTGGGAGAATGCCTATTGTCACTGTCATGTTGAAAAACTGGCCAACATTGCAGAAAATGAGAAGAGGGTAGCATCTTCTGTTTCAAGTTTTGTATTACATCACACAATAATGACAGCATTGATCAAGCACAACTCCCTAATACCTTCAGCACTCATACATCCCTGTATAAGGGCTTTTCTACCGCTGAATTTCACTGTGGGAACCAAGCACTTCTCACTGTATTCCTCCTCTAGCAACACCAGAGCATTTTGATTCATGAAAATAAAATTGTTAGATCCAAAATGACTGACTGTGACAAAATATTGTTAGATCCACAATGATTGACAGACCAATATGATTGACTGGATGACTGTTAGATCCAAAATGACTGACGTAATCTCATGAGACCATATTATGGATTCCCAGAAGTCTATATTTTGTAAATATGGGTCTTGGAAAAGGCTAATTGACTTTATTGTGCTTTGGCTACAGTGGGTAGTTCCAGTGTGGACAATAACCATGCATGTCATTTCTGCAGGCTGCATCTTACTCTGTGAGATAAACACTCACTCTTTTCATAGCTTTTGCTGGCTCTGACACACACTCGCTTGGTATTTCTTTCTCTCTCTCTCTCTCTCTCTCTCTCTCTCTATATATATATATATATTTAGTTCCCATTCATTCGGTCACTCTCGACACCACGTCGGAGTACCGATGAATAGAAATCTCGCTCGCGAGAGCCAATCTACTTCAAGTGTAACTAAAACGAGCCAATGCACATTGGCATGCAATGATTGCACCAGGTGCTCATGCCACGCCATGCGGGTATAAATGAGACACAGGTGATTGCATCAAATCAGCATTTTTCTTTGGAGCCGAGTGGTAGGTGGTTATGCCAGATATCACTCCTTACTTCGCAGTCCTGACTGAAGACGGAAGCCGCCTTTCAGAAGCGATCTCTTCAGTCTGTGTTGGTGTGACAGCACAGCAGCGGGTCGTGTGGTTTTTCGATCATCTCTCTTTGTTGTTTGTCAGAACAATCACATGGGCTGTTCTCACTGCTGGTTCGGTGCACTAGGTGGAGAGCGCTGAAAAGCCGTTCCTACGGCTGGTAAGAGAGCGCCTTTGTGTGAGAGAGTGCGCACATCAGGCTGCACTATCCCTTGACTGTGTCGCCGTGACCCCTCCCCCTGCGTGCTTCAGCACCAAGGAGAGTGTCCTTCTGAAAGAGCTTACACAGATAGAGCTTGCATCTTTTTCAAGATGACATTCTAGCTGTGTGTTTCTGGATGCGGTGGTTACCTGTCACCGAGGGATGGTCATCAGCGCTGTATCTCGTGTTTGGGTGTTCAGCACGCTGAGGCAGCGCTGGTGGATGACTCATGTTCTCACTGTGGGAACATGACTATCTCAGAGTTGTGATCGAGGCTCCGTCTCGCAAGGGGTGGAGCCCCCGTGCCTCTGCCTTGATCTAACCCTCCACAGAGAGTTACTTCAGGCAGAAGCCCGGGCGATTTGAGGATTACGGTGAGCGCGTTTCCCCCAAGGAACCAACCCCCGGGAACCCTCATCCCTCTCGCACTCCGCAGCCAGTAGAGCTGCCATTGGAACGCGGTGGGCCATCCATGAGGTGTGCATCATCCGTATCCTTTGGGGCTCCTCTTGAGGACCAGATGTCCATCGCTGCATCGGAGGGAGGGTCAGAACTCTCTGGAGAGGACGTGTTGGCGCAGGGGGCTCCTCCGGGTAGACCCACTGTGCCCGATACTGATCCGGAGATGATGGCTATGCTTTCCCAGGCTGCCAAGAGAGTCGGGCTCGTGTGGAACCCTCCACCGTGTCCCGAACCCTCAAGGCTGGATGATTGGTTTCTCGGGGTGGCCCGTGCTGGTTCTCAGTGCCTCACCCTGGTTCCTTTTTTCCCGGAGGTGCACGAGGAGCTCACTAGGTCGTGGACGGCACCTTTTACTTCCCGAAACCGGCCCAGTGGATCCTCCTCCCTCACCACCCTCGATGGTGGACCTGCAAAGGGATACACGCAGGTTCCTCACGTGGAACGGGCTGTTACTATGCAACTGTGGACCTAACTCCACATCCAGGGGGAACCCGTGTCTTCCCTCCAAAGCCTGTAGGTACTCATCCGATCTGATCGGGAAGGCCTACCAGGCTTGTGGAGAGGCAGGTTCCGCCTTACACGCTATGGCGTTGTTGCAGGTCCATCAGGCCCAGGCACTGAAGACCTTGCACAAGGGTGGTCACGATCCCACAGTTCTCCAGGAACTGAGAACCGCAACGGACCTCATTACGGCATGGGCCGTGGGTCATGCGATGTCCACTATGGTGGTCCAGGAACACCATCTTTGGCTGTGTCTGGCGGACATGAGGGAGACCGAAACTTCCTTAACTCCCCCGTCTCCCAGACTGGCCTCTTCAGTGACGTGGTCCAGAACTTCGCCCAGCAGTTCTCGGCCGCACAGAAGCAGACTGAGGTGATCAGTCACATTCTGCCACCGGCAGCGCCTCAGCCTGCTCATCTCCGAGGGCGGCCGCCTGCGTCTGCCTCCACTCCCGCGCCATGCCGGGGGGAGAATCTTGTGTTCCGTTTTGTTTCTGTTCCGTGGCTGGGCTCAGCTCAGCTCAGCGGTACCCAAATTTTCAATAAAAGAGCAGTTTCTTACATCTCTGGGTCCTCAGGGTGCTCGGAGAGTTGTGGCTGGTCAAATGCCGGACCACACTCATCCTCCCCCTTCGCCAGCGGGCAGCAGTGGACGACCTCCTCACGTTCCTGCTGCCCACCTGTGGAATGAGGTAAGTGTTGTACGGCACATTCTCACCTCGCTGCGGGCCGCCTCCACGAGACAGCCACCCCAGCCGGTACCTGCATTCCACCTCGCTGCCCCACGGTGGGTACGCCGGTGGTCCTTATGGTCCCGCTTGTATGGTCTCTGGGAGCCTGGCTAGCGCTCCCCGGTCCGTCTCGCTGGCTCATTTGGACCATCAGGCTCGGATACGCGATTCAACTCGCCCGGCGCCCCCCCCAGGTTCAAGGGCGTCCGCTTCACTTCGGTGAATGCCGCAGATACCCATGTCCTGCGTGCGGAGATCGCTGTCCTGCTGGCGAAGGACGCGATAGAGCTTTGCAAACCGTTTCTGCGCTTTGCGTTCGAGGGTCAAGCATATCAGTACAAAGTCCTGCCCTTCGGGCTGTCCCTGTCCCCCCGTGTCTTCATGAAAGTCACGGAAGGAGCTCTTGTGCCCATGAGAGAACAGGGCGTTCGCATCCTCAACTATCTCGACGACTGGCTCATTCTAGCACAGTCCAGGGATCAGTTGTGCGAACACAGGGACCTGGTGCTCAGACACCTCAGCCAGTTGGGTCTTTGGGTCAACTGGGAAAAGAGCAAACTCGCCCCCGTGCAGAGGATCTCTTTTCTCGGTATGGAGTTGGATTCGGTCGAGCAGACAGTGTGCCTCACAGTGGAGCGTGTCCAGTTGATGCTGAACTGCCTGAACACGTTTCAGAGGCTCCTGGGGCATATGGCAGCCGTGGCGGCAGTAACGCCGCTCGGCCTGCTTCATATGAGACCGCTTCAGCATTGGCTACACGGCACTCACTGGGTGAGCATCACACCGGCCTGTCGCCAGTCCTTCAGTCCGTGGTCAGACCCCTCGTTCCTTCAGGCCGGAGTGTCCCTGGAACAGGTGTCCAGGCACGCTGTGGTTTTCACAGATGCCTCTGCCATGGGCTGGGGAGCCACATACAATGGGCATGCAGTGTCAGGGGTTTGGACGGGCCCGCACCTGCATTGGCACATCAGTTGCCTCGAGTTGCTAGCAGTACATGTTGTTCTGAGCCGCCTCAAAGGGCGGTTACAAGGCAAAGATGTACTGGTCTGCACGGACAACACTCCGACCATTGCGTATATCAACCGACAAGGTGGTCTGCGCTCCCGTCGCATGTCGCAACTTGCCCGCCATCTCCTCCTCTGGAGTCAGAAGTGTCTGAGGTCGCTTCGGGCCATTCATGTCCCTGGTGTGCGCAACCGTGTGGCCGACGAGCTTTCACGAGCTGCACCCCCAGGTGGTTCAGCTGATCTGGAGACAGTTCGGGGGGGCACAGGTCGACCTGTTTGCTTCCCCAGAAATGTCCCACTGCCAGTGGTTCTATTCGCTGACCGAGGGTACACTTGGCACGGATGCCCTTGCGCACAGCTGGCCCCAGGGGCTGCACAAATATGCATTTCCCCCAGTGAGCCTACAGACTCTGTGCAAGGTCAGGGAGGACGAGGAGCAGATCCTGTTGGTGGCGCCATACTGGCCCAACCGGACCTGGTTCCCAGAACTTATGCTCCTTGCGACAGCCCCTCCTTGGCCGATTCCTCTGAGGAAGGACCTTCTGACTCAGAGATGGGGCACCCTGTGGCACCCGCGTCCAGACCTGTGGAAGCCTCATGTCTGGGCCCTGGACGGGACGCAGAGATTCTAGGTGACTTACCCCAAGAGGTAGTTAACACCATTACTTTGGCACGAGCACCGTCTACAAGCACCGTCTACGCCTTGAAGTGGAACCTGTTGCTCCCTTCAGGTACCAGGTGGTGAACCTGCAAGCGCTGCCCCCAGAAGAGGCAGACCCAGCCCTAGCTTTGCTCTGTCCTGTCCGCGCTCTGCGGATCTACGTGGATAGAACTCAAAGCTTCAGAACCTAAGATCAGCTCTTTGTCTGTCACGGAGGCCAGCAGAAGGGAAAGGCTGTCTCCAAGCAGAGGATGGCCCACTGGATAGTGGATGCCATCACCTTGGCTTACCAAGCACAAGGTGTGCCCTGTCCGCATAGGGTGCAAGCACACTCTACTAGAAGTGTTGCATCCTCCCATCACCCTCGGTGCCGGACGTCGCGGAACGTCGGGCATCAGGCCCCTTGCCGCTGAATCCTTGAGAACCGGTAATGGGCTGGGGTTATATGAGTGACCCTGCGGGGATCCCATATATTCTTCCACAGTCACTCCTACGGGAAGCCTGTGTCTTTTCCTTGGGAGAGACTTCCCATCACTGGTTCTGAGCCCCCTCCTCCCTTGTGGGCTACGGCTCAGCATTTTACTCCAGATAACTCCTTCGGGGTACGATGTGGGCTCCGCAGTGTCCCCCTCTCTAGGGCATGCTTTCCCAGTGTTATCCAATAATCACTGAGTGGGTCATGCGGAAAACTAATCCACGTCCCGTCGCCATGTCCTCTGTACCCTGCTGGGGTGCCTGTCTACCTACTCGGCTCCTCAGCAAAAGGCTGATTTGATGCAATCACCTGTGTCTCATTTATACCCGCACGGCATGGCATGAGCACCTGGTGCAATCATTGCATGCCAATGTGCATTGGCTCTTTTTAGTTACACTCGAAGTAGATACTCCGACGTGGCATCTCCGTTCCCTCCTTCAGGGAACGAGGGTTGTATACGTAACCGAGACATTTTATTTAGTAGCTTTCAGTTGAGTGTACTTGTTTTTGCAACACAACATTTTATCACCTTGATAAGAAAATCTTATTTTCTTGAATCATTTTGACATGCTTCTTTGGTAATTGATCAAGCAGATTTCTTGGGACATATATCTCTAAAGAAGCCTAACATGTAAAGATGAATTGCTGAATTTATGCTGTGCATTGTGCACTGTGTGTGTGTGTGTGTGTGTGTGTGTGTGTGTGTGTGTGTGTGTGTGTGTGTGTGTGTGTGTGTGTGTGTGTGTGTGTGTGTGTGTGTGTGTGTATTTTAAGAGTTCGTTTACCCATATAGACGGTTTCATATGGGCACGGTTACGCGTCTGGCCCAAAGTTAACTTCCGGTCTGTGTTTGTTTATCGGTCTGGCTAGTGGCTAGAATGGCACACTAATCAGTAGAAACACATTTTTTACGTACTATTCTTGGATATAAATGATATAAATATTAACGATCAAGTGGAGAGCATATGACACCAGCGCAAAAACAATGTATGTGTCACCAAAGAGCTTTCAAAGTGTCATAAATATCTAGTCTGACTGCATACGAGAGCAGCGTCTAAATGTCATTTAGACTGTATGTCTAATGTAATTTACTTATTACATTTTTATTTACTTGCTTGTTATCAGAAATAATCTAGAGGTAACTTATTCTGGCTGTGTTTACACTTGACATCAGGACAGCGCGTTTACATTTGTTAACATTAAGTGGTCGCCATCTGGATAACTGATCAGATTTGCGTTTCCGCAAAATATTTAAATTGGGTATGTAATGGGCCTTTATCAGGTAAAAAGGTAAACAAGATGCCTAAATGCAAGTAGGTGGAGTTGGGGAGGTAAAGAGATGCAAAACGACTGATGCCTGAAGGAGGTAGGAGGCTGCTTTTAGGCTTTGGTGATTAATTGAAAGATTAGATGGGTTCACTCCTCCCGAAATTACGTTGTGTACACACATATATATATATATGATGGAAGCATGATGTGCTCTAAAACTTCCTGGTATACGGCTGCGTTGACCTTGGACCTCAGAAAACACAGTGGACCAACACCAGCAGATGACATGGCACCCCAAACCATCACTGACTGTGGAAACTTTACACTGGACCTCAAGCAACGTGGATTGTGTGCCTCTCCTCTCTTCCTCCAGACTCTGGGACCCTGATTTCCAAAGGAAATGCAAAATTGACTTTCATCAGAGAACATAACTTTGGACCACTCAGCAGCAGTTCAGTCCTTTTTGTCTTTAGCCTAGGTGAGACGCTTCTGACGCCGTCTGTTGTTCAAGAGTGGCTTGACACAAGGAATGCGACAGCTGAAACCCATGTCTTGCATACGTCTGTGCGTAGTGGTTCTTGAAGCACTGACTCCTGCTGCAGTTCACTCTTTGCTCTTTGTGAATCTCCCTCACATTTTTGAATGGGTTTTGTTTCACAATCCACTCCAGTGTGCGGTTATCCCTATTGCTTGCACACTTTTTTCTACCACATCTTTTCCTTCCCTTGGCCTCTCTATTAATGTGCTTGGACACAGAGCTCTGTGAACAGCCAGCCTCTTTCGCAATGGCCTTTTGTGTCTTGCCCTCCTTGTGCAAGGTGTCAATGGTCGTCTTTTGGACAACTGTCAGGTCAGCAGTCTTCCCCATGATTGTGTAGCCTACAGAACTAGACTGAGAGACCATTTAAAGGCCTTTGCAGGTGTTTTGAGTTCTGATCAGAGTGTGGCACCAGGTGTCTTCAATATTCAACCTTTTCACAATATTCTAATTTTCTGAGATACTGAATTTGGGATTTTCTTTAGTTGTCAGTTATAATCATCAAAATTAAAATAAATAAACATTTGAAATATATCAGTCTGTGTGTAATGAATGAATATAATATATAAGTTTCACTTTTTGAATGGAATTTGTGAAATAAATACACTTTTTGATGATATTCGAACTATATGACCAGCACCTGTATATATACACACACACACACACACACACACACACACACACACACACACACACACACACACACACACACACACACACACACACACACACACACACACACACACACACACACACACACACACACACACACACACACACACACACAGGTGCTGGTCATATAATTAGAATTATCATAATATATATAATTATCATCAAAAAGTTGATTTCATTAATTCCATTCAAAAAGTGAAACTTGTATATTATATTCATTCATTATACACAGACTGATAGTATATTTCAAATGTTTATTTCTTTTAATTTTGATGATTATAACTGACAACTAATGAAAATTCCAAATTCAGTATTTGGAATGGGATGATACTGTAATGGAAATCAGAACATGGGCTCAGGAATACTTCCAGAAAACATTGTCAGTGAACACAATCCACCGTGCCATTCGCCGTTGCCGGCTAAAACTCTATAGGTCAAAAAAGAAGTCATATCTAAACATGATCCAGAAGCGCAGGCGTTTTCTCTGGGCCAAGGCTCATATAAAATGGACTGTGGCAAAGTGGAAAACTGTTCTGTGGTCAGACCAATCAAAATTTGAAGTTCTTTTTGGAAAACTGGAACGCCATGTCATCCAGACTAAAGAGGACAAGGGCAACCCAAGTTGTTCTCAGCGCTCAGTTCAGAAGCCTGCATCTCTGATGGTATGGGGTTGCATGAGTGTGTGTGGCATGGGCAGCTTACACATCTGGACAGGCACCATCAATGCTGAAAGGTATATCCAAGTTCTAGAACAACATATGCTCACATCCAGACGTCATCTCTTTCAGGGAAGACCTTGCATTTTCCAACATGACAATGCCAGACCACATACTGCATTAATTACAACATCATGGCTGCGTAGAAGGAGGATCCGGGTACTGAAATGACCAGCCTGCAGTCCAGATCTTTCACCCATAGAAAACATTTGGTGCATCATAAAGAGGAAGATGTGACAAAGAAGACCTAAGACAGTTGAGCAACTAGAAGCCTGTATTAGACAAGAATGGGCCAACATTCCTATTCCTAAACTTGAGCAACTTGTCTCCTCAGTCCCCAGACGTTTGCAGACTGTTATAAAAAAGAAGAGGGGATGCCACACAGTGGGAAACATGGCCTTGTCCCAACTTTTTTGGAATGTGTAGCTCTCATGAAATCCAAAATGAGCCAGTATTTGGCATAACATTTCAAAATGTCTCACTTTCAACATTTGATATGTTATCTATATTCTATTGTGAATAAAATACAAGTTTATGAGATTTGTAAATTATTGCATTCCTTTTTTATTCACAATTTGTACAGTGTCCCAACTTTTTTGGAATCGGGTTTGTAGTAACCTAGAATACTGTCTAACACTTAATGACTGCTCTGTGAAGTCCTTGTCGTCAGTGAGGAACCTGGGTGTGCTATTTAATGCTGATCTTATATTTGAAAGCCACGTTTCTAACATCTGTAAAACTGCATTCTACCATCTTAAAAAATATATCTAAATTACAGCACATGCTTTTAATGCAAAATGCTTTACTGCAGTCAGCCAGAACCGGGCCGTATCCAGATCAGATGGTGGACCTGCACCTGGACATGACCAACGCATCCCCGAAATGTCTGCAGAGCGTGTCAATTAAACTGCCCCCTCTAAATGCCGCATCGACACAACATCCTCATTAAACCCGTCTCCGGTGTGACGACTCCAATCTTTCAAATAATCTTATGAATATCTATTTATCTAATAATAGACTTAATAGACTCTGTAATGTTGCCAGAATCATAATCATACACTGTTTGTTCGTCGGCCAGAGGAGAACTGGAACCCCGAATGAGCCTGGTTTCTTTCTCCATTCTGGCCATGAAGGAGTTTTGGTTCCTTGCCACCGTCTCCTTTGGCTTTTGGCTTGCTCAGTTGGGGACACCTAAATTTTTATAAATTTTAAACTATATTACCGATCTGCCCACATTGACACTATATGATAATTGAAATTAGCCAGATAACATCACCGTTTTCACCAGAGCAGCTGTACAGCCGAATCAAATTCTGTTGCATTATTTTCCTGTTAACACTGTAAAGCTGCTTTGAAACAATTGTAAAAAGCGCTATATAAATAAAGGTGACTTGACTTTAATGTCTTTACCTCTACAGCTGGTTGAAAATAATCCAACAGGACAGGACTCGGGCAGAAATCATATTCATGGATGAGCAAATGTATTTATTAACGTTACGGTAGTATGAAGCAGGGTGGGGCTGAAAGCCATTGGAGCAGAACGAGGCCACTGGAGCGATTGCTAATGAGAGACAAGCACGACACACTGCTCGAGAGTAGTGGAGCTTTTATTATGCCGCAGATGAACACTTCCACTTATTCCGGTCATGCATATGTGGGGTAACGCAGCGCTGTTTTATCAAATTAGATGGATTATTTGAGTGTGTTGAAAGTTATAATGCTACTCTGTGTGTTCGTTTGCTGGCTACTATGAGACACTTGTTGTACACTGTGCCTTTAACTTCATTGGATTCAATGTGGATCATCCAGAAGAACCCAACGAAGGCTTCAGCGCACTCTTAGCAAAATCATCAAGAATCTCTGGACTCTACTACATCTGGACTTGTTCAGCAACCCGGAGTAAATGCAAACAACTGTCTGCAGCCTTTAGATGCATTTTTTTAAGTTGTGCCCCTTTTAAGCTGATTCTTTGGCGTTTCTCTTAGGCTGTGGTTTACTGATTGCAATCTTGCTGTTCTTTTCTCTTTTTTCTCTCTCTTTCTTTACTTTATTTGTTCTGTTTCTAATCTTTGCTTAGTTTCATTTTTGCTTAGTTTTGTTTACTTGTATCTAGCCTATCCATAGTTTAATTTATTAAACCATTATATCCACGCTTTATTGTCTCTGTTTGCCGCTCACAAATCAAGTCATTTTGATTTTGTTACATGCTACCTGATAGTACTATAGGCAGTAGGAAAAAGTTATTCTTTGAGGGAGTTGGCCAGGAAGATCATTTATTTCCTAGAATTGATAACCGATTATGCTGTCTGTTCAGTGGACAAACTCATTAAATAATATTACTTTAGCTATAAATGCTGAAACTAATCCAAATATTTATAATTAATTATAATTCATTCATTTTAACTTGAATATATCACACTCATATAAAGATCCAGTGTAGCTGTACAGTACAGTACAGTACAATAAAAATGAGTTCAACTGAACTACTACTGGAAGACATTTGTTTTATCTCAATCTATGAATAAACTGTTATTATTTAAGGCTTTTGTTAGACCATGCAGCCAACAATTAAGTCATATGGTTGTACTGATAAATCCTGAAGAACACAAGCAGCAGGGGTTAATTAATATTCAAATAAAACATATTCTCTCTATAAAGGGCATAACAACCAAGTGTTATTTATAGGGCTGGACCAGAGAATGCTTCCATATGACACACGAGGCTTACATATTTCCAAATAAAGCAAGCCGGATAATCATTTGGAGAGAATGAGATGTCAGGAGTGACAAACTGCTTCTTGAATTAATAGGGACTTTAAATATGCACCATTTAGTGCCATTCAAAAAATCTTTTTTGAACACAGAGGGGTGATAAAGAAAGGAAATTATTAATATTCTGGCTTATAGGGCTTATTTATCACTGACAAAATGTCAAAATGACAAAATGCATACAGTATGTGTTCATATCCCTTTTCCCGGCGAGCACTGCACATTCACTATGAATAGTTGACAAACCTTTTTGGAGTATTAACGCATGTGTTAACCTCCATGTCAAAAAAAAAAAAAAAAAAAAAGGAAACCTGTTACCTGTACGGTGAACGTGATTTCACTAAGTAGTTACACATGTTGCTAGATTTCCATCTTTGTTGACCCTGGTGCAACAATCTAAACCAATCAGATCTGAGACACAAGTTTATAGTTTATGTAAAGTTCAGGCTTACAAACAGGGTCAGGTGCTTCTACATCAGTATTATTCACCTATCATTTCCTTCTGTTTTTAGGGATAAGTTATGGGTAGGGTTAGGTTTAGGGAGAGCAATGTTGCTCCAGGATCAACTGAATATATTGATCCAGGATGAGGGTTAGGAGAAATCAAAGTGACCCTGCATGTACACTCTCAGAAAAAAAAAGGAAATCACTGGGATGCTTTTGTACCTTTTTTTTCTTTTCTGAGAGTCTACTATGCTAGACTAACTGGGACTTGTCACAGCACTTGCATATTATTGCCCTATTGTTGATTAGATTGCTTATATTGTTTTCCTCTTTTAAGTCATATTAGATAAAAGCGTCTGCTAAATGTAAATGTCCCAGGGTCACAGGTGTGACATTTCAGTTGGATTGGAATCTGATGCGTGGCCAACAGCACTGGCTGGTGCTCATGTTTACAGGAACAGAACATAGGCCTTTGCTCCAAGTCAAATGAGTTTGCACATGAAATGTCATACTAGTTCAATAGATAAACATTAATTGGAACTAAATGATATTCTCCAGTGCTAGAGTAATGAGGTTTTTATTTTTAATCATCCATCTGCCTCAGTTTTTAATTAACGGGCTGAGCTAAGAGAGCTGAGATAATTCCCATCAAAACCTTTCTCAACAGTGCTGATTTGGATTTTCTTTACCTTTCAGTTTGATCAATCTACTGCCTCTAACATTAAGCACTGAAACAATCTAAGCTAATGGTAGTTTTGTATTACAACAGCTTAGGGGATATTTCTGCATTATTTACGATAAAATACTTTAATAATATACTATTTTATTTTTTTTTTTTAAATATGGTACAATGTACTGTATTAATTTTACGGAATTTTCCGTATTTATTTTTTACAGGTGTTTTACCTGTATATAGAATTTTGAACTTCATTGTGTTCTATGTAAGGGTGTAACAATAAGATCCACTGGAGGCAAGTTGAGGTGATGAACCCAAGTGCAGTTTTATTACAGTGTGAGCAAATACAAAATGAAACTAGACTTGACTCATGAACAGATTTGACAACAGACTTGACACTTGACTAAACTACACTCACCAACAGTGGGTTACAGGAAACAATACTCGACATTGGCAAACATGAGGGCTTAAATACACTAATGACTAATGACTAGACAGGTAGGGTTGGGCATCAAGAACCGGTTCCAACTTGGGAACGTTTAAAAAAATAACAATGCCATTGGAATCGTTTAGAAAATTCGTTTTTGATTCCGATCATCGGTTCCAAACGCACAAGTTTTGGTTTCCAAAGTGGCCACCGGACTTCCGGAAGTGCTTGCCGCGCCCGCTTGTTCTGTTGCAGCCATGGAGCATGGCAAGCGGCGCTCAAAAGTGTGGCTTTATTTCACTTTAAAAAAGCCTGGGTCGGCACAGTGCAACACATGTGACAAACTTACTTGCACGGGAGGATGCACTACAAATATGACTAAACACCTACGCCTGCATGGTGTAGAGTGTTTGACGTGCTGCACAGGTCCACAGTCTCTCCTCCTCGGGCAACCCTGCGCAACGTTATTAACATTACCTCGTCACAATTGGGTAAGTGATTGTAGTGTAATAACAAAGCCCTTGACCAAATTGCTAATTGTGGTGAATAACAACATTACTGAAATAATTTTTCCCCCCTCGTAGATGAATGTATCGTTACGCAAATTGCCTACGCTAGTATAGCGGTCCTAATATGACTGCTGCTACTGCTATTGCTGAACCGGTGAAGACTCTTTTACTCCCAAAACTAAAACTCATTGAATCAAAATTAAATTTGCCTCTGTGAAATGAGCCTGTGACATGTTTAGACTCCACCCCTCAAAGAATCGGAATCGAGAATCGAAAAGAACCGGAATTGAAAGTAAGAATCGGAATCGTTCAAATCAAAATGATGCCCAACCCTATAGCCAAGGGACACCTGTGAACAATGATTAAACAATGAACCAATGACAGCATGACACAACACATGAGGGCATGGGAATCACATGACAAATGGAACACATGGCAAAACCAGGAAACTTGACTGTGAAATAAAAGACATGAAGCATGACAAAATAAGGACATGAAACATGGACAAAACCCAAACACACCGTGACAAATGGTTAACGGAAATGTCCGTAAAATTACTGGACAATGTCCAGGTAATAAGCTGTCAGAACTTTTTCCGTTATTTTACGGATTTATTTTTTACAGTGTATCATGGTTTACATGTTAACAAAGTTGATGAAATGCTATACAAAGCCTGCACAAAAAAACTGCATCCAAATTAGTAAAGCAAACAGCACTTTCAACAAAGTGCACAAAATGACTCAAATAATAATATACTGCTTTTTGGCACTATTAAACTGCATGACATTGCATTTAATTAGAATGACGTAACTCCTGATTGGAGTTGAAGTCTGAATAAAACAGGAAAAGAAGCGTCAAGCCTTCACAAGACATATCGTATGCTGTTAGTGGCAATGTGACCAAAATAACACAAATAAAAAATAAAATAATACTCATTTTGGCATTGCTGGAAAACAATAAAAGCATGTAGAACAATGCGGTAACTGTGCCAAAAGTAATGCATAATGCAACCCTGAATAATCACATGATTGTTTTTGGGAGGAATATGTGAATAATCACTTTACGTTCTGTAGCTGCACATATTTGCATTTCATTAAACTTTGGTGTTAAACAAAACAGATTACATAATGAATTCCCAATGCTTTGTTCTGGAAATGCAGCACCTCTGTTCATAAAAGGGGTGACGAGAGCAGGTCTGAGAAGAGAAATTGTTGCTAGATTATAAAGGATTTTACACAACAAAGAATCCTTCATCTGCCCTGATATTGTGTTGTTTATTTAAGCATTTATGTCATTTTTATTTAAAGGAAATCAAAGAATCAATCAATAAAAGAAGTCAGCATGGCCTTGTCCTTCCCTTTTCCCTTTTAGTTTATTGGTCTAGCAATGCCCAACAGTGAATATACATGTTACATTATATTAGAATAAATGTAATTTACATCACCTCAATTCATTCTGAGCTGGAAATGATGGTAACAGAAATTACATTTCAGACATTATTGGAACAGAATGGCATACTCTTTGCCTTACTTAGGCTATTTTTTCTAGCTATTTTATGTAAAGTACTGTAAATACACAATAAAATGATATTCTGACTTCACATATCACATATTTTCATTGACACATTGATTTTTTTCTTTTCTTTTTTTCGTTCTTAGTTAAATACACTAACTAAAGAAATAATTGTATTATTGGTTGTGGTGGAAATGTATCATAAGAAACAGGCTAAAATGTTTCAAATGTGTATAAATCTTTTCACAGAATAAATGTTTCTGTGAAATAAATCTTTGTTTTTAGATCATAACATGTAGCAATTCATATTTTTATGAAGAATTTTTCAAACAACAAATCTAGGCATTAGGCCTATTTAATAACTAAAGAAATAAATGATAAAGGAATGAAGAAAAGTTGTCAAGACAAGAAATACAAGAAAAATCCACAGTAGTAAATTTTAATAAATCATCACCTGGGACAAAAGCACTGAAAGTTAAAGAAACACCCAATTATGAACAAATCTCTCACATGAACAGAAAAAGGTTACCAGGTGCATCTTTTGTCATTTTAAGATACTGTGGTTATGATTCAGTACTGGACCCATGAATGGATTTTAATTATGAGTTCATAAAGTATCTGAATGATATTAAACACCACAAGCAGAGGAAGCTAAATGGACAGCCTCCCACTTTCATCAATCATTGAACAGCACGTGTCATGTGGTTGACCCCAAGAAATCAT
Organism: Paracanthobrama guichenoti; assembly: GCA_018749465.1. Taxonomy (NCBI): domain Eukaryota; kingdom Metazoa; phylum Chordata; class Actinopteri; order Cypriniformes; family Gobionidae; genus Paracanthobrama; species Paracanthobrama guichenoti. Next base: position 14,855,005 of record CM031956.1, on the reverse strand, counting down.
TCTCTGCCGGGCAATAATGAGCCAAGCCGCCGATATATTCACCTAAGTAGGGCAGAGACGGTCCATGACGAGAGAACTCCTGTCTCCTGAACTCCCATGATCCTTCGCCCTCGCCTACACAAACTCCTCTATTCTCACAACTCACCGCAGCAACACAATCTGTAATTGAGTTTTTGGATTATACTGTTTAGCTTACACCTTCATCCTACCACAGTGATTCACTCAAAGGAGACAATGGGAGGCTGACAAGAGCGGCGACAGGTAATGCAACCAAATTTTTTTATTTCAAACCAGCCTAACAAAGCAATTGTCATGTGCTTATATTTTACGGGATGAGTCCCTGTGTGAACAGATGGTCACAGCTAGTCCCATCCTATGAGAACTATTGTTGACATGAAGACTTTTCTACCGTTTCCAGTGTGAAACTACATGGAGCGTGTTTATGTGTGAGCTTGCAGGTTCAAAGGGAGTGCAGTGAATCATGGCTTAAAGCTTGCTATGTTCACCCATGCACACTGATTGAGCCAGCTTACTGACCTCCCACTGTTATCTGGCCTCTAGGGCCTGCAACAAATAACAAGACGTTTTTTTTTTCCAGAACAGTCCATATCAAAAACATAATTTCTTTGTTTGATAAGTAAGACTCCGTGCCTGACAGGTTTAGTACCTTCTATCTTCACAAAGGACTGAAAGCAAAAGTTTTAGAAGCCAATGGAATAGTGCACGGGTTAATAATGTTAATAATGTCACAATTAAGGTGCCAATATTCAAGTTCTAAATCGTGATTTTAATGCCCTTAAAAGGCAACGTAGAACAGTTAATGCAATAGTCCACCAAAAAATTATCATTTACTCACTCACATAGTTCCAAACCTGCATGATTTTCTTTCTTCGTTGAATCACAAAAAATAGTCTGCACTATAAAAAAAAAGAAGAAAAAAAAATGCTGTCACAACCTCATCATCCGCAAATAGAAACTGGCACATAATTACACCAATTACAAAATGATGGATGGAAAGACTGGATTGTGAAGATTTCACTGGAACTTGGCCTTCATTACATCTATTTTGTGTTTTATTTCTTTTTGTATTTATTCATGTTCGTCATAAATGATCATTTATTAATGTATTCGGCTAATCACTTTCCCATGATGAAAAAAAAATATATAGCACCTAATTGACATGACTTGCTGTCAGTTTTCTTTAAAAAAAACCCTAATAGGGGCTTACTGAAATGTAATTTTCAGTCAGAACACATTTCACACAGCAGGATTTTGACAGGTCCAGATATTTAGCATGCCAAATTTCTGGGACGGTGTCCTTCATAATTCACACTGCGTGATTGTCACTCGCGTGAACGAGCACCAATTAGACCAGGCATATATAAAGATGTAGGTTTTTTTTTTTTTTTTTTTTCACCATTAAGAGCATGCCCGACTAACAAAATATCGTCTAATAGCATTTTGCTAATATTCCCATTAAATAATTAAATTGTTATTTTCTGAATGTTCTCAGAACATTAAAATTTTTTTTTTTTTTTTTTTGGTTATACGAATGTTAAAGGAACATTCTATTTTATAATTTTGCAAACATTATGGGGACATTACTTTTGAATGTTCTCTGTACATTCTGAAACTAGCAACATTTAAAAACCATTAGACAAATGAAATGTTGTTTTTTTTTTTTTTCACATGAACAACGAACAACGTATAAATAATTTCTGTACTAACATTGAGAATATTACAAACCCGATTCCAAAAAAGTTGGGAGACTGTACAAATTGTGAATAAAAACAGAATGCAATGATGTGGAAGTTTCAAATTTCAATATTTTCTTCAGAATACAACATAGATGACATGTCAAATGTTTAAACTGAGAAAAAATGTATAATTTTAAGGGAAAAATAAGTTGATTTTAAATTTCATGGCATCAACACATCTCAAAAAAGTTGGGACAAGGCCATGTTTCCCACTGTGTGGCATCCCCTCTTCTTTTTATAACAGTCTGCAAACGTCTGGGGACTGAGGAGACAAGTTGCTCAAGTTTAGGAATAGGAATGTTGTCCCATTCTTGTCTAATACAGGCTTCTAGTTGCTCAATTGTCTTAGGTCTTCTTTGTCACATCTTCCTCTTTATGATGTGCCAAATGTTTTCTATGGGTGAAAGATCTGGACTGCAGGCTGGCCATTTTAGTACCCGGATCCTCCTTCTACGCAGCCATGATGTTGTAATTGATGCAGTATGTGGTCTGGCATTGTCATGTTGGAAAATGCAAGGTCTTCCCTGAAAGAGACGACGTCTGGATGGGAGCATATGTTGTTCTAGAACTTGGATATACCTTTCAGCATTGATGGTGCCTTTCCAGATGTGTAAGCTGCCCATGCCACACGCACTCATGCAACCCCATACCATCAGAGATGCAGACTTCTGAACTGATAGCTGATAACAACTTGGGTTGTCCTTGTCCTCTTTAGTCCGGATGACAAATTTTGATTGGTCTGACCACAGAACAGTTTTCCACTTTGCCACAGTCCATTTTAAATGAGCCTTGGCCCAGAGAAAACGCCTGCGCTTCTGGATCATGTTTAGATATGGCTTCTTTTTTGACCTATAGAGTTTCAGCCGGCAACGGCGAATGGCACGGTGGATTGTGTTCACCGACAATGTTTTCTGGAAGTATTCCTGAGCCCATGTTGTGATTTCCATTACAGTAGCATTCCTGTATGTGATGTAGTGCCGTCTAAGGGCCCGAAGATCACGGGCATCCAGTATGGTTTTCCGGCCTTGACCCTTACGCACAGAGATTGTTCCAGATTCTCTGAATCTTTGGATGATATTATGCACTGTAGATGATGATAACTTCAAACTCTGTGCAGTTTTTCTCTGAGAAACTCCTTTCTGATATTGCTCCACTATTTTTGGCCGCAGCATTGGGGGAATTGGTGATCCTCTGCCCATCTTGACTTCTGAGAGACACTGCCACTCTGAGAGGCTCTTTTTATACCCAATCATGTTGCCAATTGACCTAATAAGTTGCAAATTGGTCCACCAGCTGTTCCTTATATGTACATTTAACTTTTCCAGCCTCTTATTGCTACCTGTCCCAACTTTTTTTAGCTCTCATGAAATCCGAAATGAGCCAATATTTGGCATGACATTTCAAAATGTCTCACTTTCAACATTTGATATGTTATCTATATTCTATTGTGAATAAAATATAAGTTTATGAGATTTGTAAATTATTGCATTCCTTTTTTATTCACAATTTGTACAGTGTCCCAACTTTTTTGGAATCGGGTTTGTATTAAAGACCAAATAACTTTAAATAAACATTCAATTAATGCTACTAGAGGAATATTTGTTAATAACTTTGAGATAACCTTGCCTGTGTCATGAGTATTCCCACCAAGGAGGAAGACAAGCATGATGAAGTTCAAATAAAGATATTTAGAGTAAAACAAATAAAGCAGTATTCTAACAAGATTAAACATCACAGTGTGACCCTTACACAAATAACACCAGACAAAGACCTGACAGAAACTGAAGGATGGAGTGGAGCTGATGAAGGTGAATGATGGCAGGTGTGGATGATTGAGAAATGTGTGCAGGTGGGAGTCCGGAGGGATCGTGGGAAATGTAGCGTAGAGGTGAAAAACTAGATCATGACAATGAAACTGAATCCAACAGAAATGCAAACAATAAACATGATAAACAAACTCAGACTAATGACAGCCAGAATGTTATCCAAAGTTCTGACAACATTCCCTGTTAGTATATAGCACCAAGCATTTTTCTTAACAGAACCTAATGAAAATGTTTCTATTTAGCACAAAATGTGTTACAAAAGGAAGAACCCTAATGCTGTTCACACTGCACTATTTTCAAACTCGTCAGATCACAGTTCTTTTCATACTGCATGACTATCTGACTAGCATTCAGTTGCTGCTGTGTTCACACTGCATGATGGATCGGCGAAAGGGTTTCACACTGAATGACTTTACAATAGGAAGAATCCGCAAACTATGTTTCACAACCAAACGCGAGATGTGACATGGAAACAACGTGAGATCACGCATGTGCATCAGAGTTCTCGCCCGAGACTGGAATTGATAGCCCGCAAGAATCCAAATTGTCTGTGCGCTAAATTGCAGCGAAAAGGAGAAAAATAACAAAAAGATTATGGAGGAGGATGGTTGGGGAGACGCTGGGAGCAAGGATTGTGTTCTGCAAAGAGAGTTTGAGGTAAATAAATCATTTTGCAATGTGCTTCTGTTGCGGCTGGTCAAGCAAATGTTTGTGCTTTGTTTCTGTTTGATAGAATTGTAAATATATCTATTAAAATACTGATATTCTGGTCTATAACTCATCTCCAAACTTCCTGTTGCCCTGTATCTTGCTCTCTCATTGGCTGTAGGTCATCGCCGATGTCGTTTTCAGTCAGAACACATTTCACACAGCAGGATATTGACAGGGCCAGATATTTAGATATTTAGTATTACAAATATTTAGCGTGCGATATTTAGCATGCGTCTTTCATTGTCACTCACGTGAACAAGCACCAATTTGCTAGCCTGACAAGCTAGACCCACATCAAGATGTTGGGAACTCACCATTGGCAGGGCTCAATCCGAGAGGTAGGATAAACGGTTGTCTTTCAAATTCCCTCTGCACGCAATAGGATAGCGCTACAACCAACCAGAGCAAGAAGAAGGTGAAACCAAGCTAGTTGATCGATTAAACTTTGAACACATCTTCCTTTCTTAAGAATGACTTCAGTGCTATTCTTTGTTGTTTTCTCAAAGAAAAGTTTACATTTATGCATTTGGCAGACGCTTTTATCTAAAATATCTACATTGCATTCAAGGTACACATTTTTACATTTTGTCAGTTCTTGCTTTCCCTGGAAATCAAACCCATGACCTTGGCATTGCTAGCGCCACGCTCTTATTGTATGAGCTACAGGAAAGTTTAACAACAAGTCTCCCAGAGTTGTGGCCAAAGCCGATTCGAAAGATCGCTGTTCGCCAACTTCTTTGTTTTCAAGTAGCACACGGAACCTCGGCAACTCTGCCGTCATTATGTTAAGCCCGCCCACCAACTCTATACACGATGTGATTGGCCTGACCAGAGTTTGGTTTTTCCAGCTTGCAGGTCTACCGAGAGTTTCTAGACTAGACTCATGGCAAATTAGATTTGCTGCTGCTAGGGTGCATCTAGATTTCTAGGCTACCAATTTGCCCATGATTTCAGAATTTGTCGGCAATTTCTCAAAACCTGTCAGCGGGTCAAAATGGGGGCTAAAATCGTGCAGTGTGAACTCGGCATAAGAGTGTAAAGGATGTGTGTTTTTTTGTTTTTTTTTAACCATACAATGAAAATCAAGGGGGTGCAGTGTTTTTTGGACCTCATTGACATGGATGGACAAAAGACATTGTTGTATGGACAAAACATTGCTAAAACAATATCTTTGTTTGTATTCTTTTTTTTAGGTGTACTATCCCTTTAAGCTCAGCTGTTCTACATAATAACCTTTAATGACCTCATCAAAGCACATAATGTTAAACATAAAGCCTAATTATCAGTTTTCATTTATGTCTAAATCTCACACCTCACTGAATTGTTAATATCCTCACCAAGATTTGAATTGTGAATGAGCAGCAAGATCTATTGAAAGTGCAGTCGAGTCACGTTTTCCCTTATAGTTTGTGAAAGCCCTGGAGTATCAGTCAGCCACATCTACTTCCTCCTTGTTCACGTGTGTCCTTAACCTGCCACGACTGATCGCGCTTCATCTGAGGAAGCATGTATTGCCATTCACTCATGCTTTACGGGGGAGTCAAGGCAGTGCAGATTTGCTAAAGGCAAAAGACAAACTGATTCATGTAAATTTATAAATATATGAATGCAGAAGCTCTAAAAATACTTGTTTTCCCCTGCAAAACCCATTCATTTGAGACGGGCTCCTTTCACTGGGGAGGCACTTATAGAGGCATCTGTTTGTAGAGGCACTTCCCATCTCATATGAGAATACTACACAAATGGTTGAAATGTGTAATTTATTGTTTGGCACTATGGTTTATTAGACGTTTTCCTCAATAAAATGCACAGTAGGTGAAATAAAAACCCTAGATTTATGTGATAGCATCAGCCAAGACACTGACTACACAAAATTACCACAGTATACAGAATTAAAGCAGTCAGTGTAGGGATTTATTGAGCACGGATAAATCAGTAACTTATACTGTAATATAGAAAATGAAATTAAATGGCGCATTAGTTTTATTCTATAACAGATCAAACTGCCAGTAGAGATGATGATAATGGCTTCCTTCATTCTCTCTCAAAAAAATTCAATTGCTTTAATAATAGATTTGGCAATATTTTATGTGTGCCAAAAATGATTGACTAGCACAACTTTGTGAGCATAATGAAGGGTTAAGAACAATCGGCCCAACTTTATATTAAGTGTCTTTAAATTTAAACATTTAAAATGAACCATTTGACATGATGCACTTATTGTGTACATACATGTTTTTACAATGTACTTATATTTAAAACATACTTGCATGTAATTACAGCTGTAAATAATTTCTGTAATTACATATTGTATAATTACACCGTTGACCCTAACCTTACCCGTATCCCACCTCAATAGCAGCAAAAGTGTTTTGAAATAAGTAAGTGTGACTGAACAATCTATACAGATTTGATGTATGAGAACTAACCCGTGGTTATGCATGTCAGCATGATTATCAGTAAGGAATGCATATAAGTAAAAGCTGAAAGTTTTAGATTCTTGATTCCAGATATAAAATGATTCTATAGGCCAGCTCACAATACACACAGTCATATATAATCCACATATAACATATAAAAACACATACAAATTCTTGTCAAGGAGACAGATGAGGTCCATTTGGTGAAGAAAAGAAATCAAATTCTCTTCCAAGTCATGAAACATTCTGTCACACCCACGGTGGACTTAATACCAGTTTGAAGATGGGCCTTTTCCAGCTCGGCTGCTCTTCTGGAATATAGCCGGTTAGGTGACTGACTACACCATCAAGGAGAATACGAAAGCAGTATCTGATGTGATCATGATTTATGACTAGAATTCAGGATAAACTGTACAAAAATGAAACTAACATTTCAGAACTGGAGTCATGTCGTAGTGGTGTTGATTGATTTGTATTCTTACACCTACTGATACAGTCACAATTCATGGATGATTGTGTAAATCCGTTTGGGTTGAAATAGCATGAATATAAGAGTAAACATAAATGCATGCATTCACACACACCTTGCATTTAAATATTTTGTTTTCCCCCTTCCTATTTAAAGCCAACAGTCAAATCATTGCAACATAACCCATTGCATATTTTGCATTATGAAGTCAATACACTAAATATGACTTTTTAAAGCATAAGCCCTTTGCAAATGATCTTTATGACAGAAAATGTCAAAGTAAGAGTACTTTATATGTTTACAGTTCCAGTGCAGCAAGTGATTCTTATTGAAGATATCCCAATATGGCTGTAAAAGAAGAATGTATGACATTCAAAGACATTTTCATATTCTTGGATTTTGACAGTCAAAGATTAAACACATAATGAGACTATAATTCATTCCTCAACAGGGTCACACCATACACTCTAAAAAAATGCTGTTGGGTTGGGTTGAAAATGGACAAACTCAGCGATTGGGTTGTTTTAACCCAATGGATTGGTTGTTTTAACCCAGTAGGTGGGTTAAATGTTTGCTAAAGCCCAAGAGGAGGCCACACTCCGAGTAGAGTGGGCCCTGACCCCAAGGGGGCATGGACGCCCCAACGTCTGGTAAGCCAAAACAATGGTGTCCACTATCCAGTGGGACAACCTTTGCTTTGAGAGAGCCTTTCCCTTCAGCTTCCCACCATAACAGACAAAGAGCTGGTCTGAGGTCCTGAAACACTGCGTCCTGTCTTACGTAGGCGCGGAGGGCGTGTACTGGACAGAGCAGTGCCAAGGCTGGGTCTGCCCCCTCCAAAGGCAGCGCTTGCAGGTTCACCACCTGGTCTCTGAACGGTGTGGTGGGAACCTTGGGCACATATCCAGGCCGGGGTCTCAGGATCACGTGAGAATTGGCCGGCCCGAATTTCAGGCATGCTTCGTCAACCGAAATGCCTGCAGGTCCCCTACCCTCTTGATGGAGGCCAAAGCGACCAGGAGCGCTGTCTTCATTGACAGGAACTTAAGCTCAACTGATCGCAAAGGCTCAAAGGGAGGCCTCTGCAGAGCATCTAAGACTACTGAGAGGTCCCAAGAGGGTACAAGGGGAGCGCAAGGAGGATGAAGTCTCCTGGCGCCCCTCAGGAACCTGATGACCAGGTCGTGCTGACTTACCTTTTTGTTCTCCACGAGGTTGTGGTGGGTAGATATAGTGGCCACGTATACCTTGAGGGTGGAAGGAGACAGCCTTCGTTCCAACCCTTCCTGGAGAAACGAGAGCACGGACCCGATCGGGCATTTCCAGGGGTCTTCCTGGCGAGAAGACCACCAGGTGAGGAAGAGGTTCCACTTCAACGTGTAGGCGTGTCTCGTAGACTCTGCCCTAGCGGAAGTGATGCTAGCCACCACCCGAGGTGGTAGGGTACTCAAACCTGCCGCGTCCCATCCAGGAGCCACACGTGGAGGTTCCAAAAAACCCGCCAGGCCAGGTTGAAGCACCCTGCGGACACAGTTGCATCACAACAGAGCGTTCAACTGGGGGAACCTCAGTGTACCCTTTAGCCGCGGCCCCATCAAGGGCAGAGACGGCGGAGGAAGTTGCCGAACGGTCGCGGGAAGAAAGGTAATGGGGGCGTGGTCTGATGGGGCAGTGGGGGCAGCGGGTGCTGATCCCGGTATTGCCGTCTGAGTGCACGGCGGGAACGGTGCGCTAGAGGGGGGTTTGGCCCGAGGCATGAGCATCGGAGCTTGGTTCCACACCGTCACCCTCAGGTCACCCTGGCCACCAGCCAAAGTGCCGCCTCGCGTGGAGACCGCAGATTGGGCTCTCGCTCCGGTATGGAGTTCATTGAGTCTCGACCGCAGCACAGAGATGGCCATGTTCCCGCAGTGAGAACATGACTCATCCACAAGCACTGCCTGAGCGTACTGTAAACCCAAACATGCCAGACAGTGATTGTGCCCATCAGAGGGCGGCAGAGACCGGCCGCACCCAGAAGCACACGGGCGAGACATCCTGAAAAGGACGCGCCGCGTGTGAGATCTTTTGTGAGAGGAAAACCTCGCAGTCGATGCCGAAGCGCCCAGGGAAACGCACACCAGCTGTATGCAGATCACTGCACAGATCAGCAGGCAGGAAGTATGCGATCGCTGGAACGCGCTGTAACACCAACACCGACTGGAAGGCTGCTCATCTCGAAGAAGATGACAAAATGAACTCAGAAGGCTTTGCGGAGTGAAGAGTATGTACTCTTGGCGCCGAAGCAGAAACATGATGCAATGTGCTTTGCGTACTTCCTTATATACCCACGCGGTGGGGCGGAGTTACACATGCAAATTCCGCATGCCCATGGCATTGGCACTGCCATTGGGCGCTTCTAAGCGAAACCCCCATTCGTCAGTCACTGACGTTACTCGGAGTGACTGAACGAAAGGGAACTGAATATTTTCACTAAACATTTCTAACTGAATAAACATGCATTATTATTATAATAATTATTATTAAGAACAACAACAACAACAATAAACTATTAAGCATTATAATGGAAAAATGCTTTTAATTAAAATTATTACAAAGTGAAAAAATACCCAACATCCAATTGGGTTAAGTTGGTTGAGTAATCAGAGATGCAATATTTCTTCAAAAGTGTTGTAAAAAACTGATCTAAAAGAGAGCCTTGTGATAAACTGAGGAACTGAGAACAGAGTTGCAGCAGTCAACCATATAAAAAGCTCTGCATATCTCTGGCCAATACGCAAGGGTGGCACAAAAGATGCTTTTACTCAAAAAAATTACATGAAAGCAAGTCTGGAGTTTGTCCTTGGCGTGCCCCTGAGACCAGTCATCTTTCAAAAAGAGAACACAGATGAAGTCTTCACAGAGGATAATGGAGAATAGGAATATTTCATAAACAATTCTGCAATGTTTTGCCTCTATAGCTTGTACCAGGCAGTGCTCAAAGACATGTTTCTGCCAACTGCCAGCCCATAGTTCATAGTCTCCTACTATTCTTCTTTCCGTGGCCACATTACTTTACTTCTGGATGCCACCCATGTCCCATTAATTGACTCAGACGCGTGTTTTTCATTGCTAACCGCTTTTCTATACATTTACAGTGCCATTTAAAAGTTTAGGGTCAGTACGTTTTTTTTTTTTTTTTTGAAAAATTAATACTTTAATTTTGCATGATGGATAATTTTAATGATTAAATGATTAAATTCATTAAACGAATTTAAGTGGCAGTAAAGATATTCATTGTGTTACAAAAGATTTATATTTCAAATAAATACTGTTCTTTTGAAGTTTTCGTTCAAAGAATCCTAAAAAAACCCCAAAAAAACATGGTTCCACTGTTTTCTCTAGCTCTACTGTTTTCAACACAGATAATAAAATGTTTCTTGAGCAGCAAATCGGATATTAGAATGATTTCTGAAGCATCATGTGACTGAAGACTAATGGCTGCTAAAAAATTATTATAATAATCATTTAAAAAATTTAAAAATAATTTGCTTTACGATCAAAGGAATAAATGACATTAAAATAGAAAATATTTCAATTTTAAATTTATAAATATGACATTTTTAAATTGTGTTTTTAAAAAGCCTTGGTGAGCATTAGGGATTTAAAAAAGAAAAGAAAAAAGATAAATGATTGTTTTAATTATATTATTGTCACATAGAGTTGAAATGAAGGCGGACATAATCTAATTGCTAATTAAATCAAATTCAGAATAACACTTCTCAGGGTAAAATTAAACAAACATGATACACAGAACAACCACTGTTACATAGACACGATCAGCAGGTTAGAGCTACTAGATGGAGCCAGCAAAGGATGAGTCGGAGGGCTGAAGGGTAGCAGCGGTAAAAGGCTACAAGACAGCCTCCTTGGACCTTCTTGGCTGACATGGGACAAGCAAAGAGTTCAGAAACAACCTTCTTAGTCGACAAGGTACAGGCAGAGGAGGTGGGAGCAACATCAACGCCTGTACCATAGCATCCAGCCCAAGAGGAGCTGGATGCGTGAGAACAATAGTGAACAGTGTGTCGTCTCTATAGATGTGAACAGGTCTACTCTCACACAGGAGCTCCACCACCTTAGGGTGGAGTCTCCATTCACTGGGCCTCAGCTCCTGCCTCGACAGGACGTCTGCTCCCTGGTTTTGATGCCCAGGGATGTAAAACCACTGAAAGCTGCTTTCCCTGGACCCACAGGAGGATCTAATGAGCCAATTTGTACAGGTGACAGGAGCACAGACCCTCCTGATGGTTTATGTAAGAGACCACTGATGCGTTGTCTGTACGAACAATCACATGATGGCCTTTCAGGTCTGGGAGGAAATGTTTGAGAGCTAGAAACACAGTCATCATCTCCAGCTCCAGCTGATTTATGTGCTGAGAGATGATGACCCTTGAGCTGAGCGACGACTCATGATCGCCCCCCCCCCAGCCAGCCTGTGAATGAAGGATCCATTGTTAGCGTTACGCAATGACAAGGAGCCCCCAGCACAAGGCCTTGGGAAAGAAAACAAGGTTTTTTCCACATAACTTATGGCGCATAGGCATCGCCACCTGACCTGACCTTGATCATCCCTCGGAGAGAACCCTGTGGTTTTGAGCCACCACTGCAGGGGCCTCATGTACAATAGGCCAAAAGGTATAATGCTGGACACAGCTGCCATGAGAACCAACAGTCTTTGGAACTGTTTGACAATGAGTGACTGGCCTAGCTTTAACCCATTTACAGCTGAAGAGAATCGAAGCAATACAAACAGGAGAAAGACGTGCCTGCATCGTCGTCGAATCCCAAACCACGCCTAGAATAGTAGTTCTGTGAACTGGAAGAAGCAGCTGAAGAACTCGATATTGGAATGCTTTGCCCCCTAGAGCAAACCTCAGGAACTTCCTTGTTGTGGAAGGATGGATACATGAAAGTATGAGTCCTTGAGATCTATTGTAACAAACCAGTCCTCGTACCTGACTTGTGACACGATTTGTTTTAAAGTGAGCATCTTGAATTTGAGCTTCTTTACACAGCGATTTAGATGGTGCAGATATAAGATAGGATGCAACCCCTGGATTCTCTTTACTTCTTGCTCCATGACCAGAGCCTGCTCGCGACCTACCATTGTGGGTAGGACCCCGTTGAAACTGGGTGAGACCCGAACTGAATTCTGTAACCCTTTTCTACTGTGTGAAGGATCCATTGAGATATATTTGCCAGTAGTTTCCACGCTGCCAGAAAATCTACTAAGGGAACCGGTCTCTCGAGACTGGCCTCTGGTGTTACTCGAGCAGCCAGTTCGGTGCCCTGAAGTGACAAACCGGCAGGGAACAACTGAACTGACTGTTCTGCGACCCTCCTCAGATGTTCGCTGGAGACTGCTGCACCCCGAAGCACACAAGGTGGCAGGGTTGGCAGAACGGCCCCCTGAGCGCACCGAAGGGAAATGGGCACTGTATAATGAGATGTTGACCATTTCCCTCCGGAGGGGACTGCCGCCAGTGGCGTCATTATATTATATTATATTATATTATATTATATTATATTATATTATATTATATTATATTATATTATATATATATATTATATTATATTATATTATATTACTAGGAATTAACTGAAAACATGCCCCATTTCTGAATGTGCCAACTTTAATAAAGGGACCTCATTGTTTTTAACCTCAAGGTATGTTTCATTGTGGTTTCTTGATGCAAAGTTTAAATTCTTTGATCATAAAAGGACCCAATACGTTATGCTGCTGGCATTTATTCTTCTGCAAATGTCATGCTTCTGTAATATAATGCCTCTATATCTCTGTTGAACACTGTGACAGAACTGATGACCACAATAAGAGATCAAAGTAGGTATTTTGGGCCTCACAAAATACATCTTGCACCAAAAGCAATTATTTCAGTCCACTTTACTAGCTCAGCATAAATGTGTCTAATCAAATGCAGTCACACACTTCACAATTACTAGGGGTCAATGCCTATCGTTAATGTCCCTGGGTGCATTTTTTTTTTTGTTAATACTATAACCAGACAGCGGCATGCACATCAGAAGGGTCTAATAAGCATTTACTTCTCTCATCTTCTCTCAGTTTGGAAAGTACTTCTAGCACTAACAGGATTAGAGAAAAAAATCATTGCCCAGGCACAAGCGAAAGCCTTGAGGTGCCTAACACTGTTTGCCTGTGATCGCCAATATGTCCTCGGGGGATTAGTGCTGCTGCTGGGGTGGACGTCTATTACATCAATAATACAGATAAGTGAAAGAGGTATTTTTTAGTCCAGGTACGTATGTGGGAATGTGATCAATCATGGTTTTTGAGGAGGAATTGAGCATGGAAAACATTATGTTTAGGACATGAGCCATTCACATTTTCTCATTCCCGCTAGACTTTGGCTCAGCTGAACTCTCCCAGTTGCAATTTAAAGAGGTCATATGATGCAATTTCTTGTTTTCCTTTCTCTTTAGTGTGTTATGTAGCTGTTTGTGCATGTATAAGATCTGCAGAGTTACAAAGTCTCAAACCCAAAGAGATAGGCTATTCTTTGTAAAAGTTAAGGCTCAGCCACACCTTCCTAAAACACTTTGTTCAAACACACCCCCACATCTCTATGTCAATATGTGGGGGCAGAGTTTCATAACACCGCTCAAATGTATACGCAAAAAAAGAAGGCATAACTTTTATTCCCGCTGTAGTATGTTGTCACCGGCACCGCCATATCGTGGAGATGCTGTGTTTTTTGTTGGCTTTATTTGGCCTTCCAGAAGTGGGGACAATTAGAAAACAGTGGCTAAGCTTTAGTTACAACACTGTTCCAGAACAGTACAACCCAAATATTCGACTGTGTGCTGCACATTTTTCGGAGGATTGTTTTTAGCACATGGGAGAGCACAGACCGTTTCTACGTTTTTGTAGTTTCTACAATAACAAATGCAAACTTACCAATCTGATACTTTCTGGTCCAGTCACGCTGCCAGTGTTGATCGATCAGCTTGGTCATCTGCATCATCCGGCTCATATTCAGGCTAGAATTGATAAGGTAGGACCGACATTATCATCTGTCAATATTGCTTTGCTTTGGGAGCTGATGTTCCAAATATGGTAAGACGCTTAAGGTATTCGGGCCAATCACAAAGCACTGGATCGCTGGCCAATCAGAGCACACCGTGCTTTTCAGAATGATGAGATTTGTAAAAATCGCCGTGTTTCATAAAGGAGGGGCATAGAGGAGCAACAATAATGTACAGTATGTGTAAAATAATGACTTTTTTTAAACTAAAACCGCACATTGCACATTTCATTAAACCAAATACACAAAATAATGTTCTTTTTAGAACCATCATATGACCCCTTTAATAGTAAATATGTCATGGTATTTATTTAATTGTCACTTCTGAATGATCTTTGGTAGAGTTGTGCAATACATTTGCAACTTTTACAAGCCACCTGAAAAAACAAAAAACAAACAAAAAAAAAAACATATAGCTTTTCCAAAGAGGCCGTTATGACTCCTCTGCCACATAAAATATGATGCTTGAATTATTAATGGGCTTTAAAAATACAGTGGGCAATGCTTTTAGTAAATTGCCTTATAACACTGTTTTAAATATCAAGTTCAATCATGAAACTCTAGAGGGCGCAAGCTGATAGGTCCTTTACATGCAATCTGCAAATAATCACATCATTACTGCATGGCACAAGCTGATTGGTCTCTGCAGATCCTGCAGCCAGTGAGATTGCTTTTCAGCTGGAGCAAAAATAATAAACAGCAGCAGCAGCATAGCAGATTTATGCTGCCTTCATGTGCTATCAGAAATGTAATAATTCCCACTTCTGAAGTCTTGATTATGAGCTTATCAAAATGGGATCTCAGATCTCGGATCTCATTCATGTGCAGTTTTTACCTAGGAAACTCGTATTTACCATAATTCGGAGAGCACGTGAAGGCAGAATTAGGCCACCAAAACCAAATACAAACCCGATTCCAAAAAAGTTGGGACACTGTACAAATTGTGAATAAAAACAGAATGCAATTTCAAATTTCAATATTTTATTCAGAATACAACATAGATGACATATCAAATGTTTAAACTGAGAAAATGTATCATTTTAAGGGAACAATAAGTTGATTTTAAATTTCATGGCATCAACACATCTCAAAAGTTGGGACAAGGCCATGTTTCCCACTGTGTGGCATCGCCTCTTCTTTTTATAACAGTCTGCAAACGTCTGGGGACTGAGGAGACAAGTTGCTCAAGTTTAGGAATAGGAATGTTGTCCCATTCTTGTCTAATACAGGCTTCTAGTTGCTCAACTGTCTTAGGTCTTCTTTGTCACATCTTCCTCTTTATGATGCACCAAATGTTTTCTATGGGTGAAAGATCTGGACTGCAGGCTGGCCATTTCAGTACCCGGATCCTTCTTCTACGCAGCCATGATGTTGTAATTGATGCAGTATGTGGTCTGGCATTGTCATGTTGGAAAATGCAGGGTCTTCCCTGAAAGAGACGACGTCTGGATGGGAGCATATGTTGTTCTAGAGCTTGGATATACCTTTCAGCATTGATGGTGCCTTTCCAGATGTGTAAGCTGCCCATGCCACACGCACTCATGCAACCCCATACCATCAGAGATGCAGGCTTCTGAACTGAGCGCTGAGAACAACTTGGGTTGTCCTTGTCCTCTTTAGTTCGGATGACATGGCGTCCCAGTTTTCCAAAAAGAACTTCAAATTTTGATTGGTCTGACCACAGAACAGTTTTCCACTTTGCCACAGTCCATTTTAAATGAGCCTTGGCCCAGAGAAAACGCCTGCGCTTCTGGATCATGTTTAGATATGGCTTCTTTTTTAACCTATAGAGATTTAGCCGGCAATGGCGAATGGCACGGTGGATTATGTTCACCGACAATGTTTTCTGGAAGTATTCCTGAGCCCATGTTGTGATTTCCATTACAGTAGCATTCCTGTATGTGATGCAGTGCCGTCTAAGGGCCCGAAGATCACTGGCATCCAGTATGGTTTTCGGCCTTGACCCTTACGCACAGAGATTGTTCCAGATTCTCTGAATCTTTGGATGATATTATGCACTGTAGATGATGATAACTTCAAACTCTTTGCAGTTTTTCTCTGAGAAACTCCTTTCTGATATTGCTCCACTATTTTTGGCCGCAGCATTGGGGGAATTGGTGATCCTCTGCCCATCTTGACTTCTGAGAGACTGCCACTCTGAGAGAGGCTCTTTTTATACCCAATCATGTTGCCAATTGACCTAATAAGTTGCAAATTGGTCCTCCAGCTGTTCCTTATATGTATATTTAACTTTTCCGGCCTCTTATTGCTACCTGTCCCAACTTTTTTGGAATGTGTAGCTCATGAAATCCAAAATTTCAACGTTTGATATGTTATCTATATTCTATTGTGAATAAAATATAAGTTTATGAGATTTGTAAATTATTGCATTCCTTTTTTATTCACAATTTGTACAGTGTCCCAACTTTTTTGGAATCGGGTTTGTACATAAACATTTCCAAATTCATTAACATGCTAAAACAATTTTGATGAATAAAATGTAGATACAATAAAGGCCAACAAGTATGTTTTTCTTTACAGCATGTGCAACTGACTGTAAAGTGGCAATACCACCCAATGTAAATAACTAAAATTCAGAAAGGGTTCAACAATAAACGTAAGGGACATGAATGGCGTGCTGCAAACATTTAAAATTTCATTTCAATACAATACAATACAAGAAGCAATACATTATGTCGGCAAATGTATTTTTTATTTAGTTTATTTACCACTATTATTATAATGAAATGGGACAAAATTTGTACTTCATGTTACTATTGTACTTGTTGTTAAAAATAAATAAAACAGCATTATAAAACAACAAATACAGCACAAATTTAATTAGCATTTGTTGTCATATAGTTTATTTACCCAGCCAGTCATTCCCAATCTCTCTTCTATACAGTAAGCTCGAGTTAAATTTTTCTCTCTTTTTTTTCTTTTCTTTTTTTTTTACCATCCCTGTTTGTTTTTCTTGTCCTTTTTGCATTGCCGTTGTGGTCTGGAAGATTTCCTGCTTCTCATACTTTCGGTATGTCATTTCCATTCCCTCAGACAGTATAAAAATGCTCTCAAGATCCAACCTATTATCCCCTTAATGCACCTAAAATCATCTTCCTCCCTCAGGCCTCGTCCTCCACCACAGCTCTAATTCCGTGCTGACTTTGGCACATGCAGCACCTCTCAGTAATGAGTGGAGGACGCCAAGCCAAATAAGACACACTTACAATAATTTTGGCTGAGGATTAAAGGATATTTATGTTCTATTAACTGGTTGTTCCACCCACCGTGAGATAAAGAGTGGGCTGAACTGAAGAAAAAACAACATAGTAATTGACTTTATGTTCAAGGATAGCTTGTCATGTTGTAAAATCATTAATTACATCAAATAAAAATACAAACAAGAGGAAATCCTTTAACCAAGGGGCACTTTGGCTCTGCTGTACAGAAAATATATCAATATTTGGCAACCAAGCAATACAAGTTCAGCCAACTCTTGTATAGAGTCTGCAGTTTTTTAGCCCCTTAACTATTTTGGCTCTATAAATAAAACCCACCTCTCTGTCTCTACAGTATACTTTTGTTTTGAGTTTTTTAAATAAAATGGATAGTAAACATATTTATTGTTTCTCACCAGTAAAACATGATCATAACTACCATCATGCAGTTGCAATTATCCTTTTACAGGGCTCCAGGGTCCACAACCGTATCAGTGTGGTGAACTGGGGAAGTTTTTTCCCACTCTGCTCTACAAACATAAAAGTACACTCTCCACAAAAACAGCTTATTTTAGGCTCCGAGACAGAAGTTGTCAACTAAATTTTAGCCCTGCTGCAGATAAATGCAATTTTGTTTTCTACTGTGTATTTACAGCATCTGAATGTTGTAATACCCTGCATATACATCGCCTTTCAGATATCGGCATCACTGGTTCAGCTCTTTCCTGGCTCATTTCCTACATCAACGACAGAAAGTAAAAGAGAGCAGGGCACAACCTAACGCTTTTTGACTTTCTCAGTTTGTGTAAATCCACTTGGGGTTCAGAGTATTTATTTTTCCCACATTAATTTCACACATGTCTAGTACAAATATGTGGTTTTGTTTCATTAATACAGTGTATACTTTTTTCTTGATTTACCCCGAAAGAATGGAAGTGAAATGTGACAACATGCCCCATAGGTGGGGTACATTGTAACACGTGAGGGGAACATTGTAACATGACCAAATGACAGTTTAAAATGTTACCTGATATAATCAGAAAAATATCCAAAACAAACTAAAATATTTTGTCAATAAAATACAATTATTAATATTTTTTAAATAAAATAATGGCATTTAAAAATAAATAAAAATAAACACATTTTTGAGTTTGACAACAAACACATCGCTAAATACAGCTATACAGCATAGTTCAAAACATAATAATCTCAATCATTATTTACCCTTTTCTCATGGTTTCTCAAAAGAATTCATAAAAGTATAGAATATAATAGTGTAGTTCTAATAGGGGCTCATTGTAACGCAGTGTTATAACACACCCCATCTGCACAACTGGGATTTAAACCCGGCTCGTGTCTTCTGCTGCCAGATCAACATTAAAGAACCATCTCAACTGTTAAATAACAGATGTAAGATTAAGATAATATCAGATTTGTCTTATTTTAAATAACCACAAAAAACAGAGATGAAAAATAAGAAAAGTAAGAAATGTACTTTTGCTATGATTAAATAAATGTTCAGTGATATCTTCCAAGGATTTCTTAATTTTGGTGCATGTTTTTCTCTAAATAATGTTGATATGGCAACTAGTAAATACACAAAGTTTCGTCATCCTGGCATGTGTGGAAAGTTTTAAACCATGTGTGTTACAACTAACCCTGCGTTAGGTTGTGCCCCGCGCTCCCCTATTATATCACCATACAAGGGTATAAATCTTTCACAGAGTGTTCCTCAAGGTTCAGTTCTTGGTGCACTACTGCTCATCATTTATATACATCCACTTGGTGACAACATACGCATGTATGGATTTAAATTCCATTGCTATTCTGAAGACATCCCTTCCTGACTGACTTACTGCATGTATCAGGGATATCAAGCATTGGATATCCCTGAATTTCCTTAAAGGGGTCATGAATTGAGAAATCAACTTTTCCTTGAGCTTTTGCTATATAAAAGGTCATCGTAATATAAGAATATCTTGTAAGTTTCAGAGCTGAAAAATTCCTTGTTAGTCAAATAAAAGCTTTTATTGACAGCTGGCTCATCAAACGAGAGATCTGCAAATTTCTAATAGCCCCGTATTACATGACATGTTATAGATAAATAACAAAGGCCTACGTGGTGCTAAATCGGATCGAGCTACCAAGCAATAAACATGCCGTTAAAGATTACAAAATATTGTGCAGTGCCTGCTTGTGGAAGAACACTGTCGCTGCATAAGCTTCCTTCAGTTTCCAATATTAGGAATGCGGTTCAACTTTATTTTTAATGAAGTTCCAGCTCACGTGGGTAAGACATTGTGCGCTTGTTTGCTTCATTTCACTGTAGATTCGTTTGTAAACAAAAGATTGGATTTGCAGACAGAATGAGATTAAAATACGACGCTGTGCCTTCTATATTAGATCCGACAGGAACGGTGCAACAGACTTATGTGAGTAAAACATTTTTTTTTAATTATATATATATGTGAGAGTATTGCATTGTTACAGATCATTTGATATCTACTGATTATGTGTACGTGTCTAACTAAACATAATTAATGATAACTTACCATGCTGTCACAGGCTGGAGTATCCTTTGTATTCGAGGTGTTGTTGGTTCATTGTCCTGCGATTCGGGTCAAACATGTATGGGCGAATCATTCCGGTTGCCATTTTTCCACATTGTAAGTTTTCAAAACAATTCCCCACATGTACTGACAGGGGATTCGAAACTCATTGTAATATGCAAAACTCCTATCCAATCATAGCAGTGGGCGTCTTCAATGCGGCACGCCCATAAAAACTGAGCGTTTCAGGAGCTAAGCTCAAAACCAGGGTTGAAAATAGCCTATTATTTATTCATTATGATTATGTCTTTGGATGTAAAAACCAAGCAAACGTCATAAGTTGACCACAGACAACAGTATAAAAAAATTAAACAAGCCAGTCCATGACCTCTTTAATTAATGAATTAATAACAAAACTGAAATATTGATGATTGGCTCTGCTACCTCAGTTAAAAGGATGGACCTGTCTTTTGATATTGATGTTCACGTTAAGCTTTCTTCTTCTGTCCGTAATCTTGGTGTCTTATTTGACTCAACTCTATCTTTTGCCTCTCCTATTTCTACTGTTGTTAAAAACTCTTTTTTCCATCTTCATAAAATTGCATGTCTTCGATCTTTTCTCACACTAGCTGATGCTGAAATCTTAATTCATGCATTAATCACATCGCATTTTGATTATTGCAATGCTCTGTTTCTTGGTCTGTCCAAAATACTTATTGCAACATTACAGTATGTTCAAAACTCAGCAGCAAGAGTTCTCACCTCCACCAGACGTTCTGCTCACATTACTCTTCCCTCTACTGCATGATCTTCACTGGCTTCCCGTGGCATCACATATTCACTTTAAGATATTACTTCTAACATTTAAGTCTCCATATCTGTCTGATCTATACTCATACTGTCCTGCCCAGTCCCAGATCATCTGAGCTTGGTCTTTTGTCCATTCCTCAGTTTTGGTTGTCCACTGTTGGTGGAAGGTCATTTAGTGTTAATGCTCCTAAATTATGGAATTCATTACCCCTTACACTTCGTAATATAGTATCTTTGTCTACCTTCAATACCAAGCTAAAAACATATCTATTTAATATTTATTTTTGGATAATATGGTCATATGTATATATACTTGATCTGACTTAAGTTTAGCTGAAAGGGGGAAGTAGGAAGTAAAGTGAAAGTAAGTTTTGTTGATGTAACTTAAACTAATTGCTTCCGGTCTTTACTCAATCTATGCAATTCAGAGCATCCAAATAAAATCATGTATGGTGGCTTCAATTAATTTAAATAAATAAATATTGTATATTTCTATAGTTCATGAACATGTCAATCTAATTTGCCAACTTATATAGAGTGTAGTTATTTCTGGATGAAGTGACCTAGTTTCTACCTTTATAATATACTTTGACAATGAAGTTCTAAAAATGACTTAATTCTCACCCAGGTAGCCTGGCCATTGCTCCTGAGGTATGTTGAAAAAACTGTTCCCATATAGTGTGACAGAGTTCACAGTGATAACTCTGCTGCCTCGTGGACTCCAAAATATTCCAATAACTCAGAGAATTGGATGTATTCATTGGATATGAATCAAAAAAGAACTTAAAGTTGCTTAACCATCTGCCCACCTGAAGCTAAACCGTTTGTCATGAGTTCTGCAACAGTTACGCTGCTAAACCCTCAGATGAGATTAACGGAATAGGGTGTTGGATATCTGATGCAGTAAGATATCATTTCACCCTTTGAGGAATGTTACAGGTTCACTTGACCAAAGGATTTTCAACCACAAGATCCAAAGGTCCCTGTTTTTCATCCTTAAGCCAGACCATTTGACTCCAGGTTTGCATCTGGTGTACTGGGGCCAGGATTGAGATGAACCCGCATGTTTCCAACATGAAAAGGCTTTACGAAACATGAACTAATGGAGTTTCATGGGTTGAGGCATGGAGCAAAGGTGCCAAGGGATGTCACCTTGTGCATTTACACTAATCTAGCATGTCCTTTTAGGGAATACATTAATTTTGGATTAGAAAATCCTCACAAACTGCACACATATTGTCTCGAAGGAGCGCTTTCAAGGATTGTTATGTTAAGTCTTATGCTGTTCTATTAAATATGTAATGAATAACGTATCATGAAATTGTCATTCAAAAATACACTATTTTAAAAACATTAAATAATAATAAATATTAAAACAACAATTACATTTTAAAAATCAAAATAAATGTATTGGAAAAAATATATATATATATACAGTGTATATATATATATTATATTTTAATAATGACTGACTAACAGTTGTTATACATCTACTCACCAAATAAATATGTAGACATGCGTACAAATGTCGGTTTTCCATATTTTATGGGGACTTTCCATTGACATAATGATTTTTATACTGTACAAACTATTAAATACCCTAACCCTAAACACAACCTTCACAGGAAACATTGTGCAGTTTTTACATAAAAAAAAAAATGAAAAAAAAAAAAAAACTAATTTAGTATGATTTATAAGCTGTTTTCCTCATGGGGACCAAAAAAAAAAAATCCCCATAAGGTAAAAAATGACTGGTATTACTATCCTTGTGGGGCCATTTGGTCCTCATAATGCAGTGCATACCAGGCCCACCACACACACACACACACACACACACACGCACGCACGCACGCACGCACACGCACACACGCACGCACGCACGCACGCACACACACACACACACAGAAGATTAATTTTTGTGTTAACCTTATAGGCCACTCTACCAGGGTTCAAACCTATTACCTTTATGTCACCTCTCACATTGAACGCTTTCTCTCTCATCCTGGTTGAACTAGACACCATATGAGTTACAATATTCAGAGTTCATAATGCTATTATATTAACTGGAAGGGTTAGAACAACAAGGAACATTTTACTCAAGAGAAAGTAAAAACTAGGGCCTAAAAAGGTAGTGCACATTTGCAAGGTGCATAGATGTCAAGAGAGCATGACTTTTGGTTTAATAGCCTTTTGCTGCCTCGCCTTTTAGCACCTTGCACTTTTTCATTTGGATTTATGGATCAGCAGCAATCTCTGCATTGGACTGACAAGAGTGTGTGCACTTTTAAGTTCTAAAAATTAAACACTTTTTACCAGAATATGAAGAGGTGAGCTTTTACTTTTTGACAAGACTGCCTGAATTACTTACAGAAGGCACTTTAGGGTGATCAAAGGTGTGTTTATAACTGAGAAAATACTGTCATCATTTAGGAGCTCCAGTAAAGCTCTAAACTCCACAATTCTAAATTCAAACGGATGAAAATCATTTCTAATATTTGACATAAGCATCTTTGAATGTTTAAATTCCAGCTCTGAATATGTCATGAGCTCTCTTTGCAAGTGATCTCTTAAATACAAGGATTAATGATTTGTTTGGAATTTGGCCGATTTATTTTCCAGACTATTAGAAGCTGTTGCTAGACGGCTCTCTTCCGGGATTATGCAACACAGCAGGTCAGTCAAGTGCTCATACAACAAACTCTTTACAGTAGCATCACGCAAAGAGGAGGAAAGAGAACAAAAAAAAGCAGCTGTACACGTGTATATCACTCAATTAGCATGTGCGCTGTGACCTCCTGTACATTTGCCCTGGGGAGTAGTCACAGAATTCCACTGTATCTCTCTCTCTCTCTCTCTCTCTCTCTCTCTCTCTCTCTCTCTCTCTCTCTCTCTCTCTCTCTCTCTCTCTCTCTCTCTCTCTCTCTCTCTCTCTCTCTCTCTCTCTCTCTCTCTCTCTCTCTCTCTCTCTCTCTCTCTCTCTCTCTCTCTCTCTCTCTCTCTCTCTCTCTCTCTCTCTCTCTCTCTCCCTTTCCCCATACACTCTCTCTCCTGAGATTTCAACCTTTATCTCTAGACACATCGTTAGTGAACGCAAATATTTCTTTGTGCACAGCCGTCTTTGATACAATAAGTGTGTGAAGAGCAAAATTAATTCTGCTGCCATTTTATCAGCTCAGTAGTTTTATCGGTGGTTTTATCTCTCAAAGAGGAAAAGATTTGAGTTAAAACCTAATTAAAATCTGTAGATATTTGTCATCATTGCACATTCAACTGAGTGCAAATCTTCTTGAAAAAAAAAATATATATATATATATATATATATCAAGATTTGTAACAGTCACAAATAAATCCCGTTACTACCAGAGCAAAAACACAATACCATATAATTCTTTACATTAATCTACAAATGATATATTATACACTCATTTTCTTTTCTTGCTTTGAGACACCATGCATGGTTTATACATAGAAAGATTCATCACTGAAAAAAACATTTCTGTAGGATTTACATTGAAAAATATTCACTCAGAAATGACTACATTTCTCAAATAATTACAAAGAAACAGCAAGTAACACATTTAAATAAATGTGAAAGACTGAATTGTATTTTCTTGTAAAACGTTCCAGTTTTATACAGTGTATATGGTTGAGTAAACAGATTAGAAATGTGGACAGGAAAGGTTTAGTTGTGTGGATTACTTTAATTTATAAGTTACAAATTTAGTTTTCTTTATTACATTCACACTTAAAAATAAAGGTTCCAGATGAGGTTTTCACAGCATTTTCCCAAAGATACTTTCAGTAAGCAGCTCTTAAAAGAAATATAGGCTATATATATATATATATATATATATATATATATATATGGATATTGGATAAAAAACATTAATAATTTGAAGAACATTTTTTCCACTAGCTTGTGGCATGGAAAGGTTCCACCATGTGATGACGTTAAAGGTTGAATGTGTTTCTCCAGCTAATGTAACCAGTCTTTCCAGCTGTATTTATGCACCATCAATAATTATGTAAAAAGCATTTTGTTGTGCCTCATCATACACAGCCCAAAATATGCATTTAAACTCATTTCATTTGGTAAAACTAGTGAAATCCTTAGGCATCATCAGAGAACAGATTTTTAAAAAATCCCAGAGCAAATCTTCAGGATTTGCTGAGTGATGCGGATGCTGTGTTCTGGACCTCTGCTCGCTTTCTGCAGAGCTCTGACTGATTGTGTTCGGAGGAGCTTTTGTCATGTTGAGTGACTTTCAGCAGACACCTCGCCCCCAGGCCCACCAACTGATTCTAGCTTTGGATATATCCTGGCATCAGCATGTTGGCTCACACTGACAGCAAATCTACCCCATCAGCCCAGTCTTTTCCTCCCATGTGTTGTATGTTCCTCTTAAAGTTGTTTGGAACAGCCGGTTATGTCCTTGAACAGATTTCATTTGAAGATGTATTAAAGCTGTGTTAATAAGAAGCTTACGCCTTAATTGTAAATGATACAGAGAGTATGAATCTATGGCATACGGTTTGAATCTTTAAATTTGTTTGGCTGAGTAGCGTTCCAAGAGTGCTGATATAAGCCTTCAGTTCCCGATGGACAAAATCACTTCCTCTCTAGATATTTTTTTTCTGAGAAGCCGTTTTATTCGGATTAGTCACATCCTCAGACATCACACACATAGACCTTTGGCTGATGCATATGGCACTCAAAATTGAAGTCGTTTTTGAAGTCGTCATCTGATTGATTGAATTCCAGTGTTCATTTCGTTGACGAACAATTTTCGTCAAGGACCTTATTTCACTGACGAAACCGAAATGATAACTAAATAAAAAACAGTTTTGGATGACAAAAGCTATGACGAAAATCTACTGTCATTTTCGTCAATGGATTAGGGAAGCGATCCAGTCAGAACTGATAATAGATGCACACATTTTAATTGGAATTGCTGATCTAACCGTGGGAAAACATGGCGCTGTTGTGCGTTCTACAGGCTCACGCCACAGCGGTTCAATCAATTAATATAACTCACATTTATGCCAGGCAATTGTTTATGAACTAATGCTGATGAATAATGTCAGTGTTTACGTTGCGCTGTTTATATAGTAATATGTTTTAGACGGTTGTAGCAATGCATTTATCTCCCTCATCTGAACGTGAAAAAGCAGTTGCAACTGCAATAGTAAGGCGCAGACATATCAAAATAAGAGTCAATGTGTATTTCGAGCTTGTTTATAATTAAAAGTCATGCATTTTATTTACTTTTTTTTTTTTTTTTGGTTACACAATAAACTGAATTTAAGGGTTGCAGGGTTATAATAGTTAACTAAAACCATTAAAGGGTTACTTCAGCGATTTAGCATTAAGCTTTGTATCAGTAGAAACCCGGTAGTACATTCAAATGATCGTCCCGGTAGTACATTCAAATGAAAGTTAAGCTTCCATAGGCATGAACTGAAAACGCACCAGACTGGACACGTACTGTGCGGCCGTAAATGACTGACAATGCAGCTGTGAATGAATGCCGGTCGTCCGTGCTCATTTTAGTTTTGGTTTAAAATTAACGCCAATTAGGGGCGGGTTGCTTGAATTGTGGGTTTGTGAAAACACAACAACAAAGCGGTACAATGACAAACTCACTTAAATAGGTGCATTTCGCTTTGAAACCAAATCTTCTGCGATCATCTGGTCTGTCAGCTCCTTACTCTCTGATGAATGAAAACCTGATGCGTTTGTGCTTCGACACTCATTTGGCTCGTGCTGCACTGAGCAGACACGTTCAGTTTTTAATTGCAGTGTCTGTTCTCTAACTGAACTAAATGATATTATTACTATAAAAATTAAAACGACGGTGGGGGCGGTGCCGCGGTGGGCAAGAGATGTAACTGGTAGCCGTGGCTTGAGAGTGGCCTCATAGGGCAGCGAAGCAAGTGCATTCTGGGAGTTGTTGTCTTTCATCCATATGAACTAAATTTTCTGGCTTTTCTCAGTCAAGGCATTAACTTCTAAAATAATTTCACATTTCTACTACATAAATGACCCAATTTAAAATACACATTCATCTTTCCAGCACTGAAGTACCCCTTTTAAAAAAAAACTTAATTACTCGAAATTAAATAAATGTTAACTGAAATTTTAAAAATTGAATAAACCTAAACTAATTTGAAGCTTTAGCTTAACCTGATATACTAACTAAAACAGAAATACAAAATTATAAAAACTATTTAAAAAAACAAACAAAACCCCAAAAAATAGTGAATTGAGCTCTCTTTCCTGTATTGTTGCACTTGAACGGTCAAAAACAATTATGTCAAAATATCAGTTTTGACATGTATTCAACAGTTGGTTGTGTAATGCTTAAATGCTCAATTAATCATTACAATTTAACTAAACTCATTAGATTTTAGTTGACTAAATCTACTGTTTTGACGTTATTTAGTCAACTAAAACTAGACTAAAACTAAAAGCAATTCAGGTGACTAAAATATGACTAAAACTAAATGGTATTTTAGTCAAAAGACTATGACTAAAACTAAATCAAAATTTGCTGTCAAAATGAACACTGGTTCTCTGGGAGACGTGTGTGTCACGTTCTTTAACAGTCCACCTGGAAACAAAGATGCCTTAATGCCAAACCCCCTTATGAAAGAGCACTCATCAGGATCAACTACACGCTGGATTTTCAAAAGTATGTGAAGCATGTAAAGTTTGCGGCATAGACTCTTTAAAATACGTCCAAGACTTTTACACACCGGTCTGTTATTGTAGAGCCATCAACGTTACATTTTTTTATGCCCCTAAACATGACGCAGAACAAAACAATGTCAGTCAGATGGCCACTGGGCTGTCCATGGCCAATGAAAGCTGCTATGGATTGCTATACAGCTTCTGCCGTCAGTCTGAAGGTCTGGCTATGCAAGACTACATTTGGATATAATGTCAATAGGGAAGAAAAGACCATCGCAACCTCATTTTCATACCGACTTTAACAGGGACATTTCTAAATTAGTCCTCCTTGGTTTTAGGAAGTAATCATTATATTTTGAAGGAATGCACAAGCGGTTATCCCAATACAGCCATCACTGGACAAATGTTATGTAACCATCGTTAATGAGCCAACCTGATTCATAAGGTTTATCCTTAAGGTGAGTCCATCCAACTTTTCAGATCAATTCTACCCCCAGGAACAGTAGCTAACACGTTAACTGGATCAGAAACATCTCAAGTGTAAAACACTTTTTGTCATTGGACAGTCTTAAAATCCCAAGGTTAAACCCAAAATGTCAACCTCATGCAATTCTTCAGCACTCTGCATTGTTTCGTAGTTTACAAGCATAGCATAAAAAAATAAAAATAAAAACAGGAAAAAGGAAGTTACAGCAATAAGAAGGATTAAATATCATGTTCCATCTCTGCTGTTGGTATGCCAAAGAGTCACATCCCTCTTCTACAGAGAAAACTGGAACTCATTACAGAATTATTAGGATGAATAGCTCTTTATGGTTCTTACCGTCTGTCAGGGAATCAATATAAGAAAAATTGGTTTTTAACACAAAATAGGGCTATTTTAGGCTCAAAGAACTTAGCTATAATTCTTGTATTCAATGCAATGTTTGTGATGTAGGACTTGATTGATGCAAAGCCCAATATTATTCAAAAAGAAAGCCCATATCAAAAGCCTTGCCATGGGGGCTCTCAGTGTGAGTAATTAAAAACTCATATTTAGAGAGTGTTTTCACCCCCAGTCGTTTGGATCCACTTAATATGAAGTCTCTTTTTCGGCCTTCTCATGAATTTGGATGGAAGTCTGTGCTGCGGGCAAAATTTTTGGCTCTAATAAAAGGTGTCATGTTATGCAAAATTACTAGCATTTAAACTCACTAAGATACACTCCCTTTTGACGACGTTACCAATGCTGCCAAACTTGAATATTACAAAAGTTGAAATGACTACAGCAGTGCCTTATTATTTGTGTCTAATCTCCCTGTAAAGAATCGGTCTTCACTGAAACAAAATTTCAAATCAACAGAATCACACTCTAATCTAATCTAATCTTGTGCAGGTCTTTGTAGAGATGAAAATCAGCAGGGTGCTCTAGACTTCACAATCCTCAAATGATCTGTGTGTGAGCCATCAAGTCCATGCTTTAGAAGAGATAATGCTACATTATGTTTTCACTCAGTAAGATATGAGAAAAGCATATCCAAACCATAGTCTCATGCAAAGATGTGTAATCGTGACCCATTTACTACATTGCCTGCAGGGGTAGCTATGTACATTGTGTGTCATGCTATGCTCTGTGCCTCAGATATCGACTCTTTGTCTTGTTATTGGTAAACCATTCCTTGACCCATTTTAGACTTGATCACAGATCAGCTTTTCAGCCTAAGCTTCAAGATTCAAGATTCAAGATTCAAGAGTTTTATTTGTCACATACACAGTTATATACAGAATATACAACCGGCAGTGAAATGTAAACAGGTCCGCTCCATGACATCCATGACATCATGACTCCATGACATGACTCCATGACATCATGACATCCTCCAAGAAGGTGATTTGAACATAAAATAAATAATTGCATATACTTATAAATAAAAAATAAATACAAAAAATAGTTCATGTTATGATAATTGCATGCACAGACATACTGTCATTTAAGCAGTAGTTGCTCTCAGCCATAAATTTAAGAAGGGCAGATTCTGGGCCTTAGCGCTAGTTTATGATAAATATTTTGTAAGCTTTAATCGCTTAACACATCAGACACACTTTTGACAGAATTCTAATGTTCTTGCGTTATTCACAAAGACATATACACACGCAAGAAGTTATAAGGAAATAACACAAGATCACGTGTGCGACCAGAGTTCTCGCACGAGACTGGAATTGTTATAAAAAAAATAGTAGCTTGCAATCCAAATTGTCTGTGTGCTGATTTGCAGCGAAAAGGGGAAAAATACAAAAAGATTATGAACCGAAGCCATGTTTGCTGATATTCTGGTCTATAACTCCTCCCCGAACATCCCACTGCCCTATATCTTGCTCTCTCATTGGCTGTAGGTCTAGCTCATCGCTGATGTAATTTTCAGTCAGAACACATTTCACACAGCAGGATTTTGAATAACAGACGGGTCCAGATATTTAGCATGGTAAATATCTCAGGGGCGTCGGTGACGCATCGTCAAATCTCTCAGATCGCGCCTATGATAATGCACAATGCGTGATTGTCACTCGCGTGAACGAGCACCGATTTGCCACCGATTTCGGGCATTTGTTGGTGATTTTGCTAAATCTGATGAGTGAAAAATGGGGCTAAAATCATGCAGTGTGAACTTGGCTTTAATGTAGTATTTATTGTGTCCGAATGTCGTTTTACAATATTGCAAGTTGTGTAGGAGTTCCAGTGAGGAAAACAAAGCCTCAGAACAAACATGAAACAAACACAACAGAACTATTGTATATAAATTCCATTCACATGAGCACTTTTAAACCAAAAGGATTTATAATAATAATAATAATAATAATAATTTGTTATATTTATATAGCAATTTTCTAGGTACTCAAAGTGCTTTATATATAAGGGGGAATCTCCTCAACCACTACCAATGTGCAGCATCCACCTGGATGATCCAACGGCAGCCATATTGCACCAGAACGCCCACCACACACCAGCTTATTGGTGGAGAGGAGAAAGAGTGATGAAGCCAATCAGTATATGGGGATGATTAGGAGGCCATGATGGACAGAAGCCAGCAGGCAAATTAGGCCAGGATGCTGGGGTTATGCCCATACTCTTTTTCTGAAGGACATCCTGGGATTTTTAATGACCACAGAGAGTCAGGACCTCAGTTTAATGTCTCATCCGAACGGTGCTTGTTACATTATAGTGTCCCCATCACTATACTGGGGCGTTAGGACCCACACAGACCACAGGGTGAGCACCCACTGCTGGCCTCACTAACACCTCTTCCAGCAGCAACCTAGTTTTCCCAGGAGGTCTCCCATCCAGGTACTGACCAGGCTCAACCCTACTTCAGTGGGAAACCAGTCTTGGGCTACAGGGTGATATGGCTGCTGGTGAGTATTTACACTTCCATTCATTTGATACGCTATTCCACATAGAAAAAACAGACATGCCAAGTAGTTACTGACCTGATGCAGACACATATCTGAAACGGACTGAGGTATATGTAAGGTAACGTGAAAATAAGCAGGGCATCCTGAAATCTTCCCCAATGGCTCTCAATTAGAGCGTGCTGCAATTCCGTTTTTCACCACATATTTACATTTAAAATTTGTGGGGCGCTAGAGCTGGGGAGACTGAGACCGGCTGCCCTGCTTAGTATCATGATACATGCCTACACTCATTCACGAATGAGAACTGTTGCATGTTATGTGAATTATTAAATTTATTGTAATGTGTAATGATAATGCATCAGTTCTGTGATTCACATTGATTGGACAGGTGTCTGTGCTGAAAGAATACCTTGCCTGGTTTAATGCATCTGTATTTTTATGCTCCCAGGATAAAAGCACAGACAAGGCTTCTTTTTTTAAACGAGGCTTCGTGGGCACTTTGTTTCATAAAAACTGTGAAATGCCATGCAAGCATCTGGTTTATTTAGAATGAACACACTGATTTACTCAAACGAGATGCTAGAACAAATAAAGCTCATTGTTATGATGATATTTTTTTTTTCTGACCTGGTTTATTCATCACTCATTGTTATAGATATTTTCCAAATAACTAAATCTAATCTCTGCATATAATGTTACACATCATTGAGTATATAATGTTACACACATCGTTGAGTCGAGTCAATCTCTAATGACCCAGTCTCTTGTTCACATGACAAACACTATACTTCCCCTGCTCAACCCTCTCCATGGTACACCCCTGATCTCCCGTGCTCCATTAACCCTCTGACCCATCTAAAATCCAATTTAAACACATTCACTTCACTCATGGTTCTGCTGACTCAATTGGAAACCAGTACCCCTGCCTCCGCACATCTCACTTCTTATCGCTCAGGTCCCCTAATTCTGTAAATCCACCCTCTGCTCGGCAGTTTATTATCTCTGTGCTTCAGTCTGCCCTCACTCTCCCAGAGCTGATTCCTTCATGCTAACCTTGCCCTAAGGAAGCCTGTCGACTTTCATTCCTTACAATGTCCACAAACTGAACTTTGGTTTATTCCTTACACAGTTTTTCTATTTTCCTAAAAAGCATGTTTATTAAAGTTTTGGAAGTGAACTACACTGCCTGTATTTACTATAAATTTACTGTATATTACTAGTTACAGGGTGCCACACTCTCATAGTAATTTTCTTTGATTGTCTGTCTGCCAATGTCTTGTATATTTACACATATTTACGCATTAATTGTGATATATAAATATTTATAATTATATACAGTACCATTCAAAAGTCTGGGGTCAGTAAGTTTTTTTTTTTTATTTATTTATTTTTAATGTTTTTGAAAGACGTCTCTTATGCTCACCATGGCTGCATTTATTTGATCAAAAAAGTAAAAGCTATTATTTCACAACAATATTGCAAAATTGTGATTTATTGTAATGGCAAAGTGATGTCACATGATCCTTCAGAAATTGTACTAATATGCTTATTTGCTGCTCATGAAACATTTGTTATTATTATCAGCGTTAAAGACAGTTATCTTCTAATATTTTTGTGGAAACCATGATACATTTTATTTTCTTTGAACATTTATTTGAAATAACATATTTTGTAACATGTATTTATGTCACTTTTATGACACTTTTGATCAACTTAATATATCCTTACTGTATAACTTTTTAATAAAAAAATAAATAAATAAATATCTTAACTGTTGCAAAAAGATCTTACATATGTGTGTGAGTGTGTGTGTGTGTGTAGAGGCTATATGCATATAGGGGGAGCAGGTTCCGAAGGCTGACCCAGAGCTGAAGACAGATAAGACTGTGGATGGGCAGCAGGGAACATCAAGGCAGAGACGATGGAGGCAGGAGCTAGAGAGGAGACAACAAAAGAAGAACTCAGAGGAAGACCCAGAGCAGAACCAGGATGAAGGCTGATGGCGGAACCGATGGAGAGAGGAGACAGGATGGAACCAAGGTGAAGCCTATAGTTCGGAGGGCCGAGGATGGAGTCTGGGGCTCGGACGCTCGAGGTGAAGCTGAGGGATCCTTAGACCAAGGTGGAGCTGATGACCGGGAACCCTAAGGTGGATCAGAACAGCTGGGCAGAACCACTGAAGAGGAGCCAAGGGGCTGAAGGGAGCCAGCGGAGGCAGGGCCGAGGAACTGTATGGCTTTGGCAGAGGAGGAGAAAGGCTGGGTGGGACCATTTGTGATTAAGGAGACTTGGAGCTGGGTGAAACCAGCGGCAACAGAAGTGACTTTGAACTGGGCTGAACCAGCGGAGACGAAGGTGACTTGGGACTAAGTTGAACCAGTGATCTTAAAAGATTACATCATCCAGATCATTAAATAATAATTTAGTGAGGACAAAGCTCATTGAGCGCACCTCAGCGACAGGAGTGTGGAAGGGCCTCCAATCCATGCCATCAAACTTCACTAATATGCCCTCAGTGACAGACGCTGATATCAGCTCACACACCTGGTCAGACTCCGCGATGGGCTCAGGCTCCAGGACAAAAATGCTCAGGCTCAGAGCCTGTGGTGTGCTCTGGATGATGGCCCGTTACGGGCATGGCTGAAGGCTGGCTGGGCTCTGGGTAACAATTAGAGTCAGAATGATCATGAAAATATTGTGAGCATGACTACATGTAAATGTAATGTCAGGTAATATTATTTTATTAAATTCACATTCTGTCATTATTTGCTCATTGGGGAACTATTCCTTTGATGATTAATACGATAACATTTTTGGTCATGATAACTTGATATCCAGACATAAGCAGCAGCTCAGACAGAAATGAATCAATACCTGGTCAAGATCAAGCCTCAGGGGTTCAACTCTATAATATTGAGTTATGGCATCAGCACAAGTTATCTAGTTATCTAGCTCACAGCCCAGATAAATGTGCATCAAGGAGGTTGCTCATCTCATATATGCATTGACAATGCTTTTGGTATCGTGCCATGCATTTTCCCCACAACTCTCTGAGGACACTTTCAAAGTTAAAGAGCATGGCTGTGTAGGATGAGAAGTGGGTGGCTTCTATTCTAAAGATGTTTTCTATTCCGTTTCACCCTCTCAGTTTCCTTAGTGATGTTCCATGTTCCAGTGTACAGCTGCCCATTTGTCCTGTGTATGGTTGTTAACACTGACTGAGGCAATCTGATACAGAAGCTATGAAGAGCTGAAAAAGCTTCTGGTAACCTTCACGATGAGCTGGCTGCAGCTCTCATGTCACCCAGGGTAGTGCTGTTCACCTCAGCTGAGTGAGGTATAAATACAGTCTTTGAACTGGTCCTTCCTGTCACTTCCCTTCTCTTGCTGCACAGTTTCTATTGCATATTGTATAACCATAAGCATATATCACATGGCAGCAATCACAGTCTGGTTATTTACAGTAGGTGATAATAATAAGGATGAAAATGAGCATGCATTCAGGCGGTTCTCAAGTTACTATGTGACAGATGTAGTATGTAATTGAGAGTAAGATGTTGCTTGTGTACAAACCCTATTCCAAAAAAGTTGGGACACTGTACAAATTGTGAATAAAAACAGAATGCAATGATGTGGAAGTTTAAAATTTCAATATTTTCTTCAGAATACAACATAGATGACATATCAAATGTTTAAACTGAGAAAATGTATAATTTTAAGGGAAAAATAAGTTGATTTTAAATTTCATGGCATCAACACATCTCAAAAAAGTTGGGACAAGGCCATGTTTCCCACTGTGTGGCATCCCCTCTTCTTTTTATAACAGTCTGCAAACGTCTGGGGACTGAGGAGACAAGTTGCTCAAGTTTAGGAATAGGAATGTTGTCCCATTCTTGTCTAATACAGGCTTCTAGTTGCTCAACTGTCTTAGGTCTTCTTTGTCGCATCTTCCTCTTTATGATGCGACAAATGTTTTCTATGGGTGAAAGATCTGGACTGCAGGCTGGTCATTTCAGTACCCGGATCCTTCTTCTACACAGCCATGATGTTGTAATTGATGCAGTATGTGGTCTGGCATTGTCATGTTGGAAAATGCAAGGTCTTCCCTGAAAGAGATGACGTCTGGATGGGAGCATATGTTGTTCTAGAACATGGATATACCTTTCAGCATTGATGGTGCCTTTCCAGATGTGTAAGCTGCCCATGCCACACGCACTCATGCAACCCCATACCATCAGAGATGCAGGCTTCTGAACTGAGCGCTGAGAACAACTTGGGTTGTCCTTGTTCTCTTTAGTCCGGATGACATGGCGTCCCAGTTTTCCAAAAAGAACTTCAAATTTTGATTGGTCTGACCACAGAACAGTTTTCCACTTTACCACAGTCCATTTTAAATGAGCCTTGGCCCAGAGAAAACGCCTGCGCTTCTGGATCATGTTTAGATATGGCTTCTTTTTTGACCTATAGAGTTTTAGCCGGCAACGGCGAATGGCACGGTGGATTGTGTTCACCGACAATGTTGTGATTTCCATTACAGTAGCATTCCTGTATGTGATGCAGTGCCGTCTAAGGGCCCGAAGATCACGGGCATCCAGTATGGTTTTCCGGCCTTGACCCTTACGCACAGAGGTTGTTCCAGATTCTCTGAATCTTTGGATGATATTATGCACTGTAGATGATGATAACTTCAAACTCTTTGCAGTTTTTCTCTGAGAAACTCCTTTCTGATATTGCTCCACTATTTTTGGCCGCAGCATTGGGGGAATTGGTGATCCTCTGCCCATCTTGACTTCTGAGAGACACTGCCACTCTGAGAGGCTCTTTTTATACCCAATCATGTTGCCAGTTGACCTAATAAGTTGCAAACTGATCCTCCAGCTGTTCCTTATATGTACATTTAACTTTTCCGGCCTCTTATTGCTACCTGTCCCAACTTTTTTGGAATGTCTAGCTCTCATGAAATCCAAAATGAGCTAATATTTGGCATGACATTTCCAAAATGTCTCACTTGAACATTTTGATATGTTATCTATATTCTATTGTGAATAAAATATACGTTTATGAGATTTGTAAATTATTGCATTCCTTTTTTATTCACAATTTGTACAGTGTACTTTGTAACGGTTGCATCATATCTTTACTGGGTATGAAAATTAGATACTATTTATACTATTAGATACTAATAGTTTTAGGCAGGGATATTTATATCGAGACCTTTTTACACTGTGAAATTTTAACAAAAAAGCGGCTAATTGTAAGTTACTTCAAATATATTAGGTTAAATATGTGTAATTGTACTGTGATGCTTTATTTTGGAAGAAAACATTTAAATTACAGTGTAAAAAGTGGTAACTTGCAATTGTTATTGACCTATTTCAACTTGATTTAACTTTGATTCATTTTTATTTAATTCAGTGATGTTAAATATTATTATTTTTTTTTTTTTACTTACTACTAAAACCAATTAATTTAGATATAACCATTTCCCCCCAGTCTAAATGCATGTACATTTACAGTAAAAACTTTTAACCTTGGTAAAGGGTGCTCAAAAGTCTCTCTATGATGCCTTACATTTGATCATATTTTATTTAAATACAATTATAAATATAATATGCAATATACACTCACCTAAAGGATTATTAGGAACACCATACTAATACTGTGTTTGACCTCCTTTCGCCTTCAGAACTGCCTTAATTCTACGTGGCATTGATTCAACAAGGTGCTGAAAGCATTCTTTAGAAATGTTGGCCCATATTGATAGGATAGCATCTTGCAGTTGATGGAGATTTGTGGGATGCACATCCAGGGCACGAAGCTCCCGTTCCACCACATCCCAAAGATGCTCTATTGGGTTGAGATCTGGTGACTGTGTGGGGCCATTTTAGTACAGTGAACTCATTGCCATGTTCAAGAAACCAATCTGAAATGATTCGAGCTTTGTGACATGGTGCATTAACCTGCTGGAAGTAGCTATCAGAGAATGGGCATGATGGATCCATGAGGCATGATGGATCCATGTTCTCATTCTATTTATGCCAAATTCTGACTCTACCATCTGAAT
Source organism: Paracanthobrama guichenoti (assembly GCA_018749465.1). Classification (NCBI taxonomy): domain Eukaryota; kingdom Metazoa; phylum Chordata; class Actinopteri; order Cypriniformes; family Gobionidae; genus Paracanthobrama; species Paracanthobrama guichenoti. Next base: position 14,817,997 of record CM031956.1, on the reverse strand, counting down.
GTCTCAACAGAAATCGAGACTCATCAGACCAGGCAACATTTTTCCAGTCTTCAACTGTCCAATTTTGGTGAGCTCGTGCAAATTGTAGCCTCTTTTTCCTATTTGTAGTGGAGATGAGTGGTACCCGGTGGGGTCTTCAGCTATTGTAGCCCATCCGCCTCAAGGTTGTGCGTGTTGTGGCTTCACAAATGCTTTGCTGCATACCTCGGTTGTAATGAGTGGTTATTTCAGTCAAAGTTGCTCTTCTATCAGCTTGAATCAGTCGGCCCATTCTCCTCTGACCTCTAGCATCAACAAGGCATTTTCGCCCACAGGACTGCCGCATACTTGATGTTTTTCCCTTTTCACACCATTCTTTGTAAACCTAGAAATGGTTGTGCGTGAAAATCCCTGTAACTGAGCAGATTGTGAAATACTCAGACCGGCCCGTCTGGCACCAACAACCATGCCACGCTCAAAATTGCTTAAATCACCTTTCTTTCCCATTCTGACATTCAGTTTGGAGTTCAGGAGATTGTCTTGACCAGCACCACACCCCTAAATGCATGGAAGCAACTGCCATGTGATTGGTTGATTAGATAATTGCATTAATGAGAAATTGAACAGGCGTTCCTAATAATCCTTTAGGTGAGTGTATAATTATAAATTACAAATATTTTACTTATGTTATCAGTTATGTACATTATAGCTGTTTTTGTGTTGTTTCGCTGGTGTTGTTTGTTAATGTTCCTGGCATTATTGTAGTGTTGTGTGTTACCATAATTTATACTAGATTAACTTTATTATATCAGTTAATGAAATGTATGGTTACTGTACATTTTAAATGTAATTCCTGGAATATTGCCACCATAATTTTACTTTTATTTTTTTAATTTCTGGAAATAGCTGACCTTTACTGTTGACATCAGGGATGATGACTCTGCCCCTATATGTTTATCTATATGACCTTCCAAATGTCATGCACAGTACTCATGCTCCACATAACACAGATCAGCTTAGACATCAAGAGAAAATAAGGTATACAGTATTTTCAAAGAGTTAAGATATTATACAACACACAGGGATCAGGGATGTATGAAAGCTTTTACCCACTTTATCTATCTATCTATCTATCTATCTATCTATCTATCTATCTATCTATCTATATATATATATATATATATATATATATATATATATATATATATATATATATATATATATATAAACTTAACCCAAAGGCACTGGGCTCTGCTCGTGGCATGCAAAATCAATGGCGCAAGATCTATATTGCAGGAGAAGGCACTTGAAGGACATTTTTCTTCTCACTGATAACATAATAAACACAGAATATGATCATGAATTAATTGATGAATGGAGCTTCTAGATATTGTGACACAAATTCATCAGTGTTATGAGAAAAAATGACTTTCAATCTATGCCAGATAGTAATTTTGCACTCTGTTAGTGCAAAAGGGGGTGTCTTCAGATGAAGTTTGGAACCACCAGGACTCTTCCTAGAGCTGGCCACCCAGCCAAACTGAGTGATCAGGGGTGAAAGGCCCATCTGGCACATGACAGCCCATCTGGAGTTTGCCAAAAGGCACCTGAATGACTCTCATGAGAAACAAAATTCTCTGGTCTGATGAAACAAAAATTGAACTCTTTGGCCTGAATGGCAAGCGTCATGTCTGGAGGAAACCAGGCACCGTTCATCACCTAGCCAATACCATCCCTACAGTGAAACATGGTGGTGGCAGCATCATGCTGTGGGGATGTTTTTCACCGGCAGACACTGGGAGACTAGTCAGGGTTAGGGTTAACAAAGTAGTAGCTATGGGACAACTCTGTGAATGTCCTTGAGTGGCCCAGCCAGAGCCCAGACATGAACCCAATTGAACATCACTGGAGAGATCTGAAAATGGCTGTGCACCGACGCCCCCCATCCAACCTAATGGAGCTTGAGTGGTCCTGCAAAGAAGAATGGGAGAAACTGCCTGAAACCTTGTGCCTTGTGCTTCAACAAAGTATTGAGCAAAGGCTGTGAATACTTATGTACATTTTATTTATTTATTTTCTTTGTTTTTAATTTTTAATAAATTTGTAAAGATTTCAAACAAACTTCTTTTACGTTGTTATTAGGAGTATTGTTTGTAGAATTTAGGAAAATAATGAATTTAATAAACTTTGGAATTAGGCTGTAACATAACAAAATGTGGAAAAAGTGAAGCGCTACGGATGCACTGTAGACAGACATACCTTGCCACGAACAACTCCTTCAATCATGCAAAAATGTAAATCAGGACGCTACTAACAGTAACAGGACTTCTTCCACCCCCCTGGCATATTAATAGTGTAACAATTGTCAAGGTAATGAGTTCTGTATTAGCCTCCTGCTCTGTGTTAAAGAGGTGAAGCACTGTTGTTCAATATAGCACATAACTCGCTCCATCTCATTAGAGCTCTTCTTCTTTAACTGTGTCAGGATGAGGGCAAAGCCAACTTTAAATTGCCATTTACAGTGTGTTTTAAGTTAAAAAATAATTTTATCTGAAATCTTTGACAGCTCTTCACAACATGCCCTTGATGTTTTTCAATGAAAAACCAATGAGTTAGTGAAACATCGATAAGGAACTGAGTATCTTCCAAAGCCTGGAGCTGTTGAAGGGATTGAGGGAATTTAAATATTCAGCTCATGGAAACCAGGCTCCAGAAAATCAATTTCCCTTTGCTTTCATGTTGAAGATCTGTGCAGATCCACCACACTGAAGCCCAAATTAAGGTTGAAATGGAGAGCATCCATGTAGCTCCAGGGGAATCTAAGTCCAGGTCGCCTCTGAAAGCATGACCTAAAGTCACACTCCAATTAGCTAGGGTTTGGATTACTGGCTCGATTCAGGGTCTGCTAGGGGTATTGAAGTGATCCATGAACACTTCAAAAAGTGCATGTTACAACTATAGAGGAGACCTATTAATGGACTAAAGATTGATACTTGTCAAAGGCTCTCAACACTATCATTACACTCAGTTTTGCTGTTGTGCCTCAAAATGATGCGAAATGTTTATGACACAAGTTTAAATGACAAAGATTAAAGTGCAAATATGGTGCAACCCAGCATGACAAGCCAGACCCACATCAAGATGTTGGGTCTGGGAACTCACCATTGGCAGGGCTCACGAAGAGCAACGAAGAAGGTGAAGCGGAGCTAGTTGATAGATTAAACTTTCACCGTATCCGGTCGGCAAAACTCTGAACACATCTTCCTTTCTTAAGAATGACTTCAGTGCCGTTCTTTGTTCTTTTCTCAAAGAAAAGTCTAGCAACAAGTCTCCCAGAGCCGCGGCCAAAGCCGATTCGAAAGATCGCTGTTCGCCAGCTTCAAGTAGCACGTGGAACCTCGGCAACTCTGCCGTCATTATGTTAAGCCCGCCCACCGACTCTATACTCTATACAATGTGATTGGCCTGACCAGAGTTTGGTTTACCGAGAGTTTCTAGACTACATTCGCGGCAAATTAGATTTGCTGCTGCTAGGGTGCGTCTAGATTTCTAGGCTAGGTGCAACCCAAAGAAGATCCCAAACCCCGGGGCCTTTTTTATAAAACATGCATACACACAATAAAATTCATACCAACGTTCATATTTATACAAATGGTCTTTGACGTGGAAAAGCGCTTAGCACCACGTCAGGTTCTAAGCAGGTGTACACACTTTCCTTATGGCAGAGAGTTAGGATACTGCAGGTATTTGGAAATCTAAGCAATTCTTGCTGCTCACCATTCTCAAGTAAAGGATTTTGACATTGACTGGTGCTCTTTTATATGTTAATAACATTAATTAGGTGGCGTTTACAAGGAGGACATCTGATTCAACTGGCAAAGATTTTTTCTTTTAAGATTATTTGCGATTTAAAGATTTCACATCTGGAAGAGAGACATGTTTTTGTGCATACGTTCCTTTCTCTGAATCACACGTATGCACATTTGAGAAACGATCTTAAATCAAATGTAGGACTTCTTCTACGCAACATTTTATAACTTTGTAACAATTGTAGAACTGAATGGGAACTCATACAGTTAGCTGAAAATAATCCAGAACAAACAAAACAAAACTAAAATTAAACTAAACTTGATGATATGACCATAAATGTGAAAATAAACTAAACTTGACATGACATGAGACATATGACATAACACAACACAACATGAGACATATGACACAACACGAGACATGAAACAACACAACATGACATGACGAGACATGTTACAACATAACACGGCACGCATGAGACATATGTTACAGCATAACATGACATGAGACATGTTACAACATAACACGGGATAACATGAGACATGACACATGACATGACACATATGACATGACATTTGATGCATGACATGAGACATATGACATGACAACACATGAGACAAATGACATGACACAACACGACATGAGACATATGACATGACACAACATGACATGAGACATATGAATGACATAAAACATGACATGGCACGACATGACGAGACATATGACACGACACAATGCGACATGAGACATATGACTTGACACGGCACGACATGATGAGACATTTGACATGACATGACACGACACAACACAACACAACATGAGACATGACACGACACAGCATGAGATATGTGACATGACATGAGACATATGACATGACACAACATGACATGACACATATGAAATGACATAAGACATATGACACAGCACGACATGATGACATATGACACAACACAATGCGACATGAGACATATGACTTGACACGGAACAACATGATGAGACATTTGACATGACACAACACAACATGAGACATATGATACGACACAGCATGAGATATGTGACATGACATGAGACATATGACATGACTTGAGACATATGACCTGACATGACATGGCATGGCATGAGACATATGACATATGACACGACATGACATAAGACACGACACAACATACACAGAGCTGTAGGAGGAATTATGCATTCATGTGACAACACTATCAAGCGGTCAGATGCTACTGCGGTCACATGGTACTAGTAGAGCTCTCAAAAAATTCTAGGGTGCAAGTTGTAATTACGAGCCCTACAAGGAAGTGAACGCTCTTTACCAGTTAAAATCCTCATAATTACGGTAATAACGGCATTATATACACAAGGACTAAATAAATAACTAGGCGCACTTGAAAGAAATCAGCCAAATGTAACAATGAAATAACAGAACTTGTCACCTGTCAAGACAAACAAATGTAGTTTTATTAACAAGGGTCGGGAGGAAGCACGTTCAGATAATTGACAAGTGGAGAGCACTCAGCTAAATCAACAATAAGAGGTATATATACGCAAAGTCCTATCTCCGTTCATTGACAGTCTATCAGCATCTCTACACCACCCCTTCTCCATGCTTATTTTTAAACCACTTACATACATGGGGGGTACTTTGGGTTCGAGCCAAATTCCGAGCTCGAAGCCCTCCCCCCAGACAGCAAATATGCATTTAAATTTACTCTCCATAAATTATATGTAAGTGTGAACTTGTGAAATCAAAGAAAAAAAAAAAAAAAAACATGCTTCATGTAGCGGTGCCTTTGTCATAAATGATTGTTTTAATATTTAAATGATGTATATGCTTTGTGTTTGCAGTCCACTTTCTGACTTTGCATTTAACATTTTGCCTCTCTGTAAGTCTTGCATTAGAGGATCAAAACAGAAGCGTTCTACCCAGATAAAAGGAAGAATGTACATTTCAAGTTTGAAAGATGACCTTCACAACAGATCCACCCCTAAATAAACAAGTCATTCTACTTCAGTGACATTCTAAAAGTACTCTACTTTTCTTTCTCAAAAGAAATGGTTTCTGTAGAATTCCCCACTTATAGCTTAACCAAATAAATAGATACATTATTTTATAATTTCATTATAAAGCTTATTATCATAAAGCTTTTGTTAAGCACAAATAGTCCAATGCAACATACAAAACAATCGGCCTTGCATTGCAATGATGAAAGTTGCATTTGTATCGATGACAGAAGGCTGCTTTTTGGTGCCATTTATATTTTAATTGCAGGAGACCAATCAAGTTATACTAATTATTGACATCAGAACACCTTTTTGTTGTGTTCAGAGTTGTCACGATCACCAGTGAGAGTGCCCGTGTTTACCACCAGAGGGCACTCCACCCCAGACTATTGCAAGACCTTCAAGGACTACATTAACCATAATCCTTTGTCCGGACTCATCAGCCATCATTGTTTACACCTGTGTGTCATTAGCCTCATCCCCTCAGCCTATTTAAACCATGTTCGCTGTCATTCACTGTGAAGTCTTCTTAGATGGAATGCTGCAATTATGAGTGGTTTCCCAGTTTCATGGCGCTTGGTTTTTGGGTCTCTTTCCTGTGTCCTGGATTACTCTTTTGCCGGTGTTCCCTGCCCTGTTGTGTTTGGACTGCCTCCTTGTGTCTATTGACCCATTGCCTTACATTGGATTATGTGTCTGGAGTGTCCCTTTAATAAATTGCATTTGGATCCTCAGCCTTTGTGTCTTGGGGCAGTTTGTTACAAGAGTATTTTAGAAAATATAGACAGCTAGAAAAGGCGGCTTTCATAAGTTCTAACACAATGATTAAATGAGTTACCCTTTTGGCCGCTACAAATAGACTCTCAAAGCAATTGACCTGTCCAGGCCTCAAGTCAGGAAAAAGACCAGAGAAGCAATCAGATGCATGCGTGTATAGTAGTATTAGTCAAAAAAAATTTAAGTTTCAGTGAATATAGGACTGTATTGATGCTAACTCAGATAATAGCCTACTATTAATAAGGTAATATTAAAATACTTGCTTAATTGACTGAAATGATGCCATCCCTCCCCCAATATTTCAGATCTGTGGTTTTTTTTTTTTTTTCACTATTCAAAGTAATTGAAGTTGTTTCCGGAAGAAGGGATTTGACACTCGCCTTTATGTTTTGGATAGCATTGATCTCTGTGCGGCAGACGTAGGTAGAGGCGTTTGATGAGATGTGTCCTTTGAAGAATGGAACACTTAAGACTGTTATCTGCTGTAATCTCTCTGCGCTATAATGACTCTGCCTTCCAGCTAAAGAAAACGCTGGCACATGGTCACCTTCCCACTGCGCAGTTTGTACAGGTGGACACTACCATATGTTTAGAAGTACAGTAGGCTGAGACCTCACTGAAAATCTAGATTTTCTTTTTTTTCAGTAAACCTTGAAATTGAAAACAGAGCGTTTTCAGACTTTGAAAAAACATGATCATCAGATTTCACACCAACTTGTTGAGTCATCAAAGCAAAAGATGGACAAACCAAATGCTAAGACATTTTATAATTTCATTTCAGTTAAATTTTTCTCTCACTTTGTAATAAAAAAGACTACCTTAAAGGGTACAATACATAGTTTCTGCCAATATCATGTTAATCTTGAGTACCTATATAGTATTGCATCCTTCATATCTCCGAAGCCTCTTTATTTTATCAGATTTATAAAAGACAGATACGCTATACAGATTCTTTCCGAAAACAGCCGAGCTCGTGGAGGTGTGCAGTGGGCGGAGCTAAAGAGTCACCAGCACACACAATACATCATCACATTATCCCTGGATAACTTTTGATTTACTATACAAAACGCAGACATTTGATGCAGTAAGGCTGGGAACAAACAAACACGCTTGCAGAACTGCTCCGGAAAAACAAACTGCGTAATGTTCCTTTAATGGTGGGTTATTTGGGAAGCTGATGCTTGACACACTTCTTTAGTGACATGATGATGTGTTGATTTCGTGGTCTAAAAACAAAATGACAGCGCTGCCGACGGCTTCCGTAACCCGAATGAAGCTCGTTGACAGGCACGCTCTTGCTCTCGCTCTGGTTGATCCGCTCATCCGGGAGAAGTGCCCAAACAAGGAATTCTACCCTTTATGACGTAATACAGGGCCATACTCATCAAAGTTTCAAAAAAATTAGTTGGACGTATGACAGAAATACTGTTTGTTTTTTAAACTTTGGCCATGTTTAGCATGAGAACTCTTTAACAGTGTAAATATCATTAGACATGCCCTTTAAAGGGTTCTCCTTAAAGGTGCTTCATATGGGTTCTTTTTATGGATTTAGTTTGAATTATTTATTTTAATAACTTTTTATGAATTAAACAACTCAGAATTAATTTTCATAAACATTTAATGAATTCTTATGAAATAAACAGCAACATTCTTTATTGCTATCACATTCTTTGACACTTTTTTTGGCATAAAGGGTTCTTTAAGGACTCAACTCCTAGAGTTCTACAGAAACTTGCTGAAACTTGCTTTTTTTATTATTATTCTGGTGTGATCAGAATGGTGACCATATGTTGGGTTCAAGTTCGAGATTCAAAACCGTCGTCAACTTGTAAATGATTTCCTGCTTTCTGAGGGAGGAGTGACACAGATCTAACGACACAGATGGAATGTAAATCTCTCATCTCTTAAGTATGCGTGCACATTTCCACCTATAACTCTTCAAACTGCATCATAAATTTTAAATGTCTGTTCTTTTTTGCCAATATTTAATTATGGATTGACAGACACCTTACAACACTAAAGACCCAGAATATTCAATTTGTTGTCTGCCAACATGCAGACAAAATGTGGACTTAAAATAATGTCATGGCACAAAGCAGCAATTACAATCACAATCACTTCGAGCAGCTAGTGAATTTACATAATTGTTTCTACTCATCTAAATTACAGGAGAAACATGCATTTAAACTCACTTTTATCACGTTTGTGCCATACTCTTTCAAACGATCAAATTATTTTTTTGTTTGATGATTGATTTATTCTTTCAGCACATTTTTATACTGATTTACCCATCAGTCTGACGGATTAGGGTGTCCTGTCAGTGGCACTACTCAGGGAAGACGAGGGATGAGGAGGAGCAATACTGCCTCTCTGTGGAGGAGCCCTGCTCCTTATCATCTGTCAGCCCCAAATGAGCGGACAGAGCAGGTTTAAAAATGATGAGCAGCTTCTGAGCCGAATTCTATAAAGCTTGTAGAACCTGAACTGCATGAAAAGAAAAGGCTCACAGACATTGTGAAGTAATTCTTGATGAAAGATATTTAGTGGACATCACAGACTGAGATACTTATTCATGCAAATCCATATAATTAGCAAAATCTGCCTGTGGATGAATAGAAAGAGTTGGATGTTGTTCATATCAAAGGCATGGTATGCTGTACATCATGTTACCATTTCTGAGCTTAATTGATCTTTTGATTAAAATCACTTTAAATGTTTTGTTGACTGGAACAAAATACACACTGAGACTAAAAGTTCTCATTTAATTAAAGAAAACATTTCCACTAAATGAAAGCCTCTAGACATTCCACCATGATGAATGTCAGTTTGATCACTTGTATTCAACCTGTGTATTTGAATAAGGTGCTGATGGTATCCGGTGTGTCTGGATGGACAGACAGTGTTTAGTCTGAAAATACTTTTGCCAAAAATTTGTTTTCATCAAGTGATTTGAGCCGAATAATGGTGAGCCCTGAGGGCTTTAGATCTGCAGCAGATCTCTCAATTTGAGTTGCCAAATATTAAAATATTAAAAAGTACTCGATGAATCTTTTGTTCATGTTTTTAAAATAAGTCTCTTACTCTTACTAAGGCCATGTTTATTTGATACAAAATACAATAAAAACAATACAAATAACAGTTTTCTATTTTTAAGATGTAATTTATTTCTGTAATGGAAAAGCTGAATTTTCAGCATCATTACTCTAGTCTTCAGTGATCCTTCAGAAATCATTCTAATATGCTGATTTGGTGATCAAGTGACATTTTTATTATCAATTTTGAAAACATGTAATATTTTTGCTTAATATTTTTGGAAACCATAATACATTTTTCCAGGATTCTTGGATGAACATAAAATTCAAAAGAACAACAATTATTTGAAATATAATTCTTTTGTAACTTTATAAAAGTATTTACTGTCACTTGTGATCAATGCAATACATACTTATTGAAAAAAAGTATTCATTTATTTTTTCAAAAATAAATAAATAAATCTTACTGACCTGAAAACTTTCAAATGGCATTGTATGTATCAGTTTTGTACATTGGGAATAAAAGTGGGAATAAAAGACAAATCAATATTATACAGGGAAATACTAGAGTGCAAAAATAGTTTTGCCTCAATTGAGATGATTTACATACATGATTCAGTTCAATTATGACAATCTGTTGTTAAATATATTTATCGAATGACCACTAAACTCTGTCATAATTGTCACGCTTGCTATGTGAGTTTAATGTACAACACTCTGCTGTCTTTTTTCTTCTCATGTAATACAATAATGTCAACTTAAATCAATATTTCATGTACATTATGGTAAGTAGCTGTGTTGGGGTCGTTAACTAAATTGCTGGGGTCCAATTGACCCCAGTGGGAAAAATATGTTGGTAAATTTGCGGGTAAATTATTTTGTGCTACGAGCGGCTGGCTGTACACTATTTCTAACTTATAACTAGGTCCACGTGGAATTATAAATATGCCTCACCTTGTGTGTTTGTTTGTAAGACATTTTGACTAATTTGATTACGCATTCAGCTGTAGAGTCTGGTACTTTCAGCTCTCCTTTTACCATCCAATCCACAGAATTTCCCATAAAATCAATCACAGAAAACACAAAAATGTCTCATAACTAGCAGCACAACAGCTCTGGCATGTCTGTGAGGACTGAAGCTGCTTAAGTTTTAATAGTGGTGAGAGTTATTGGGTTCTTCTTTGTAGTTTGATCCAAATACCCTTCTCAGGACGCAAAATGAGTTCCCCCAGAGGCCGCAGTTCCTCACGGCTCTGACATGCCTCTACGTCAAAGTGACGCAAGATCGTAGCAAGAACTACCTTCTCCTCCATCATGGCGAAGCGCTGGCCTGGAGCCACAAATACACAGAAAAAGAGAAATTGGAAAAGAAAGAATAAGGTCTCGGAATGCCAAGAAGACTAAGAAAGGGGAGACGTTCATGAAGTAAATTTCTACAAACGCTCTTATTTGGAGCTTTCATTCCTGGAAGGCAGTGGAGATGAGTCGGGTGCTGAAATAATAAATCTCCAAAGCTATGTGGCTCTCTTTTAATTTTGTTAGATGCTTCTCCTTGTGTGTGGCCAGTGACCTGAACCTGCGAGCACCACTTGCTGTGAAACAATCTGTCTCATTCAGAGGTGGGATAGAGGCCCAAACATTGGGAGATAGCGTGGGATATGCTGTGTCTCTCATTCAGCTAGTGATGCTCAATATGTAGATTGGCTCATGGGTGAAGTATAATGGAAAAAAAACGTCAGAGGATTTTATAGTGCTAGGGTTGAGAACCAAGAATTGATTCAAATTCAGAACCTGAATGATGCTACTGAATCTACAGCGGGAAACAGAAAATGTAGCCTGTGTAGTCTGATTATTGAGCAAATGACTCTTATGAGCTTGTTCTGTTTAGTGAGTCAAAACATACAACACAATCAGTGTAATCTGATTACAGAGCAAATGTCTCTATTAATTCTATTTGTTTTGTGAATTAAACACATACTGTACTGAACAATAACTCTAATAACGGTACACAACAACTGACGGTTCGGTACGTACCTCGGTTTTGATGTCACGGTTCGGTACGGGTTTGGTACAGCAGGGGAGAGAAAACTGAATATAAAATTGCTTTTTATTTATTTTTAGTAAACAGCGGTTTATTGAACAAACTGTGTCTGTCCTTAAATGAATTCAATTATAACTCAACGTTTCTTAAAGGTAATGCTGTAAACTATATAGGAAGCCCTTACTTGCACATTACTATAATATTAAAGGTTAACAACAGAGCCCAAATTATTAGCCTAAATTCAGTTGCTATTTATTTTTAGATATAATAACCAACACACAAATAACACAATGTATGCAAATATGTAAACTTCACATATAACTTCACAATTAACTTCTAAATCTAATTATAAAATTAAGATTTTAAGTTTTTCGTTGTTGAAATATAATAACTTATACACAGTGTGTCATTTTCATGACAGATTTATTTAAACATACATTAAATAATCAAGACATCAGTAACAGGTTAAGTAGAATATAATGAATATATACTAATACAGTGCATATATTTAGCGAAATAATTTATTTCTCTAGTGAACTAACAGCTGTTGACACTGAATGACTTGCCTGAGGTAAATGTGATGCAATGTGACATTGTTTACAAGCTGTTTTATTGACGTCTTTCCGCTGTTGAAATACCGATTGAGCGATTACTCGACATATGATGGTTTCAGTAAGTTGTAATGTATCCTCAACATACCTTCAGATGTTGATTCATGCTTATTCTTTGACTGGGAAGAGATGTTCGCGTTCACTCGTGCGGCACTTGAACTGACGCGCATATATAGTGATCTGTCACGTCACATTAAAGAGCGTCAAAACGGCGTTTATCATTTGAATTCCATGATAAATGGACAGAATACTTCATATGTTCGCATGGGAACTCGGATTGAAGTATGTTCCGTGTGTAAAACAAGCTGACTGTTAACTGTTAAAGATTGCATTCGGTACACGTGTACCGTACCAGAAGTCCTGTACAGAAACGGTTTGGTACGAATATGTGTAATGTTACACCCCTACTAATGAGCTGTTTCTTTTTTTAGTGAATCAAACACAAGCAGTGCAACCAGAGTGGTCTGATTCCTGGACAAATGTCTCTTATGAGGCATTTTTTCATTACTCAAAAACATACAGCTTTTCAGCTAAGTGGAAATGAAGCAGTCACTCAAGCTGACATTATTTAGTAAACTGATTTCCATTTTAATAATATTATATAACAAACATAATAATATTATATAACAAATGATTAATGTAACCATTTTAAAGAAAAGAGATGTTTTATTATACCTTTTAGAGCAAGGATGCCACCATCTTGCAATACCACAGCGTGTGACGTCAAGGAGGTGGTTTGCTCCGTATTATAAGCATTTCTTAACTTTTGTTTTGTTTTGTTTTAAATTGGAGGAAGACGAACTTGAAAGGACTGTTGAGCCCATAATAAGTCAAATTGCTAATGCATATCTCATAGATGTCAGAGCAGAAACACTGGAGCATCCTGTTATAATTTGGTTGAATATCCAGCATCAAACTGACTATATCACAAAGTTTTGATCGTGGTATCCCATTGTTTTCATAATGCGAGGCGCAACGTGATGTAAATAAACAACGTTCATGTGGCATCTTATTGTTATGAGACCTTATTTATATTACATAGTACATTCACCAGTACGTTAGTGGTATGTAACATAATTTATGTTCACCTGCAAATACAATTAGCTTACCTGCTGTTAATAGGATGCAGTGTTTCCGTTCAGACATCTTTAAGAGATATGCATAAGCAATTTGACTTTTTATGGGCTCAAAAGTCCTTTCAAGTTTGTCTTCATCCATTTCAAAACAAGCTGGTATTAAAAAAAAAGTAAAGAAATGCTTATATTACGGAGCAAACCACCCCCATGACGTCATACGCTGTGGTATTGCAAGATGGTGCTGCCTTTGCTCCAAACATCCCTTTTTCTTTAAAATGGTCACATTAATCGTGTTTGTTATATAATTTGTTATTAAAGTGGAAATCAGTTCACTAAATAATGCATTTAAATACTTTAAATAAGCATAATCGTTAAATTCTTTATGATTCCCATCTCTATACATATGGCCCGTCTAATAAAATGCAGTCCTTTGTCTTGTACAGTTATATCATTATGCTGTGCTTCCCAACCTTTTTGTCTTTTGTTCCCCCACAGCCCCACTAAGAAGGCTCATCAACACTAAAATGGAAATGTGCTCTTTTCCACATTCATTCATATTATACTGGATAGCATTTAGCAATATCGTTTCTATTTTAAGTCACTTTTATACCAATTTTTTTTGTGTGTGTGTTATCATTCTGTTCTTTTTCTTACCGATGCAGTTTCTTGGCCCTGCAGAAAAAGGGATGTATGCATATGGATGCCTCCCTTTGCTGTTCTCTGGCAGAAACCTTTCCGGTTTAAATTCCTCAGGCTCTGGAAAGTAGCGTGGGTCCCGGTGAAGAGCATATGGTATGATAACAGCATTCACTCCTTTTGGAACTTTGAACCCATCTGCAAATGAGCAACAAAGCAACCTCAGTCAGTTTAATTCATGTGAATACGTCACAGAATTTCAACATTTAAACAGGATTCAGCGCACTGCACACATGCCAAACTATACCGCTGTGTGGGAGACAGAATAAAGCTTTAATAAATAATTGATAAACGGATGCATTTATTGCACTTTGCAGACACTTTCTGTCATAAAAAGTTGCTGTTTTCCATCTAGCTGCTCTTTCATTTAACCTTGGAAAATAAACACTCAGGCTACTTCATATTTGACAGTTGGAGATGGAAATAGAAGCCGTGACATCTGCTGTTACACTGAGATGCAAATAATGAGTGTGGCATCAAAAAGTGCAGATCTTTGATCTTGCGCCGTTTGCTGCGCTGTTTGGCAAGGTGACAAACTGCTGCCACCTACTGATGTGACAGGCCTCGCAGATGCTGCGAGCAAACAGAGGCACAGAGGGGAAGATCCGCAGACTCTCCTTGATGACACACTCCAGGTAGCGCAACTTTTTCAGGTCCTCCACCCCCACGTGGCGCTCTGACGAACCTGCCAATCAGAACACAGGAGATGCAGCTGAACTCTAAATGAGGTTATTAGGAAACATTCCCAAGCTGTTTCTTGACTACTGAGTAAACAGAACTGCTTTAATAGAGAACACATTATGGTAGGCATTATGCTAAATGGAACACATCACACATTGTGAGAAAGACTTGTGTACCAAACACTTCCTGTAATTCTGCCTGCACTGCCTTCTGGACCTCAGGATGGGAGCCAATCAGATGTAAAGCCCAGTTCATTGAAGCTGCAGTGGTATCATGACCCTGTTAAATAGAATAGCCCTTAAAACAATGCTCAACCTTTGTCTTGACAAACTTTACTTTTCTTTTGTACCTCAAACATGAAGGTGTCCACTTCCTCCTGAATGTCCTCATGACTCAAATGCTGTCCGTTCTCATAAGTAGTTTTTAACAGCATATCTAGGAAGGCCTGTCTCTTCCTCGGACCCTGGTCAGAATCACTGTCAGGTTTAGAGCTCATGAACTTCGCTCTCTCCTTGATGACCTTTGAGTCAAGAAAACAGGTTCGTATGTAACAATTATATTTAGTTTTTTTTTTTGGCTACTGTGTGCTTTCCACCTCATTTTGAATGTGCAAAGCTTCCGGTGTCATTTGCTTTCAGAGCAAAAGAATGGCCATTATGTGCATATATATATAGCGTTTTTTTTTTTTTTTTTTTTTTTTGCCAGTCACCACCAGCATTTTTGATAATTTTCACAAAATTTTCATGGCCGCCAGAATATTTTGTTGTATGAATATCTGAACATGCAATGTATCAAAAGAAAGAACAGAGCCTCAGAAAAAGAAAAGCAGCATATTCAGAATGATGATCAAAACAAAGATGGAGTAGATCGAGTCCATCAACACCCCCAAAGCTTGCATAGTCCTATAGCTCATCCTGGGTCGACATTTCATTCTGTGATGTTATGCAGTTTTGATTAATATGCTACTTAATGTTGACGATCACGTTATCTTATATATGCATACGAGTACATATGCTATCATATGCTTGTTTCAGCTTCTTTTCTCCTGTGTTTTGGTCCGGATATTCAGTACTCTTTCAGAAGATGCGTAATAGCGTCCCCTACCATATAACAGTGAAAACACGGAAAGCCAGAGATTTCCGATAATGGCGGGGAAGTGTTGCCTCATAAATGACGGAAATTTCCATCAATGGTAGGATAAGAGTTAATAAATACTACAATAGTATATACAGTTGTGCTCAAAATTATTCATACCCTTGGTAAATATGACCAAAGAAGGCTGTGAAAATAAATCTGCGTTGTTTTGATCTTTTGTTTTAAAAATTTATAAAATTCTAACCTTTCATTGGAGAATAAGAATTTTAAAAGGGCGGGGATCTTAATATGAAATAAATGTTTTTCTCTAATACACATTGCTCACAATTAATCATACCCTTTTGTTCAATACTTTTTGCAACCTCTTTTTGTCAAGATAACAGCTCTGAGTCTTCTTCTATAATGCCTGATGAGTTTGAAGAACACCTGACAAGAGATCAAAGACCATTCCTTCATACAGAATCCCTCCAGATCCTTCAGATTTATCTGTTGGTATTTGCTAGAATCCATGATACCATGTATCTGAACAAAATGTCCAGGATCTCTGGAAGAAAGATAGGCCCACAACATTAAAGCTCTGCTGTATCTATGTTTCTTCCAGAGATCCTGGACATTTTGTTCAGATACATGGAAAAATGGCGCGTGTGTGTGCGCGCGCGCATGTGTGAGTGTCTGACGTGTTCTCCTGGGAGTTCTGCTGGTTTCCGCGTAGTGGTATCCCTGCGTCACAGCCCTGCATGCCTGCCTGTTCCTCTGCCTTCCTGGACTTCCTGGTTTCTCTGTGCCTTTGGACTTCCTGCTTGATCTTTCTTTGTGGTTTTGAGTATAATAAACACTGTTTGAACTTGCAATTGGATCCTGTGTATCTTTCCCTGACAAGAAGAAGCACCAACACGGAGCTGGGAATCTGAAGGATCTGGGGGGATTCTGTATGAAGGAATGGTCTTTGATCTCTTGTCAGGTGTTCTTCAAACTCATCAGGCATTATAGAAGAAGACTCAGAGCTGTTATCTTGACAAAAAGAGGTTGCAAAAAGTATTGAACAAAAGGGTATGATTAACTGTGAGCAATGTGTATTAGAGAAAAACATTTATTTCATATTAAGATTTTCCCCATTTAAAATTCTTATTCTCTAATGAAAGGTTAGAATTTTATACATTTTTAAAACAAAAGATCAAAAGGATTAACAACGCAGATTTATTTTCACAGCCTTCTTTGGTCATATTTACAAAGGGTATGAATAATTTTGAGCACAACTGTAAATACTAACACTGATCACTCACATTTGCAGTAAAAGAGTGAAGAATCTTCAATCTTTTGGAATGTTCTTTGCCTTCCTTCAACATGTTGTAGATCCAGTCTGGCCACAGCCATGGTGCTCTCTGTCTCTTGGTGATGATGTCACTCATTCTGCAAAAATAACATAAATAATCTAAGTTCTCAGAGAGGACAACATCCCACGGAGAAGGAGACGCTCTCGCGACCTTGTGCAATGATCCCTAAAGGTTCTCTAAAAGTGACAAAAATCCTGAACCTTTATAGAACATTAGGGACGTTCCTTAAATGTCCTCTTTTGGTCATGAAAATGCTGCAGTTCAAGGTTTCCTGATATGACTTTACGGGGACGTCCCATATTGGTTATTCTATGGTCACAGAGCAACGTTACAAAGAGGACATTTGGGATATAAACAGAACGTTCTGATATGGTCCTCTGTTGGTCATATAATAACGTTCCCAATATGACTTTAAGTGGATGTCCCATTTTGGTTATTCTATGGTCACACGACATCGTTACAATAAGGACATTTGGGACGTTAACATAACATTTCCACATGGTCCTCTGTTGGTCATATAATAACATTTGTAACATGACTTTAGGTGGACATCCCATATTGGTTATTCTATGGTCACACGGCAATATTACAATAAGGATATTTGGGACTTTAACAGAACATTTCCACATGGTCCTCTGTTGGTCATATAATAACGTTCCCGATATGACTTTAGGTGCACATCCCATATTGGTTATTCTATGGTCACATAGCAACGTTACAAAGAGGACATATCAAGCGTATAGCGTTAGTTCTGGCAGGTCACGTTAGTCAAGCTCACATCAGCTGACTGTCAGCTGATCACGTCTACTTATAGGAATATGATGCCTATCACAGCATGCGTATATAAGCTCCTTCAGAACTATCAGCTGCTATCATGTTATCGTGTCCACCCCCAGCTTCTCCTCTCGTCAGTCAGGATTTGGCATTCTGATTCCCCCTGAATCAGACTAAATTCCCGAATTATGTTGTATATTTTAATATTGACATTAATGATATCTGCAATACATCGTTAATTCTGTTCTGTTTACCCTAGTGGGGTTATCTCTGCTCTCCCTGCTCTTATCCATGCTAGGCTGCATGGATGCACAGGGAGTTCTTACCCAGAACAGAACCATACCGCTAATCTAAACTATATGCTAATTAACTATCATCTTTGACGATAGTGATCCTGACAGAATTGGGACTTTAACAGAAAATTTCCACATGGTCCTCTCTTGGTCAAATAATAACGTTCCCGATATGTCCCTGAGGGGGATGTTCCATTTTGGTTATTCTATGGTCATAGACCAACGTTAGAAAGAGGACTTTTGAGATATTAACAGAACGTTCCCACATGGTCCTCTGTTGGTCATTCCTTATATGATTTTAGGGGGACATTCCATTTTGGTTATTCCATTTTCACAGAGTAATGTTACAAAGAGGATATTTGGGATGTTAAAAGGACGTTCTCATACGGTTCCCTGTTAGTCAGATGGAGATGTTTCATTTGGGACTTCGGTGCAACATATCTTGTTCAGTTCAGAGGTCTCTACACTACATTCCCATAATGTTTGCAGGACCTTTAGGGGACCAACCTAGAATGTTATTTGTTGGTCCTATTTAGGACCTTCCATCACATTTACTTAATGTTTTTAGAACATGTTTGTGTGAATCAATGTACACTGGGCTGCTTTGCAAATGAGGGTCAGTAAAAGAGGATTTGGAAGTTGCTTCTCAAAGATGGATCATTACCAACTGTTTGTCCAACTTCATATTCAGAACATTTAAGTACCGCAAGTTATATTTTGTGAATGCATGCAAATCGCCTTTGTGAATGTGCTTGTTAACACACTGGCAGCTAATGATCTGATCAGAGCTATGTCTATAGTTTTATTTTTAAGAAGCAATAAATGTGTGCTTCTGAATTATATAGGTGGTGAGCATTTTTGGGCTAAAAATAACAAGCTCTGGTGTCTGTGAACACAAGAAGAGACAATGGTAACTTTAGCCACATTAGCACATTCAGAAAGGTGATTTGCAAACACACATTATGGATCACAAATGGTTGGTATTGATCCACCTTTTGAGAAGCAACTTTTGTGCAAATCCTGTGTTTTACTGACCTTCATTTGCAAAGCAGCTCAGTGAACATTGATTCACACAAATATGTTCTGAAAACATTCAGTAAACGTGATGGAAAGACCTAAATAGGACCAAAAAATAACATTCTAGGTTGGTCCCCTAAAGTTTCTGCAAACATTATGGGAATGTAGTGTAGATGGGAATGTAGTGTCCTATAGTAATGGTCCCCTAAACATTTCCAGAATGTCCTGAATGTTCCCTGAAGGTCCGCCAAATAACGTCCCCCAAGAATAGAACTCCAATTTAAAGAACTCCACATCATGACTGTCTCGGAACGTTCTAGGAACGTTAGCAGGTGACGTCCTTGATCCCAGAGGCGATGTTTTGAGAATCTTCTGGGAACTTCAAATTTCCAAATAAAATATGGTCCCCTAAACGTTCTGAGAACGTCCTGAATGTTCCGTGAAGGTCCTCCAAATAACATCCCCAAACCCTTTAAAGAGCGCCTCGGAACATTCTAGGAACGTTACCAGGCGACGTCCTTGACACCGGCGGGGACGTTCTGAGAATGTTCTGGGAACATAAAATCATTTTCAAAATCAGTGAACATTGATTCACACAAACATGTTCTGAAAACATACGTGATGGAAAGACCTAAATGGGACCAAAAAATAACATTCTAGGTTGGTCCCCTAAAGTTCCTGCAAACATTATGGGAATGTAGTGTAGAGGGAACGTCCTATAGTAATGGTCCCTTAAACGTTCCGAGAACGTCCTGAATGTTCTATGAAGGTCCTCCAAATAACGTCCCTGAACCCTTTATAGAACTCCACATCATGACCGCCTCGGAGCGTTCCGGGAACGTTACTAGGTGACATCCTTGACACCAGCGGGGACGTTCTGAGAACATTCTAGGAACGTAACATTTCTAGCAGGGATTGCTCCCCTATTTATTAGCAAGAACACATGCTCTAAAATTAATGTAGACTACTTACTTATAGACACTTTGAACATAATCAGAGTCAGCATTGCTCTGAGCATAGATCTTCTTTCCCATTGCAGTTTCTGTTCCAGACAAACACATCCCATATGTGTTATCAATGGTTATTATAACTAAGCGATAAGTGTTAGGGCTATTTTACATCAGTATGCATAAGCAGAGTGTAAAGAAAGCAGCAGCAAAACCTCAACAGCACTCTCACGTTGTGCTTTCACACTATATATGGAAAGACTGAATGTACTGTACCACATATGATGTCCAAAGCACACAATGTTATGTGGCTGAAGCAGTTGAATGGCTGTCCGTCTCCCTGCTTCTGAATCTTCTGAATCAAAATATCAGTTTGTTCATTCATCACTTCCAGGAAGTCAGAGAGGATAGAGAAGTGGAAGGTTGGAGTCAGCATTTTACGGCGGTTACGCCACTTCTCCCCTGTGCTGTGGGAAGAAAAGTTGGGAAGAGTCAAGTCTGTGACCTCAACATAGCTTAAATAGGCCTAAAGTGAACATTTTGTATTCAATTTCTGTGTTTTTGGACTCTGCTGTGTTTGGACAGATGGCCAGTAACCTTGTGTCCAGTGTGACTGATTATAAACTGTGCTTTTGATAGACTTTGTTTGCAGTGCTTGATGCAAGCTGCTGTTGAATATGAGACATGAGATCTACCAGTTTGGCAGGTGGTCCTCTAGCATATGTGAAACAAAGTTTAGTTTGACTTTAGATGTTCTGGGTTTTGAAGGACATGATTGCAGCTTTTTAGGTAACAGAGAGATACAAGACAGCACTGCTGTTTTTACTTATCAGATATTAAGCTTGTAGTTATTTCTAACCCCATATCCCCAATTGCAAATACAATGTTTTTAACCCTTGCATTTTATTATTATATATATTTTTTAATTATTTATTTTTCATTTTTGTGTGCTTTCCTAAAGCTCAAACAGTAGGGCTAATGGAGTCAAATCCCAGAAAAATTTACATAAACATATAAAATGTAAGTCTTTAATGCAGCATACCTTTCTTTGAATAAAAAAGCATCTGCCAAATGAGTATATGTAAATGCAAATACCCTCAGATAGTCACACAATATCAAGAGAAATGAATAAAATTTTTTTTTTTTAAATCCACAAAAAACTCCCCTCATTTCCCATTGGTCAAAGAAAGAGATAATCCCCACCCCAATCTCACTCTATTGGTTGAGCCATTGTTGCTTTGTCAGTCTGGTCAGATGCTCAAACAAAAAAGGTCACTGTATTAACGCATTTTGGGGGAAACAAGTGGATGACTATCATTACAAATTTTTTACTGATGCTACCCTATTAATTTAATGCATACAAGTCATATATTATGTTAACAGTGAGCATTGCAACAAATTGTAAACTAATTGTAAACTAAAAGCACAGTGTAATAAAAAATAAATAAAAATGGTGGAAAACCTAGTGAGCAGGCCTGTGCCGAGCCAGGGGTGCAGGAACTTATATGGGTATGACTTGTCAAGGTGTCTGGAATTACTGAGGACCACCTGATGGGAAAACATAGGTATGAGAATGAACAGGAAACTGTGAGGAAAACATTATTATACACATCACAAAGCAAATGGAGAGGATAAAATTTCATAAATAGGCACCTCAATATTCTCTGCATGATACAAGACCAGAAAGGGGACTGGACCCACCCACACCTTTGCTAGAGGAAGGTGCCTGTTTTCATTTGTGCTCTCAATAATCTGGTTGAAAAAATCTTTAACAGAAACACACTTTATAATTTAACAGTTAAATTATCATTGTTAATTAATGGCAACAAGAGCGGATGCTAGTTAAAAAGATCACAATCCCTTACCGCCTGCATTGGTTTTAAACTGCAGTGCATTGCCAATGATTGGATAAGCGCCTGGCATTCCTGGAATTGGTCTCATTTCATTCCATTTTCCTATATAATTTTTAAGTGGATGATATGTGGTAGATGCCAAAAGAAGTAGAAGAACGGCTGTAAATATAATCCCCAAGATGTATAATCCAAAAAGGATGCCCATTTTGTTTGGATAAAGCTGGTTGTAATTAATGCTCTGAATGAGGAGCACAGACTGCTTCACAGTGAACTTCAGACTTACACCGTAACTGTTAGTACGCTTAGTACAAACAGAGTGAGAGAGAGAGAGAGATAAAAAAAGCCCTGGGCTAATCAAACAGATGGAGTTATGATACATAACTGGGATGCATGCAGGTTATCTGTGGGTGAAGTGCCTCCCGCTAAAACATTAACAGACAGCAGAACTAATGCAGCAATACTATAATCTGGCATATTAATGGGCTTTTTGTGTGTGTGTCTGTGTGTGTTGTGGTTTACTAGCCCAAATTCAGCAGTCTTTGTCCCATGGAAGTGGGCTGCCAAGTATTTTGTTTAAGATAGCACCTAAAGCACCTAGGTAAAAGCACCTTTTACCCTCATGCTTTCTCATGCATCAAAGAACAATATTACTGCAAAAATATTAGCAATATTATTTATGAAAGTGAGCACAGATACAAATATTAGCAATATTATTTGTGAAAATGAGCACAGATAAAAATTCACTGTAGATAGCTATGATATATTACTGAACCATTGCCAGATTATATAACAATTTTATTGCAAATGACTCCACCAAAGAGGAGAAGTCTCAATAAAATGTTGCTGAATCGAACAGTCTAGTAGGTTAAATCAGTATTATCAACCACTGTAAAATAAATAATTAGGCTATGCATTGTTAGTTTTATAAACCTGTTGGCATCAGACATCAGTTTAAGCAGTAAAAACAAATGAATATTAAACTTTACATATGCTTTAACTTGCATTAACAAAACATGTTTGGCATTCATTCTTCAAAATTGTAAAAAAAAAAATTAAATAAGAAAAACAACAGGGATGCATGGGGTCATTTGTCTTGTTAGCTCCAGATTGTTCTCCAGGCCATTGTGGATATCCAAAAATCCAGTTAATGGATCTAAATCCATAATCTGAAGGTACTGAATGTGACAATTCGTAAACTGGACATATGGTGACATACCATGCAATGAATCACAATAAAGTCATATTACAACAGTGACAGAATATCAGTGCATATCACCCGTTTTGCATTCATCATGTCTGCCCCGTTAAGCTCTTTCATTTAATTACAAAATGAATTCCCCTGCTATGGCATGACAGGCTGAAATTTCTTCCTCACATGCAATGGAAACCGGCTCAACTGTTTCCGATGATTCTGGCCACCTGAAATCAGATTGTATTGGTTGTTTACTCAAACTTAAAGAAATATTTTCATTATGTGAACCTCTTCTCTACTAGGACTCTGCCTTATAGAAAGTCGTAATTAATCTCCAGTGTCCCAAAAGCTAAATAATCTCAATATTTTACAAAAAAACATACACACATTTCTGTTAATTAAAGCCTCTTTTGTCATTGCTTATTTTTCTGGTTCATTCGTTATTCGTCAGCATATGGTGTGTAGACTGAACAGTTAATTGGTTCAGGCTTTAAAGATATATTAAATAAACATCAACAAAGGGCAATACATTTAAATTATGTAACACTAACTCAGAAAAAAAGGTTAAATGGGGTTCTATATAGAACCCTAGGGTTTTTGACTCAATTTTAAAATGCCCCTATTATGCTTTTTGAATATTACCTTTCATGCAATGTGTAGTATAGCTGTTCGTGAATGTAAAATGTCTGCAAAGTTTTAAAGAGCAAAGTGCACGACAAATAAAGTCATTGTCTCATAAAGAAAGAATTGATACTCAACTGCTGAAACGAGTCAACACCAATTCCAGTCTCACTTCCTGTTTCATACTTGCATAACAATGTAACAAATTTGCATAATGCCAGCCAATGGTCTTTATTGGCTGCCTGTGAACGACGTGTAATTTATCCCGCCCTCAAACACTATAATTGTAGCTGAGGTCTAGAAGAGTTTGGTTTGTGTTGTCGATATGTCGAGAAGACGCTATTTTCAGCGCTGCGAATCCACTTTGCATCCACTTCAAATCAAAAGGATGAGGCGCTGGAATTTATTCTGAAAAAAATGATGCCATCATTTGCATCACTGTGTATCAAGTGCTGAGGAAGCCTCCAGAGCTAAAATTCAGATAGGGCAATAGGCGTTTCATTTCCGACACACACTGTAACCAGTAGACTAATTACAACAGACTGAGCCATCTGACCAATGAGAACAGAGTACACTTTAGAAAATGCTGGGTTGTTTCAACCCATGTTGACCGCCCACCTCTCTCCCCTACCTTTCGAGGCACATAGAGAAGCTACGGTGGCTGACACAGGACAAAGATGTCATTGTCTGAGACAGCAGAGAGTAGTTAGCACTCTGTAGAGCAGTTTGTCCATTTAGGGCTACTGTAGAAACATGACGGCGCAAAATGGTGACTTCAATGACATTCTAAAGTAATAAAAACAAAATGGGTCATTATGTATGGTGTATGTTTACACCACTGAAAACATAGGTATGTATATTATATTGCATTTCTGTCAGTAGATCCTCATAAATTACACACTGCACCTTTAAAATAGCATAATAGGGGTTCTATATATGGTTCTATATATTAAGCGCCTGGCAAGTACCTTTAAGGTTCTATTTAGAACTTTTCTTCAAAGAGTGTTACTATAGTGTAATTAACTATAGTGTAACTGTGTATATTAGATTAAAAATAATAAGCCAGTAACCCACTGACCAACAGAGCTGAGCAGGGGCATGTTCCCTCCTTCCCCATCAGCACAGGGCAGACGCCTCCTGCTAGGTGTGGCACACTCCAAGAACCCACTAGCTGTAGAGCTGGTGAGACCCATACTGAAGCCTGTCACACCCATAGGTGTGCTCTCACCTAAGAGGCATACAGAAAAAGCTTTCATTGTCATATTGTTTTTCTTAAATTACTTATTTTTAAGAATTAAATTGTAAAGAGCAAAGTCATAGTGTGCTTGTGTTGTTCTTGCCACTGGCCAAATCAGCCACCTACTTTGTAAAAGTGACACACCTTTGACAAGCCCTCGACTTGTCCTCATGTTACAGGCAAAATCCATAGGTGTGAAGGACCTTTTCATAGGGGTGTCGGACTGCAGAACAAAAACATGGCATGAGTTACATCTAACAATAGACTCCACCGTATTTACCTCATATTTCAAGCACTGTTACCACAGCAGTGTCTGAACCAGGAAAGTATCTATATCACTTCTTGTAGGATGTGGTATCATGTTTCTACAAGGTTGAATAGAAATGCAGTTTTGGTATTTGGTTTTGTTCCACATTAAACTGCTGGTTACCTATAGCTACAGTATAACTGCCTAACATCTGATACCACAATAACTACTCCTGACAGCAAATGTACGCTGTCAAGACTGTCAATGTATGTATGTGATTTTTCAGCTGCACTAAACAATTTCATGTTTAATTCAATGCGTTACTTGCCGTGATTATTTGTATTTGAAATTTACTAGCCATTTAAAGCTGCAGTCTGTAACTTTTTTTTGTTAAAAATGATCCAATTTTTGAGCAAGATTATAACAAGAGTATAACCAGCCAGTGTTCAAAACGATCTCCTTACCTTAGCCCGATTCACAACGGTAAGCTTGTAATAATGTGTTATAATTTGATTGGAAATATGTGCTTTCACCGTTCGTCTTTGCGTCATTACGTCATGTCTGTATACATGAAGTATGGGCTACTAGGCTATATCGCGTGTGTGGATGCTGCAGGTGGTGGATCGTTTGTGGCCTATTCTTACAGCAGCTGGAATGTAATTAAACTTGTTATTTTGACGGCAGCTTGTAATTTAGAAAGTTCAAAATGACAATCATCGTTGACAACTGGTGTGTAGACATATGTGTAGACTGGTGTGTATACTCCTCAAAACATTACATTCCTCCGCGCTGAGGAGCCGTGCCGATGCATAACCCACGTAAAGAAGATAACTCTGCAAATAACTGCAATTTCAGGGTTCAAACAGAGATGGCGACAAAAAGGCAAAACTTAAATTTAAAGTAAATTTTAAGTAAAATTTAAAAATAGTTTCAATTCAAAGTAAATCCTACACCAATTTTTGGTGCAAATACTGTACTATGATCATAATTGTAGGTAATTACTCTGAATGTATGAGTAGTATTGGGCCGAGACAGAGACTCCAGCATCAGGTTGGGCTCTCTTAACGGTGGGAGATTGTTTACTGCGTGCATGACACTGGTAGCTCCACCTCTTAGGAGCCTCCCTCTGAGCTAGAAGATATAGAGAAAGATCACAGTTTTGACGCTGAAATCAAACCTTTCTTTAAATCTTTCTAAAAATCTTTAAATACACAGATCATTTGCCATATTTCTTCATATCTCTTCCAATTATAAAAATAAATAAATAAAAAGTAACGGGGAAGTCATGGCAAATAGCTGCCCACTGCTCCGGGTGTGTGTGTCCATGGTTTGCAGTGTGTGTGTGTGTGTGTGTGTGTGTGTTCACTACTCACTGGTCCTACTGTGTGTGCACTAACTTGGATGGGTTAAATGCAAAGGAAAAATTCTGAGCATGGGCTGCTGGCCTTCACGTCGTGTCACTTAATTAAAATGTAGATATTCATTTAAGATGGTTTGAACTTTCTATAAAAGAGCAAAGGGCAACCATGTTTACTGTTTCTAATGTCATGTCAGCTAGATTATGGAGGCAATATGCCCCTTTCACCCATTAAAAAAAAAAAAAAAAAAAAAAAAACTGCTATCTCTGTTTACAGAGATCAAAGTCCTCACACTTTTTTCCGGATTCTTTAATGAACATAATTTATTACAAATGAAAATATTTTGAAACTTGATAAAGGTCTTTACTGTCACTTTTGATCAATTTCATGAGTCCTTGCTGAATAAATGTACACATTTTTCTGAATCCAAACATTTGAATGGTAATGTATGTATGTGAAATATCCATATGTTGTTTTGTAGCAAATAAATTAACTATAAATTGCCATTGCAGGCTGGCTCAGTTCAAAAAATCAAAGGTAGTGGTACATGAATCTTTTCAGATAAGGCAGATCAATAGTCTGCAGGCCAGTGACACCGGTGTGGCTTGTTACCTGCACAAGCCTGGAAACAGGTGCGTAGTATTCTTGCTCTGGAGACTCAGAGTGTATCTGAGGAAGCCTGTGATTTTGAACAGCACTCACTGGAGGAGACGGCAGGCTTTCATTCACAGTGGATCTGCGAGAAACAAACCCAAGAAAACATACTTACTCTAATTAGCAATCTGCATGTTTACTCATGCTTGATACCCCTGCAGGAGCTCAAGGCTACTTCTATGATTTTTCTAAGTGATGACAAGGTTAAAAGTGTTAAAATTTATAAGGTTCAATGCAGCTTGAGGGACCAATTTAACAAGCACTTTTAAAAAGAGTCTGCATTTCAAAAGAAGGTCTCAGCCTGTTATAACGCAACCCCAGTATACTTTGCATTGAATAATCAAATCAAACCAAATATACTGAAAGAGTTGCATCATGCATAAAGTTGTTGCTGCAGCAGAACCTCTCATATCACATTCTTTACGTAAAACTTGTGAGGATATAAATCGATGCATGCAGAGGTATAGTTCACCCCAAAAAACTTCTCAGAGAAACACAAATGATATTTCGCTCCATGTAATTGCAATAAATGGTAACTGGGGCTTTTCAAAAAGGATGCTACACAAGCACCTTAAAATGACCATAAAAGCAGCCCATATGTCTTGTGCACTATATTCCAAGTGTTTTAAAGCCATATGGTAGTTTTTAAGTTTTTAATTATCAACATTGGATTTGTTAACAAATCATTCAGGCAATTTGGTGAACTGTATGAACTGATTCAATGAAAGTATCTTCTCTGATAATGTGTTTACTGGAACGTGGGCGGGATAACCTGTCACTCAAATGAGATCGCACCAATAGCGAACCACAAAGATCCAACAATCCAGTCAATTCCCGATAGGCAAAATCAAATCCTACTGTACAGTTTTCTTGTTTGAGAAGACGTCTCACTCAGATGAACGTCAAAACAGAGAAGAAAAGACCATCACAACTTCTGTTTAAGCCAACTTTTCATTCAGTTTCTCACACGGAATTCAAAATTCATGTGGACTACTTTTATGATACTTATGTGGTGCTCTTTTAAAGCCGTCTGTTTATATTCCACAGAAGAAACAAAGTTATAAAGCTTTGGAACATGAGGGTGAGTAAATGATGACAGAATTGTCATTTTTGGATGAACTATCCCTTTAAACTCCTTTAATAATGTATGCTGAGCTTACAGTCTAGTTCCTCGTAAGAGTTGGCTTCCGTTTCCCATGAGGTTGTGGTACATCCGAACCCTGCCACTTAGTCTGGGGAGTCTGCGCTGGGCTGTGGGTTTCTGTATGAGTATGCTGGACCCTCTGAGAGCCTGGGTCTTTTCACACATCAACACGCTTGGTGCATCATCTGGGTCATATCTAGGAGAAGCCAAGACTGTTGTAGAGAGTTGTAGATCTTAACTTGTTTTCATGTTGATTTATCTCTAGTTAATATACTTCTTAATTCTGTTCCTTATTAAATGGCAACAGTTATTTAGAGATAGCAATAGAAAAACTGTTTTGTTTAGTTTTTGTAGTGTTAGATATAAACTTTCCAAACTCCAAAAGACTTACAGGGCTCTATCACTAAATCCCTGATGTCTCTGTTGCAGTGGCTTTGCTTGGATTGTCATAACACCATTTAAATTAATCTTGTAGGCACTTGAGTCCTGATAAAAGAAATGGCAAATTCATAACATGAGAACATAACAGACAGAATCTCAACTTTACAGCAAAGTGCATGTTTCTCGTAGGTTGTCACCTGTACATTATTGCTGCATGTTGACAGGAATGTGGTTCTGCTACTAGAACCTCTGGACAACAGAAGGTGAGGTCCTTTAACAGGGATCTGAGGTGAAGGTACTTGACTGGAGCTCTCTAATGTTCTCATCTGTGTTGCTCCATCTGATGCCAAAAGAACATTAGGAATTGGGGGAAATCTCCAACAATGCACTTAACTGCTGGCAAATTAGCAACTGAATTTCATTTTATTACTCCAAGTGCCACAGAGCAGAAACTCACATAGGGTCAAACACAGTTCATTCTGCTGATGCAATAAGGATCCTACATCATTGAGATTTTATCATTGATCATTATTATGATCATTATTATTTGAACATTATGATTTTGTTTTTTACATATTTACCTTATCATGATTTCCACAAATATATTAAGTAGCACAAATGTTTTCAACATTGTAATAATAATAATAAATGTTTCTTGAGCATCAAATCAACATAGAATGATTTCTGAAGGATCATGTGACACTGAAGACTGGAGTAATGATGCTGAAAATTCAGCTTTGCCATCACAGAAATAAATTCCATTTTAAAATATATTAATATATCTATATATTTTAATATTAATATATTTTTAATTGCAATAATATTTCACTATATTACTGTTTTTACTGTATTTTTGATCAGATAAATGCAGCCTTGGTAAACATAAGAATATTTTTCTTTCAAAAATATAAAAAATCTTACCGACCTTAAACTTTTGAATGGTAGGGTACATACATGGACTAAAAGCCACAAAACTCCACTTTCATTTCCAGGGGTCTTTATGTATTAATTCTTCACCCACCCAAGATCTATCGATCACACATGCACTGTTGGCTAATTCTATTAAGTTGGTTTCAGTAATTCAGACACACCCAGGAGCTGTTTCTCCCAGTATTTATGTAAGAGCTCCTCCAGAAGACCCACCACCTCCCTCCATACGTCATCAAACATCTCATCTGCAACTGCATCACGGATGCATGCGTGAGGGGATACTGGTGGGACTCCACTCCTAGGGGCCACGGATGAAGATTTCCTCTGATCCACCTCCTCATCCTCCCTACAGTCAAAATAATTACACAAGAGCGGCAATAAATTATTCCCTTCCGACAGGATGCCTTAAAACGGGTGCACACTATTAACAGTCCATTAATGGTGAATAAAACTGCTGATAACATGATGTAACAAGGCTGTATAGCATTTGTAGAATTAAGATGACTAGTTACTGAATACCTATTGAAATACACAAAAAAAGTATTTTTGATTCAATGGAAATCAAATTAGTGTAAGGTAGGCTGAGGCTAGTTTTTGCAATGTCTATTGTAATAATCGCAAAAAATACTCAAATTGTGTTTGTTGTTTTCAACTCATAGTTCAAACTAAAATTTCAATATTATCATATTTTGAGGCAAATGTTCAATAGTAATAATTCAAGTAAGAATATGCACTTTCAAAAATAAACCTACACTGAGGAATATTCACTGGAGTAAAAAGTGTGAGAACTTGCCCCAGTCTTCCCTACAATTATGGCTTGATAATTAGGTAGAAGAAAAAAAAAAAAAAAAAAAAATCTTCTGTTGAGATTCAAGTATGAATCTTGGAAAAATGGTCTGATTAGGCAGTAAAAGACATCTTGTGACGTACATTTCTTTTCCATCATAAGCCAAAAACTCCTCTATGCTGCCCTCTGCTTCATACACCTCCTCTTCCTCAGTGAGGTAGAGTGACTGCTCGAAGAGAGTAGAGCTGGGGCTCTGGACAGACTGCTCACACCAAAGGCCCAGGGCCAGACTGCGACCTGCTACATACAGCCTGCAGGTAGAAAGAGAGAGAGAAATGAGGGAGGAAGCAAATTCTTGCCACAGCCAGGCCAGACTGATAAATGCATTGCCGGTGGACATGTTCAGTGCAGTGTCTTCAGAACATATTGCATATTTTTAATCAGGTGAGAGGCCTCATCCTTAAGGGTTGGTTTTATGTGTTATATCAATTGTATAATGTATGATAGGCTTCAGTGCATTTTTCAAAACAATAGATAAGTGCAGTCAAGCAAAAAGAAAGAGCTAAACCCAGAAACCAATCAATAGAGTGAACTCATTAATCAAGAGATAAAGGACCCCAAACATTTTATTTTTGTAAGATAAGATTGACCTTTAAAAGTTCAGGAGTAACTCCAGTGATAAAATACTGTGATAATTGCATAATGCCAAGAAATTGCTGAAGAAAATTAGATGTATGCATACACTATATTGCCAAAAGTTTTGGGACGCCTGCCTTTACATGCACATGAACTTTAATGACATCCCATTCTTAATCCGTAGGGTTTAATATGGAGTTCACCCTTTGCAGCTATAACAGCTTCAACTCTTCTGGGAAGGCTTTCCACAAGGTTTAGGAGTGTGTTTATGGGAATTATGGGAACTGACCCCACAAAGTTGGGAGCATGAAATTATCCAAAATGTCTCTCTCTGTCACTCATGCGTCTCTCTCTTTCTCTCTTTCTCTCTCACACACACAAGGTGCATTCCATTCGACCTGCAGGGTTGCCAACTCTCACGCATTTGGCATGAGACACATGCTTTCAGGCTCTGTCTCATGCTCTCACTCTGTCCAAGTAAATCTCACGTCAAATTGCCAAACCTGCTTTTGATATGAAACAAAGTCAAATTAATTTTTTTAAAAGTTTTAATACGAAATTCAAACAACAAATAGCGTTTTGGTGCACTTAATGTGGCATAACAGTTAAAGCCAGAGCATTTGAAAAACAGAGTTGCAACATGCATTCATCTCCCGGCGGCATGCACGGTCATGTGGATCATGGAGCTCTCTTCTAAACAAACCAGCGCTGTGTCAATTTGAATGGCTTAAGCGGATAGACAACAGCTTCACTATACAGGTATTTGCAGCGATTTTTGCTAAACAGTACAGCATAGTGTGCATTAATTATTACGTTAACCAAATTTACAGTATCATAATATTATGGAGAGTGATGGAGATGTTTTTCTTGTATTTAGCCCTCAGGTATTCCTTACTAATTGGTCACACTCATACTCATTGGTGGTCAAATGTGACCATACACCTTAACTATTTTTCAAATAATTTTTTTTTCTATATTTTAGTTTAATAATATGTATTGAATATTTTGAGGAGATCTTTTGGTACTACATACTATTTGTGCGATAATTATGGTCCATTAATGACCACTTAAAATAATTTTCTTCAAATATTTTTCTTATTTATATTACAATTAGTGTAGTAATTAAGGTTAAAATAGAGAATTCCAATGCAAAGAGGCATATCAGAGTCATTTTGTGGCTGGAAAAATATTAATTTTCATTTGTAATGCCATTACCTAAAAATAAATATAGATGTAGGCCTATCTAGTCTAGTTGCTCAAAAAAGTATTGCAGATCATAACTGCTTACTTATTTATTACTTACTTGCTTGCTTACCTGTTTTTTTTTTTTTCATTTGAATACATACTTAGACATGATCAAACACTTCCCCATGTGAGCTGGATCTTCATTAAAAATAAAGTTCATCCATGCATTCATAATACTGGAATCCTAATGAAGCTTACGCGGTATGTTTATTGCTTAGAAGTTGGATCCGGTTTAGCTCCACGTAGGCCTGTGTCATGTCAGTGGCATGAGTCGGTGGGCGGGGCTACAGAATCAGACGTTGTTCATCTTATGTTGAGGCGGTGTTTCACCGCACTCTGACGTCACAGCCTGGCACATTCTGAGATCGATCGTTTGCTGGGTCTGGTGTCAATAAAAGCTTTTCTTTGACTAACAAGGACGTTTTCAGCTCTGAAACGTACAGGACAGGATAATATATTCTTATATTATCATGACCTTTTATATATCAAAAGCTCAAGGGAAAGTTGATTTCTCAATTCATGACCCCTTTAATATTTTTTTGTGTGGAAACTATTAAACTTTTTTTAAGATTCTTTGATTACTAGAAAGTTCAAACAAACAGCATTTATTTGAAAACAAAACCTTCTGTCACTTTTAATCAATTTAATGTGTCCTACTTGAATAAAAATACATTTCTTTAAAGCTGCAGTCCATAACTTTTTGCACTCTAGTGGTTATTAAACAGAACAACATGCGTCTTGCGGAAGAACATTGTAGTAGCCGGAGCTACTTCTCTCTGTTTATGTCTATGGCGAGTCACGCAGGGACTGTGCTCCTCCGCAGCGGTTCCTACCAGACCGGTCTGAAATAGTCCCAATATAAACACTTATTATAAGTGTACTGTACCATAATGATTCAGGGTAAGACAAAAACACGTTTGGAAAGTCATGTTGTACATTCTCATTATATAATTTTTGTAAATCTTGAACACAAAAAACGTTACGGACAGCAGCTTTAAAACAACTTACTGGTTGCAAACTTTTGATCAGTAGTGGATCCAATTATTTTCTTTAATTCATTGAAGTTATGACATCTGGCTTGATGTCAAAGTATTTCATACAAAAAAGCCATGAAACAGACTGAAAGTAATCAAATATAGTTTCTTGAAAACGAATAGCTGAGGTTTCTATTGTTCCCAGATACATTTTACAGGTTGTTTGAAACCATCTGCACTGGCCCTCAGTCAGACAGACCTCCAACACTTATCATGCCCGGAGTGGAGACAATCAGCCTTGTCAACCACTCATTAGCAGTGTAGCATAACTATTAAATAGATCCTTATTTAAATTACAATTTCATTCATTCTAATGAGAAAAATAATTTTTAAAATAGTTGAAACCATAAAATTATTCCTTCTGGGAGCTGTTATCCTTAAACCAAAACAACTAAACAATTAAACATTAAATCTAACTCATGTATTTTTGTTATTTTAACTGTAATTTTATTTTATTGAGAGGCTTACTCGCTATGGTCTTCCCTTTTGTCCAGGCAGGTGGGTGTGGAGAAGGAGGATGTTCTGGCACTGGACTCACGTCTGCAGATGTACTGAACACCCTCCTGTTTGGGAGGCTCCAACTGGTTTCCTAAAATTCTGTGTTCAAGGATGCAACACAACGAGACAGTATCAGTTAGCAGCACCATTCAGATTTGAGATCATAATTTCCTGAATTTGTTGAACTGTTATTTGAATTTAAAGTAGACTGAATAAAGCAATCACATGTGACTTAGGGAAAAAAACGTTACTAATTTGTAAATGTCACATTAGTATCAAAGCTTGTTTGATATAAACAAGCAATTCTGACGTTATAACTCGCAGATTCATTCAAAGTTTATACCACACAATTCTAAGAAAAAAAAATCCGAATTGTAAGGGAAAAAGGTCCGAATTGTGAGATAAAAGTCGCAATTAGCATTTTATTTTTTATTCTGTGGAGGAAACGAGCTTCCATACATTAGTAACAATGAGGAGGAGCTGGTTTGGAGACAGCATTGTGTGTGTAGCTGTCACAGATAAAGGTGTATTTTCTTTCTAAATATTTCAGTTATTTACTTTCTGGAAAGGTGTTTTGTTTATTATAAATGTTGTGTAATGTATTATGAATGTTCATTTGGAAATTGTATTTGAGTAGCACAATAATTTGGTAACAGCGACACCTACAGGTGAACAATGTGTAGTGTTAGTTTGAACCTGTCACGTGATCTGGCTAGCTGTGTAGAGGAGATGCACATGGAGTAAGATGCCCTTGTAATTATTATCTTGTAAACAGAGTTAATTGTAATATTGATATATTTTGTACAATTTGTGGTTTACATGTTGAAACATTTTATCATTTTTTTGGAGTTGTCCTCATTCAGTTTTCAGATTTCCAGATTTCAGTTATTTTATTTATTTTTTCTCCTATGACAAATCTTATCATAAGGAATATTACTTAATTAATATGCTACTTCTTTTAGCTAAATTTAGATGTAAATGTAAATTTGTAAATAAGCCTTTGTTTTTAAGTTCAACAATACCTAAATACGTTATGTTTAAAAATCTATGAAAACTGTAAAATGTGTCTCCATTTGTAAGCATTTTCATATTTTTAACTTTTATTTTGTCACTGTTTATTTAAAAGTGTTTGTCTTATTTTTGCTTATTCAATGTACCCCACTGAC
The DNA here is from genome assembly GCA_018749465.1 of Paracanthobrama guichenoti. Lineage (NCBI taxonomy): Eukaryota > Metazoa > Chordata > Actinopteri > Cypriniformes > Gobionidae > Paracanthobrama > Paracanthobrama guichenoti. The sequence goes on along the minus strand of CM031956.1, from coordinate 14,782,844 downwards.
TGTAGTTGTAATTCTTTAAAAACAAAAAAAACAAAAAACACATGGAGTAAGATGCATCTTATCGGAAAGAATATTTGCTTAGTATCTTGAGTAGAGTATCTTGTTTGTTTTTTTGGATTTTGTCTGTTAAAGGTGCAGTGTGTAATATTCATGAGGATCTATTGACAGAAATGCAATATAATATACATAACTATGTTTTCAGTGGAGTATAAAGATCTTACATAATGAACTGTTATGTTTTTATTACTTTAGAATGAGTCATTTCTATCTCCATGCACCGCAGGTCCCCTTAAAGTGAAGTCACCATTTTGCGCCGTCATGTTTCTACAGTAGCCCTAAACGGACAAACTGCTCTACAAAGCGCTAGTAACTCTCTGCTATCTCAGACAATGACATATTTATCCTGTGTCAGCCACTGTAGCTTCTCTATGTGCTTCGAAAGGGAGGGGTGAGCGGTTGCAATCTGCAACCTCACTACTAGATGCCGCTAAAACGTACGCTGTGAGATCACGAACTGAGACGAGTGACAGCTTAATTGTGATTATAAAGTGAGTGCTCTTTGGTGCTTTTGAGGCTATATAGTTATAATCCATTGAATAAACGTACTGTTTTTCATGCTGCTTAGAGGAACGACGGCCAATTGACCTATCGGTAACAACTGACCCCCCTTAAGGCGTGAAGCGTGATTTTTCTAATACAAAACTGTTCAGGAGCTAGTGTGATAGTGCTTATATACAGCATTTCGATATTATATTAATATTATATCAATATTGAGTAACTTACATTTTAGAAATAATATTGCTAGTTATCTTTTGTCTGTTATTGCTCAACAAACAAACAGTTCCAAACAAAGCTACTGCTTTTCCCCCTGAATGACTCAGTTGAGTGAATGATTCACTGACTCATCCATAAAAACACCACTTGATTCCTTCCTGGATGAATAAGTTGAATGAATGATTCAGTGAATCACCCATTTTTTTCAGGATTATATGATGAATATAAATTAATAGAAAGTGTTTTCTTTAATTTAATTTATTGAACTTTTAAAAAAAAATAAGTTTCTCTCTTTGCTTAAAAGAGCTGTACCTGAGATGGGGGGTGTGTCGGTTCCACTCCTCACACTCCTCCTGCAGGGACTCTGAGCGGCTGCTTACTCTCCCCTCATACAGCAGCTCATCCACAGAGTTAAAGAGCTGATGCACACGCTGAGTATTTGCCCGCTCAAACTCCTGCATGCAAGCCAAACCAAACACTAAAACATTCAAAGAACAGAGAATCCCACAGCTGAGGAGATGGTGCTTGCATTTGCAAAATAATAGTTAGACGCATGGACTAAAAACAGGAACCTGTGAGACTTTAAATTGATAAACAGAAAAATGCCCTGTTGTAGATATCTCTTATTTTTCAAGTGTCTATTACCTGGCACATTTGAATTATAATAAATTGCAGTGTTGATTCTATTAAAAAATTAACTGAGAATTAATTTTGCATTCCAATTCAATTAACAAATTTCAAGTGAGGTAGCAAACAGGATAAATTAATCTGATAAGAATTTGAATTTAAGTACAATTAAAATGGAATGAAACTCAAATAAATTATCACTATATATTACAATAAAAATAAAAATAAACATGCTGTCATAGATATCTATTTTCAAAAACAATAATAATAAATAATCAGCATTCATTACATCATATCTCCAGGAGCAGATGGAGCTGTGCTCTGTGGAGAGCCCGGGGCCAGTGCCTGGGCTGCCGGAGCGGGAGGGGAGGTGACTCACGGGGGTAGTGACACTGGCAGATGACTGATCACATGACGAGATACTACCAATGAAGAAATGAGGCATTACTCTAAGGACTCTACTTTAAAATTTCATTAATATTAGAACTAAAGCTTCTGAAATGAAAATTATTATTGTATTACCTGAGGCCACTGTTTGAGACCCTGTTGACAGTTCTTGTGAACGGGGCAGGCACTGCATTAATGCTTTTGCTAAGTTCGTTGAGCAGCTTTTTCCTAATGCATGACATGGGAATAAGAGTAAAAATGGGTCCATCCAGTTAATGAAAACGTGTCTGTTTATGCCTTGTACAGAACGCATGCTGCAGTGATACATTCAGGCATTTATGAACTGAAAGCACAATAAGCATCATTTGATTAACATGCTAAACTTAATCTAAAACTATTTTAAATGGATTCTGCTAATTGTTTTATAATCATTATGCATGCAGCTATTATAACCTCATATTATTTTAGAGACTACATCAAATTAGTCTTTCAGCAGGGCTATTTAAAATGAATTAATCAAGGCAAAGAGCTAAAAGAGCTTTTGTTATGAAAAGCATATCCACCTGCAGGTATAAGAGGGTCACATGATGCTGTCGCCTTCAAGCTTTCACTCTTTGTCTCAAACTGCCTCTAATCTATCAGACAATTATGTCATGAATAATTTAAACAGTACAAGATCAAAGTACAATATACAGGCATGCTGGAGTGTCACATTTATTACTATGACAACAAGAAGCTTTATCTGTAAATGTTATACAGTAAAATAGAGAACAGTAAAGCCATTTAATTATTTGAAACAAAGTTTTCTGTGCTTATTTTATATTGTTCTATATAATTTCTCAAGCGTCACCATTCAGTATCAGTGTTCATCAAGACCTCTGTGAATAAAATGAGTGTTGGTTATAACTGTAACCCACAAAAAAAATTTTTTTAAAAAGATTATTTAAACCAAATGACAGCAATATGTCACATAAATGATAATTGTAATGGGATAATTATAACTTGCATACTTAGCACATCGACCTTGTTAATGTAACATTATCAAAATTCCAATAATGCATAACGTTATGACGAATTGTGATTGTTCCTTCAAAAATCCCTTCAAAAATGCGATAACTTCACAAATAACTTACCCAGTTACAATGAGTCCAGTATGGCACGCTGTCCTGTAGCTGTCTGGGTAGTTAGAGAGCACAGGAGGTAGGGTGGCCAAAGATGAGGCCCACCCAAAGCCCAGTGCACTGTGCATGGGTAAATTACTCCTATCAGTGGTACCCAGCCAAACAGATTAAAGAACAGACAGCAACATTCACACTTTCAGATCAGCCATCAGAAATGTGTGACTTAATTCTCCCGCAGGTCAACATGAATGTCCTTCTCTTCCTCTCGCCCAGTGCAGAGGTGTCTCTGATCTGTTCCTTCAGCTCCATCAAGGGAGGGTTTAGACACGCTACAGTGGCACAGCACAGGTACATGAATGTCCCCACCCTCCCCTGGATGACTCACAGGTGTACACACCTTACCATCCATCCCAGAGGACTTTTTTCCATCCTGGAGTATATACTGTCTAGAAACCCTTAGATGTTTTTGTGAAGAAGACATCTAAGTTGATATTTTTTAAGAATATCCAGCAGATTATATATACACACTATATTACCAAAAGTTTTGGGGACGCCTGCCTTTACATGCACATGAACTTTAATGACATCCCATTCTTAATCCGGAGGGTTTCATATGGAGTTGGCCACCCTTTGCAGCTATAACAGCTTCAACTCTTCTGGGAAGGCTTTCCACAAGGTTTAGCAGTGTGTTTATGGGAATTTTTGACCATTCTTCTAGAAGCGCATTTGTGAGGTCAGCACTGATGTTGGAAGTGAAGGCCTGACCCCCAGTCTCCGCTGTAATTCATCTCAAAGTTGTTCTATCGGGTTGAGGTCAGGACTCTGTATAGGCCAGTCAAGTTCCTCCACAAGAAACTCGCTTATCCATTTCTTTATGGACCTTGCTTTGTGCACTGGTGCACAGTCATGTTGGAACAGGAAAGGGTCATCCCCAAACTGTTCCCACAAAGTTGGGGGCAAGTAATTGTCCAAAATGTCCTGGCATGCTGAAGTATTAAGAGTTCCTTTCACTGGAACTTATACCCCTTTTCCACCAGAATGAACCAGGTGCTAGTTCAGAGCTAGTGCTAGTGCCAGTTCGGAGTTGGTTCGACTTATGAGCCTTCTAAGAACCGGTTTGCCTTTCCACGGGCTAGAGGGCCACCACGGAGCCAGGTCTTACATCACTGTATACATCTCATCTTTCTCAACAACTCTAGTGAGGCAGCGGAAAACACAAACATACCAGGCTTGTTCGAGATGCATCGGCGCTGCGCAGATCAATCAGCGTAATGCTAACGCTGCAGCTGTGTTGGTACGCAGGAAAGGAGACCAGAGGCGTTTTTTTTTTTTTTTTTTTTATGGATGTCTATGGAGAAAGGCTTCACTACACTGAATAAACTGTTTTTGTGAGACTTTTATTTAATTTCAAAGGAAGATAAGTAATAAATAGGTTGCTTTTAAAAGTTGACCTAGCTTCTCACTGAATAATTAACTAATTTATTTGTTTTAAGCTGATCATTTAATAAATCGACCACCTGTCCACTTATCTTCAACATGTTTTAAGCAAAACAATATGTTTGTTGGGAACAATATGTAAATTTCACTAAGATAAAACGGTTATTTTATAAAAGAAGGCAGAGAAGGGAATGTCGTGACATGTAGGACTCATTTTCTGCATTACCATATTATTTATTAGTAATATTGAGTAATATTGTATATTGTATAAGTAAAAATACAGATGTTTTCTTTCTTTGTCTTTCAGGTTTTATCAGGTTATGATAAATGAATTGTAAAGGACTATTATAACTGCATGTATGCATATGACATATGAATAAAGAGAAAATGAATAATTTAATTATTAATATTGTGATATATTGTATGTTGTTTACTGAAAATAAAAAAAATAAGTGCTCTTTCTATCGCTGCCAGATTAATATTGTATTGTGATGATATACTGCTGTGCCTAAAGATGATGATATAATGCTTTTAATGAATGATGGTTAAAAACAAACAAAAAACTCACCATTATGGAGATCAGTGTTCACTTTAGTTGGGCTCTTGGAACATTCATATTATTGTAATTCTCTTCCTATTGATGCAGCGATGCTACAATAAATCACAGTTATTTGATTTCAAAAGGAAGATGAGCAATAAATAGGTTGCTTTTAAAAGTTGACCTAGCTTCTGACTGAATAATTAACTATAGTTAATGATTTAGTCAGAAATTAAGTTCACCTTTTAAAATTAATCTATGTAATATTTCCCTTTATGTTGTATAATAATCGTTTACAATTTTAGTGCTAACACTTACGTCATCAACACCTGTGAAACTTTTAATTGGATTGATATAATGCCACTATATTTGTAACAATATCTTGCAGTTGACCATGCTTGAGTCACACACACACTTCAACATTCAGCATGCAAAACATAACAATGGTAACAACAATTGTAGCTATACTAAGTCAAGACTAAATCTAAAGTAAAAGATCAAGTACTCTCTACAGTTCTTTTTTAGTTACTAGAACTCTTGTGTAAGTGAACTATACTAACTAAACATTTGTTAGCACAACATACTATTCCTATTTCACTTTACTTGTTTTTTTTAGGCAATCGGTTTGCATGCTTTTTTTAAGTCTAACTAATTAGATTTTACAGTGTATAACGCTTTTTAATGAATAAATTACAATTAAGTTTTTAGTAAGTTTACTTTGAGATATTCACACTCTTTTTTCCGCAGTAAAGCACATTCCACAAACAATGCAGTCCAATTGTACCTAGAACATTTATTCACAAGACCAACACGCTAATAATGCACAAGAAGTGTGTGTATAATGTAAACTGTAACTGACTGTCATAAAACTTTGAACGGCTGGCACTGACATCACTGCCATTACACAATAGACTGAATAGAATTTTTATTTCATATAAAAAATATATGAAAATATATTGTATGTATAACTGTTAAGTACATGCCTTGCTTGGTTTTCATTGGCTATGTTTACATGCACAACTTTTGTTTCAATTGGACTGAACTCATTCTGATTGATGATATAATGAAATAGTGTCCGATAGTGTTTACATGAATGCTAAACAAAGTGATCGGGTTGATGTGCGCAAATAGATTTTTTGAGCGTACACTGCACAAATATGCAAAGTTTCCTGCTGTTTGCACATAATAACTATACTATTGGTTCTTTATTTGTTTTAAACAGCAGACCTAATATTTATCCATTTCTGGTCATAATTTGGAGACAAATGAACCATTTTGCCATGCTGCTTATATTTATCACGCAGTAAAAATGCCCCTCCCCACGCCTAAAACCAGTTGTCTGTGAATGAGAATCTGAAACAAGGACTGGTGGGATGTTGTCCTGCTCCACTTCACAGACGCTGAGTGAAAGGAGAATTTTAGAATGACGGCACACTCATTTATATTTATACTTTATTCAACAGGAAGAACAGCTTGTTCCATTTCTACGTCATTGCACATGGGCAGTCCTTTCAGTTTCGTTTTTCAATCCGATCAAGTGTTTGTATGTTCTCTCGATCAGATTAGAAAGGGAATTTCAAGCTGTTCAAAATGTCATTCAGATCTAGCTCAATCGCAACGATTAAGGTTACGATTAAGGTAACAGTTACTAATGGATTATTTGGCTGCATGTAAACATAGCCACTGTCTCCATTTTGCCTTAGTTCTAGTTTGTTCATCTTTTGTCATGTAATTAGTTCCACACCTGCTCTGTTTTCCCTTGATTACGCAATGTGTTTATAAGCCCATGGTTTTCTCAGTTCAGTGTTCTCCGCTGTTTATCTTAATGTGTTGTGTTATTCTAATTTCTTCTTATTGTTCTTGTTGATTAAAAATAACTTTTGTAAACCCTTACGTAGTTTATTTATTTTAATTTCAGGTTAAAGGTGCACTGTGTAAATTTTAGCGGCATCTAGTGGTAAGGTTACGGTGGCCAACACAGGATAAAGATGTCATTGTCTGAGACAGCAGAGAGTTACTAGCGCTTTGTAGAGCAGTTTGTCCGTTTAGGGCTACCGTAGAAACATGATGGCGCAAAATGGCGATTTCACTGTAAGGGGACCCGAGGTGCATGGAGATAGAAATGGCTCATTCTAAAGTAATAAAAACATAATGGTTCATTATATAAGGTCTTTATACACCACTGAAAACAGTTATGTATATTATATTGCATTTCTGTCAACATATCCTCATAAATACTACACACTGCACCTTTAAAGTTTTAAAGAGAAAGATCAGTATTAATAAGTACCAAATATTACCATACAGTAACAATATCACAGTTTAACTTGCGTATTATGAGGTCATGAAAGTTGCACACCTATATTGCAATCATACTGTATTTATACAAAAATTTGCAAAGTATAGATTCAACATAGGACGTCCCTTTCCAAAAAGCACTTTATGTCAACTACTTGATATTTCTCTTAAATGTTAACAGATAAAGAAGACAACAAGAGCGCTGCATACAGGAGCACAAACTGACGCCACAGCTACAGAAGAAGTAGCACAGAGAAAGGGGAAAACTAATTAGCAGCGGGTGAGGACTTCAACGGTTGGCAGGGGTCAACAAGGAAGCCCAGCATCAGTAGCGGTTCAGGTTTCTCTCACAGAGCAAACAGCAAATAATTTCAGCAGGTTGCCCGCCAGGGCTTAATGAAACATGCATGACCAGCATGGCAGCAGAAAGCCTCAGCTGACTGACATGGATTCTTTCTCTTGTCTGCCTTTTAGCAGCAAGCGCAACAGGACAGTGATTTCAGTCAGTACAAGCTTGTCAAATTGTGCACCATCTCAGAACCTCACTTGTCAAATCTGTTTAATACAATTATCTTGCAAAATAGAATATAAAATATCAATATGTGTAGGCTATGTGCATTTGGTTCTTAATGTTATCTGTTTATTTATTTTGGAAATAACTTTACTGTTATCTATGTGTGGAGAAAAAAAGTTTGAACTGATTTTCAGTAATTTAGAAAAACTAGACCACCAGTTGTCACTTGCATTTATGATGGTATAAAAAAAAACAGTCAGCACAAGGGATATTGGCATCCCAAGAGCTTCAGTGATCAAACTAAATAAACAAACAATAAATGAAATGTATAATATTATTCATAATATTTTAAACAAACAAACAAACAAATAAATAAATGTGTATCTTGAAGAGAGAAGTAACTATAAAACAAATAATTGAATTGCTTAGTTATCTTATATATATATAAAAAATCCAAATACGTATATATAAAATCCAGACTAAATAAAGTTCTTAAGCACAACAATTTTCAGTTTCACTCTTTGAACAATTTCCATAGCAGGGACATTAAGGCTTGTCCGGGACAAGTGGATTTTTTGGGGGGCAAAAGTGAAAGAGAATTTTACTTGCCCGACCGGACAAGTACCCTGATAAAAACGTCCAAAAATAACTTGGGAATCACCAAAATGAAAGAATGATTCTGCATTAATTTAGTGTAATTGGCGATCGATAGTGGATAATAATATATAATGTACAATGAACTGACGGTAACAAGGTTGAGCTGTTGACGCTCGCGCGAGGAGAAATCACAGATGAGCGCCGCTCATACAAATAAACTCAGTTAACATACACGGTTAAAATTTGTTATAAATTGTGGAGTTTTTATATTTATAACAACATATGATAGTCTACAGTTAATCAACATGACAGAACCAAGAGTGCTGTTTTCCTGAATACCATCACGACTGAAAATGACTCTATTATATATGACAGTTCCAAAAACAATTAATTAGCATTAAGTCACTTACATTTTAGATGCAATATCGACTGTTTTTGTTAGATTTCAGCAGCAAAAATAGTTCCAAACAAAGATAACAGTAGAACTATAACGCATCTCACAGCGACAGTGTGTTACAGAATCATTCAGCGTTTTGAATGAATCGGTTGAATCAAAGATTCAATTACCTATTCGTAAACGACTGCCTCATTCTTGAATGAATCATCCGTTTGAATGAATCGTTTAAATGATTCAATGACTCACTCATTAAAACGGTCATCTGCTGCCACCTACTGGTGGTTTAGTTTAATCTTTCCAACAATTCTTGTTTGTATATTCAAACATTTAAAACAATCTCATAACATTATTTAATTCAGTTGTAATTTTTGTGTGTGTATAGGCCTAAATTATTTAATTTGATTGGTAACAGCCCTATAGTGCCTTATTCTAATTTCATTTCTAGATCAAATAAAACAAAAATAAAATGAAAGCTGAAGCATAGCCTATATTTAATAAGATTATGGGGAAAAAATGCCCTTTATAAAAGGTAAAAATATCTTGTATAATTCTATTTCACTTTTATTCATTAGACACATCCCCAGCATAGACAAGGCTTAAAGGGATAGTTCACCCCAAAAAAAAATTACCCCATGATTTGCTTACGCCAAGCCATCATATAGGGTATATGACATTCTTCTTTCAGACAAATACAATCAAAATGCCCTGGCTAATCCAAGCATTATAATGGCAGTAAATGGCAACCCAAAATTTGAACCCCAAAAAGTAAAGGGGGTTCATAAAGGCCTCCTGAAGCGCAGTGATGGGTTTGTGTAAGTTTGTGTATTTAAAACTAAAAACTACTAGGCGGTCTGGAAGAAGCTAGATATTTTACTTAATAACATGTTAAATATGGATATTTTTCTTACAAAAAAAAAAAAAAAAAGTTCAGAAGGCCTTTATTAACCCCCCCGGACGGAGCCGTATGGATTACTTTTATAATGGATGGATTTGGGATTTGGACATTTACTGCCATTATGCTTGGATTAGCCAGGACACTTTTTAATATAGCTCTGATTGTATTCGTCTGAAAGAAGAATGTCATATACATCTGGGATGGCTTGAGGGTGAGTAAATCATGGGGTAATTTTCATATTTGGGTGAACTAGCCTATCTCTTTAAGCCTATAGTTCCAGACTAATGCATGTTTAAAATGTTTTAACTAAAAGCAACTTGCACGGACATGTCTTAAAATATATGGTATATATATGTAATATGTGGTATTGTTTTGTCTCAAGATGCACACCAGTAATGTTTTTTTTTTCTAAGGCACATTTATAATGTCTTAATTAAACTAAGGCCTAATTATGGCTTAATCTAAGCCTTGTCTGTGAAACCAGGCCACAGTGTCTGAAAGGCAGTAGCCTTCTTTATAAAACTGCATTAAAGGAAAGCTAACACATTTGCCTCCATCGGTTTTCAAAGATCAGCTCTATTGAAGGATTTCAGTCGTAACTAAATGCTGGTGTAGATTGAGCAATTAGATATGCTCATGCCAGAGGAAAGACTATACCCTGATTCTATGACATTAGTCTTGTATTAATTAGTTATCAAGTAGTGAGCACAATTCAATTAAATATTGAAGGTCTTGCCTTGAAAGAACACAGTCTTGACTGTATTCTAAGTTTTAATTTATTTAATTTATATGTGTAGCTAGACATAGCTTTACTTTTTCCTTAGACGCCAAGATACCTAAACTTGGATGACAAGGGAATTCGAAACATTATCCCCACAGAATATAAGTTACAGGTTATCGTTCTAAAACTTGAATGAATGTTTGACATGAAGGCAGAAGAGAAGGCGCTTACTTCAAGCTGTCATCACTCTCTCGAACCGGACTCATATTGTCCTGAGCTCTTCTTATCCTCTTCCATTTAAGTGTTCGCTCCGGGTCTAGCGGGGACTTGTCGAAACCACAGAGATAAATTCTGTCCGGAAAGCCATGCTGGTACTTCGGTCCGGTAGAGCCGCCGCTTGGCTCACTGCGCTCTGCGGTCACCTGCATTAATGAGTGTGACTGACAGCTTCACCGCGCTGACGAGAGCTGCGCTTCACGTAGGCTACAGACAAGGCAGGTGACAAGCTGTCACTCACCGAACGGGACGCTGTTACTACCTGCCTTAATTGCCTCATCTGTCTTATTTGACAACAACAGTTCGAATATTGTGGAGGCTGATTACGACTTGAGTACCCCTCAACGTTTTGTCTTCCGTTCAACGGAAGTAGGCTACGTTGAGGGGTAGCCTATTACTCAGAAGAGTAGCTATTGTTTTACATACATACACGTCTTAAAACAACCTTTAACCCTTTGTGGTACGGAGTTGCCATATGGTAACAATTAATTTCTACTAATTTCCTTGTTATTCAGAAGGAAAAAAAATACGGTCCCACTTTATATTAGGTGGCCTTAACTACTTACATTAAACAAATAAGTAGGCTACAATGCACTTATTGTGTTCATGTTGTATTGCAAAACACTTCTGCTGCCACTGAGGTGGGATACGGGTAAAGTTAGGGACAGGTGTGGTGTATGGGTAAGTTTAAGGGTAGGGCTAGGTGTCAACAGTGTCATTATAAATGTAACTACAGAAATTAATTACATGCAGGTATTTTTTGTAAATGTAAGTACTATGTAAAAACATGTATGTATGTACACAATAAGTGCATTGTATCAAATTATTAATTTCAGTGTTACTACATAGTAGTTAAGACCACCTAATTTAAAGTGGGTCCAAAAATACAATATATTGCACTATGGGAATCAAAAGGGCTGGCCTTAAGGTAGCCAGTGATGTGCTGTTTTTAAGTAAAATGACATTTGAATGTCCCTCCAAAACTCTCTTTCCCCCGGTCACCCTCACACGGAAGACACCTGTTGTGCTCCAGAAACTGCTCTAATAACCTCCTTTCTAAACATCTCTTCTCGGGGATTTTTTTTTTTTTGCATTTAGTAAATATCCAAACATCGTTGTTTGTAATATATAATATAAATATATAAACATCTTTGGTAAATTAGATATTTTTATTTACAAACCAAATTTGTCTAACATAGTTAGACAATAGTAAATTGAGAAAATATCAATGTTTCCATATGGCAACGCTGATTACGGAAAAATAGATATGTTGCCATATGGCAATGCTGTCCCACATAAATAATATAATTGCAGTTATTGATTTTTTGAAGTGTTTATTGTAGTGTAGCTAGTTGTATTTTTCTATAAAAAAACAAACAAATAATTTCTTCTTTTCAGAAAATTAATTTCATGGTTAGAACATAATGCATACTATAGAGGGTTAAGGGAATAATTCACCCAAAAATTAAAATTCTGTCATCATTTACTCACCCTCAAGTTGTTCCAAACCTGTATGAATTTCTTTGTTCTGCTGAACACAAAAGAAGATATTCTGAAGAATGTCAGTAATCGAACAGTTGATGGGCCCCATTGACTTCTATAGTATTGTATCCCCTACTATGGAAGTCAGCAGGGTCCATCAACTGTTTAATTCTCATATTCTTCAAAGCATCTTCTTTTGTGTTCAGCAGAACAAAGAAATTCATACATGTTTGGAAAATTTTTGGGGGGGGTGAACTGCCCCTTTAAGTAATCACAAAAGATTAGCAAGTTAGTCGTCATTCGAAAAATAGAAAACGCTCGCTAACAAAAGCCTAGAAGGTCTACCTGGCAACAGTTTTCCGTTCTATTGCTTTCGGTTAGATTTCGTTCTGAACGATTCATCACCAAAAGCTAATCATACTGTAATTAGTGTTTTCGTTTAACCAATTATAGATCAAAATATAAAACCAATTTAAGCTCTACCCTTCTCTGAGAACTTGAAAGAAAAAGTATACTAATAATTCTAAAAGAATAAATAAAAATAAAATCAATTGTTATTTAATAAACTTTAAACATATTTATATAATAACACAATCGAGATAATACTTACGTATTAAACGATGTATTACGTATTAAAAGATGCATTAAACGAAATACATCTAGAATGCTACCGCTTACGTGCACTTTACACGTCGAACACTAGATGGAGCCATAGAACAGCAGATGCCAGTGTTACATTTAGGTTTGCTCTGAACTAAGCACTACTCACATCACAATAACAAGTTCTTCTTCTTCTTCTTCTTCTTCTTCTTCTTCTTCTTCTTCTTCTTCTTCTTCTTCTTCTTCTTCTTCTTCTTCTTCTTCTTCTTCTTCTTCTTCTTCTTCTTCTTCGTCCTCCTCCTCTTCTTCTTTTTTTAACGTGTTTTCAATATTTGAAACATTCAACGACTACATAAGGCCTATTAATCAGTAAAGAGGTGGCTATTTAGGTATGCCGCAGGACCTCCTGGGATTTGCTTCATTAAGCTTCTGTGTAAATTGGCTTTGAGAAAAGGGGACGTCTTTACAAATAAAACCTATTTATAGAGATATGTACTGTACTGTATAAATCCTGTAGCCTATTTGCCTATTTCCTGAGAGATAAGGGGTGACATTACATATTTTCTGCTATAGTAGGCTAATTGAAAGCTTAGGGACAAGAAATTGAAGTAACATGGTGGGCAAGAACAATAAAAATGGACAGAACATCAGCTGTTAGGGAATATATGTGAATTAAAACTATTATGACTGTTGTTTGTTTTTCTGTGGAGAAACCACAATCACAGCAGTTTTATTTCACTGATCCGTAATGTCAATTCCTTTGAGGGCCAACACTGAGCCGTGCTTATGGTGCTTCAGTGGCAAGTTTATTTATGAAAAGTGCGTATAAATAGTGCAAGAGGATACTGTGTGGTCAGGGTCATCAGGTCGGGGGCTGTGAATCCTAGGAGGTGGAGAGATGAATAGCTGGCGTCGTCTTGGGAGGGCCAGCGATGAGAGGTACTGAAAGGTCATGTTGAAAGTGATACACCCATAATTCAAGCCCCCCAGTCACCCTCCAATCACACTGTCCCCTCCCTTGAGGTGCCGCCAGTCCTAGCTTTACGTCTTTGTTAAGACTTTTCAGTAGCCAGAGGAGGAATGTCTCGAGAGTCCACTCAGACTCAATGGATTCTCTTATCCTTAAATGTGTTGGTACTAATGACAGAAATAGCTAGGTTTGCCTGTAAAAGACATGGTTTCAAATGGATCGAATACTTCAACATGTTTAAAAGTAGTTTTACCATGTATTGTGCATTAATAAACATAATATAGAAATATTGTAATAAAAAAAGCTTCTATATTACATACATTATAGTCTGGATTTTATTTAGCAAGGATGCACTAAATCAAAAGTTACAGACTTTTACATTGTTACAAAAATGTTCTATTTCAAATAAATGCTGTTCTTCTAATGATTCCTGATTTTTTTTAAATCACAGGTTCCACAAAAATATGAAGCAGCACAACTGTAATAATAATAATAATAATAATAATAATAATAATAATAATAATAATAATAATAATAATAAACATTTCTTAAGCAGCAAATTACTGAATGGACTGTGACACTGAATGGAATAATGGCTGCTGAAAATTTAGCTTTGCCATTAATACAATTACATTTTATTACAATATATTATACAATAATATTCAAATAGGAAACATTTTAAATTGTGTGTGTATATATATATATATATATGTTACATGATATATATATGTTACATGAGATACATGTTTAACATTATTATTATAGTAACTAAGATATATATATATATATATATATATATATATATATATATATATATATATATATATATATATATATATATATATATATATATATATATATATATATATATATATATATATATAATACAATATTAATGTTTTACTGTATTTTTGATTAAATAGCTGTTTTAGTCACAAAACATAAAAAAATCTTACTGAGTCCAAACTAGTTTTAGAGGAAAAGGAGAGAAAATATGTCTCTGTATTTTTATTACTTTACTGCATTATCATCATTTTCTTTACGCATAAAATGGGCTACTAAATGGGTTACACTTTATTTAAATTTAAATAAAATTATTAAAAGTCATTGTTACAGTGTAGTTATACAATTATTATTTAATTGGGTAACACATTATTTTACAGTGTCATTGTTACATTACATGTAATTTCTGTAGTAATAGCTATAAATTATGCATAAATACATGCGTTTAGCCCTAAACCAAACCCTCATCCTTACCCTAATCCTATAGATAAGTACATGTAGTTAAATATTATTACATAGTACTTAAATGTATAATTACACTGTAATATTAACACCTTAAAATATTTGTAACCATTAATTGTTAATGAGTAATATTATTCAAGTATTAATGAGTAATATTAATTAACAAAATGTCCTTATATAGGTTGAGTATGGTTTAGTTGCTAATAGTTATATTGCTTATAGTTATTACTGTAGCAAGTACATGTAACGTGTAACAAAGACACGCAAAGACGTGCAAAATAAAGAGTTACCATATATTGTAAATATAGTACATTAATATAAATAACATGTAAATGTAGACATTTTCCATGTACAAAAAGAAAGAAAGATCCATTTCATGGTCTGTGGCATTAGTAGGCTAAAGGATTTGTTTACTAGGTCAAATATATATATTTAAAATTCTGATTAGATTCTAGGTCAAGAATCCTTTTGAGAATTTATTCAGCTGTTGTTTCCCCTTTTCCTTCTTCCTTTCTTTCCTTCTGGCCTTACTTCTCACTCCATATTTACTATGGTTAACCACTACTATATTTTACCGCTAAAATAACATTTGGTTTAAACTCAGTTAAACAAATAAGCTTTGAAATAAGCTTTTGAAAGGTCTTTGAAACAAAAATAAACTGCACCAGAAATAACCTTGCAGGACAATAGAGCAGATATTAGTGCAAAAGTGTTTGAAGCAAAGGCCAGGTACAATGGATTACTGCCACCCGTAGCCACTGAGCAGCTCACCACCAGCACTAATAACCTGTCCCCACATATTCAGTCACTCCCATCTGCTTTGATTTAATGCCTATTACCCAGCCTCCTCCATAGCCTCTGAGCTCTGATTGGTCCACTTACGTGCTAAGCCCAGGCAGCTTATAGTATTTGTAAAACGTGAGACACAAAGAACGCTTGTTCCTTTGCTGGAATCCTTGTGTGCGTGTGTGTTTACTTGGAGCGGCTCTGGCTGAGGATGTAACTCAGGTCTATGTAAACCTGTATCTTTCAGAGCAGGTTCATCACCTCAGAGGGTCTCCATCCTGTGGAACACATCAGCAGTGGAAGATTAAACACAAAGAGGGGCAGAAAAAAAGAGCACAAGCAGGAGGATAGCAGGCACTTAGGAGGAGGACCTGGAGTCTGGAACGAAACAAGACCTGACTTACATACGTATTTTGGATAACAGCTGGGGATGATATGATCTCTCATGTGGAGGACACAGAGGCCAATGAGCTTATCGATGAGCTTGTGATCCTACACCGCCAATCCAACACCACTGCCATGCAAAGCCACAATGCCTTCATTTAAAGGTAGTGTGTGTGTGTGTGTGTGTGTGTGTGTGTGTGTGTGTGTGTGTGTTTGTGTGTTTAAAGTGCTTAAAGTCTGGCTTTAGATGCTTTAACTTTGAATCTGTACAACCATTTATGTACAAGAGTTTGTTTAATGACACAAAGCTGCCACTGGTTAATATGGACAGATTCTTTATTATAGCAATAGCCCATTTTCCCTCTCTGCTTTTAGCTCTTTAAACAGCTTATGAGCCTTGTTGCCTTCGGGAAAGACAAGCAATGACAAGGAACACTGATGTTTAATCCATGTTGTGGGTAAACACCATAATATAGTACATGGGCATCATGATACATTTTTGTTACATTGTTATTTGTTTCTTTGGAATCAATGACTGATATCTAAAAGTGAAAAAAGTTCATGAAAAAAAAAGCTCTTTGAGATGTATTAAACTGGATGGTTTAAACGAATGCTTTTTCTCTTTCCCAAATGTAAGATGATATACAGTAGTCAATACTTGAGTCTTTGATGATTGCTCTGACAGGTGATCCATGCAGTAAGTTACTCTGGCAACTAAGACACATCTTTGTGTTAAACATCCAGGTCAAAGTCAGGCAACCTTAGTTTATGTTTCTAGGACTGACACTCAGCTGAGCCGGCTGAGCTTTTAGCGCCTAAGACCAGGCCACACGTCTGGTACCAGGACCCTGCTGCTAACAAAGTCACCCGGAAGTTACTGTCAGAAGACAGCATACATCAGAGATATATTTCAGCAGTAATTTTTTATACATTGTTGTAATACAGTGTTTTTGTCTTTTATTAGTTAGTTTTATATATATATATATATATATATATATATATATATATATATATATATATATATATATATATATATATATATATATATATATATATATATATATATATATATCTTAGTTACTATAATAATAATGTTAAACATGTATCTCCGGTATATTGCCTGTTGCTTTTTAGTGAGCGTATTCTACATAGCATTCATCTCATAACAAGTATGACAAGTGCTGGAGCACAGTTAGTACACAGTTATTAGTTATCATATTCACAATAGAGATAACTGATCTGAAACAGCAACCTGATTAATCAGACCTGCTTTACTGATTAACATTATAACACCCATCCCGAGACCAATAGTCTGAGGCATGGTGAAAATCTGAGATTTTTCTTAATCCTGGAAATAAAAGTTAAACAAATCTTTAAATACAACAATGAAAGGTTATGATGTAAAACGAATAAGAAATATTAAACATTCTGGGTCACTATGTGACTGATTATGTGAAAAGGTTAAAGACAAAATACCAAGAAACTTTGAAATCTGTGTTAATTTCCAACTCAACCTTTCACTCAGATTATGTTGTTAAATAAATAAATAAATAAATAAATAAATAAATAAATAAAAGCAGAGGAAAAAAGCAAAACAACCATTTTCACTGGTGGTCTCAGACTGCACTGTAAATCACAAAAACACAACACTGATATCAACCATGTCATAAGTAGTAGATGTTTACATTTATTTCATTGTATTGTTCTTGTGTTTTATCCCTTTTCACAGTTTGAGTACAAAATGTCCTTTTTCTGTCTTTGGGACAGATCTTTTGAAAATAGCCTAATTTCAGTATGAGATCTGTTAGTTCAGCCTGTCGACTTCTCCGCCTTGAGTAAGACTGCTTTTGATAGCACTCACAGTATTAACAGCACTTGACTTCACACTGACTCCATTTTGTGAGAGGCAAATTTTTAATTTAATTTTTTTTTTTTTGTGAAAATGTACTATATAGAAAACTACAATTCAGTGGTATGTGCAGCAGCAATGTGTCAGTGAAACCCAAGAACCCCACGGTATTCCGTTACAGGAGATTTCACTGGTTTTAGTTTCCTTTGAACTCCAGGGCTTGGTGGGGTTCGTAGGTATTGTGTATAGGTGTGTAGGCAGGTATGACCTGCTTTTCCCAGCCTGCGGCTCCAGACTAGTCCTTCAACTCTCTTGAATCATTGTGTAAGGCCAGATTCCAATTACAGCCCGAGTGGGTGTGTGAGCAGGACAACAAAGAGAGAGCAACATGGAAGCCTCTGTAAAGTGGACAGAGGACACTCTGTCCACAGGTAAAACTATCCTTTTGGGGCTCCCGCAGCAATCACAGGGCTAACAGGGGTAGGGGGAAGGGGGTAATTTCTTACACCCTGATGAGGGAACCTTTACTGTCTTTGGAACAATGGAAAGAGCTCTGTTAAATATGTCAACTGATAAGCAGGTGTCAGTAGCTTGTAAAATAAGTTATTTAACTTTCGTGTCATATTTGTGAGGGTTATCCTCATGAGGACGAGTCACAAAGAAACACAAGATGAAGTGAAAGTGACGACTTGAAGGTCAACTATGGTAACCCATACTCTGAATTTGTCCTCCGTATTTAACCCATCCAAGTTAGTGCACACACATTAGGAGAACACACACACCATGGACACATGGTGCGATGCCCAGGGAGTTAGGTGCCTCGCTCAAGAGCACCTCAGTCATTTCGGTGTTGTGCCAGATTTCGACCCCCGGCCAAATTGTTACCCCCTTTGTTGAAGTCGCTACCTGATTGCCTAATCCTAACCCCAAAACTACTCCTAAACCTACCAATACTAGGGGGATAATAATCTGGCAGGGGGTCGGAATTTGCCACAGCAATGGTATTGAGAATCAAAACCACAGCTTTCAGATTACCAGTCTGACTAAATTAATCTAATAACCTCATGCCTATAACAACACTATTACCATTAGGCCACGACTGCCCCGAAATTTGATTTGAAATTCCTAATGCATCCTGTGGGAATTTGACAAAGTTTCTTTGTCACTGGCACAAGGTATTGTTATGCCACACCTTTAGGCTACTGTGTAGACCAGTAATTTATGTTATTTGGATAGCACTGCTGTTATTAAATAGATTTTTTAATCATCCACAGACAAGATGTAGCCTACAGTGCAGACACATAATAGTGTTTTTATAGGCGTGAGGTTATTAGATTCAGCTCGGGCCCAAAACAAAGGCAAAGTGATAAAAACTAAATTTCCACATGGACAGTTTAGCCATTTAGAGAAACCCCAACGTAGGATAAAAATGTGTGCTCAGCAGGCCATTATCATAAAATAAACCACCAAAGAGTGATCAGACCGCACAATACAGTACAAATCTGAAGGGGTTTCTTTTGCAAAAATGACCTGCTGACTGCACCATTCAATTAAAATAAGTAAAAGTTATCCAACTTTATTTTGGTTATTCACAAACTGGATATTAAATATTAATTTTTAATAAAAATTTCAATACAAAAAATATTATGTGCAAAGAGACTGCAGAGCATTATAAAAAACTACATTTGTGTTGCTCTTTTTAAAACACAGATCAGTTTTGTAATGTCTATTACACATTTACCAGTAGGGGGCAATGTGAGTTCCCTTAAAATCGCAGTTGTGTGTTTCTGTCCTAAGGGTATAATGGGAATAGATGTGATGATGTCCATTTATCTCTGCTCTCTGTTCCTCTCTGAAATAGCTATTAGTGGATCACATTCAACAAGGCTAATTTTGTCATAATTCTGTCATTTTGTCAATTAGTTTTGTGCGCATCCAAAACTCAGCTCTTGCAGCAACATATGTTTGCAATATTTCTGCTATTGTACCTCAGAGCATATACATTTGCTCTTAAGTAATAATATAACATAATATTTTTTTTTTAATAAAGTAATTTTGAGGTGCCCTATATTTCTCCACCAGCTGCTTATGAACCCTAAAAAGAAATCAAACATTTCCATGTGAAAAAGATTAACACAGGTGGAATGTCAGCAATCCTTAAAGAGCCGAATAAAGACATTGAGCCAGTTACTGTGCTTTGAAATTACTGTGAAGTGGTACATACAGTGAACTGAGAGGGAAGTCCAAACTTTAGAATATTTCACTTTAGGTTAGCAAGCGGCATATTGATAGAAATTAGTGAGATGAATTATACACAGCTCTTTTAATGTATAAGCAATTATCCATAGGTTTAATCAAAATTGTGCTATCTGAAATGCAGCATTACTGATTATCTTCCCTTAGTTTTTCTATCAGGCGCTGTCTGGTCTCTTGAAGGTGACAAAGTGCAAAGCGTAGTGGTAGTTGACAGTTTGCCGGTTAAATTTAGATGTGTGAGCGAATGTCTGACAGGCTCAAGCAACCCTAGCAGGGACAAGGAAACTCCCAAAATGGTACTCGATGAAATATGTGGCATGTCTGCAGGGTGACCTGCTTAATACGATCAGAGTAACAGAAGGCAGTGGAGGTATCAGATTATTTCCTATTGATGTTTTCGTTCATTCACACCTGTTTGACCTATTTTACATAAAAAAAGACCAGTACCAAGGAAGTGTTTTTAGACCGATAAGTAAAAAAACAGGAATTGTTCACCCAAAGATCAAAATTCTGTCATAATTTACTCACCCTTGTGTTTTTCCAAACCTGTATGATAGAACACACACACACACACACACACACACACACACACACACACACACACACACACACACACACACACACACACACACACACACACACACACACACACACACACACACACACACACATATATATATATGGACTCCATTGACTTTCACTGTACAGACAAAACCAGTTGAAATATTTTTCCACAGAACTTTCATTTCACTTTCATTTCTAACTCTTTAAATAGTTTTGCAATATAGTTTTCAGCTTGATCTTCTTCATGTAAAGTCATTCAAAGTGATCGTAAAAGATAAATGAATTGGCAAAATCTAAGTTAGCAATTAAAACGTTTTTAATGTTCATTTATGAATATTACTGCCAATCAGCACCTCAATAAGATCTCATTATGTAACGGTAGTTTATGAATTAGCTATAACATTAACAAAAAATGAGCAATACATTTGTTACAGTGTTAATTATTCTTTATTAATGAAATACAGCAGTTAGCTCAGATCCAATAAATAATATCAGATACAACATTTGATTTTAATAATGTATTAATAACCCAGACACCAACATAGTGTTGGCCCGTATCCGGATGTACCAGATGTGGCCCGGATCTGTGCCGATACTATTTGCTGTCTGCGAAATGCATGCATGTTAGTTCATGTTAACTAATGGGGTTAACTGGTTAACAAATAAAACCTTAATGTAACATGTTAGCTTATCACTTTTTATTTTTTTCATATGCCAGCACACTGATCTGGCGATTCAACTGCAAGATGTCCCAGACATGAGTGGATGCACACTGGTGGAAGATGTAAGTGATGGTTTAGTTTGCTTTGCTTAGTAATAAGGGTGATTTTCTTTCACAATAGTCAAAACACCGACATTCACAGTAACTGTAATACTAGAGGCACTGTCACTTTAATGAAAGGTCCATTGTCGTTTCCACAATGAGCTTCCTCTAAACATCATTACATAGAGTGTACCTCCAGGAAAACATTCCTCAGTAAATATCCACCACAAGGGAGGGGTACTGCGCTATTCATTACCATCCCATGATAAAGCATGCTCTCTGTTGGCTGTTACTATGACTACCAGGATCTTCTCCAAACCAATGAGAGCCCTTCATCTCTGTCAACCCAAAACAAGTGCATTGAGAAGGGGGTCGGCATGCTTCATCACTGATCCGCGTTTCCATCTCTCGAGTCAAGAAAGCGCGTCTGAAATCTGAATATTGTGTCCGGGCAGCCATAGCGCTTGTTAAGAAGAACAAATATAATCGACTGCCATTCGCTCTGTTGTTACCGAGAAGCTGCGCGAGGGACTGGCGCGAGAATGAATTCATGTTTCTGAGAGAAACACACGTGTGTGCTTTCGTTCAACTGGATAATAATATATGAGGGGATTTAAAACGCGTTTGTTTAGTCTGCTGGATTTCACAACATATGGGAGGTAGGTGCAGAAAGCAAAAAGCACTGCAGGAACAATTTGCATTACATTTTACCCATTGCATTATTGCATTGTACGTATGCATTATAAAATTGCATAAAACAATACACACTATAACATTTTGTATTAAGCAGTGTGTAGGCTATTCCAAAAATTGTATGCACTAATTGTATGGAGTATTACACAATATGCACTATAAAACATATATATTTTTTGCATTTGTATTTGTACAATATGAACTTAAGTGCCTATATTGCTGCACGTGAGGTGCCTTCGGTTAGACTGGACATGCTGTTGGATTCTCCCACTGTCACACACCTATTAAACTGTGATGTAGCCTATCATGTGAGAGCAGACCCATATGA
The DNA here is from genome assembly GCA_018749465.1 of Paracanthobrama guichenoti. Taxonomy (NCBI): domain Eukaryota; kingdom Metazoa; phylum Chordata; class Actinopteri; order Cypriniformes; family Gobionidae; genus Paracanthobrama; species Paracanthobrama guichenoti. The sequence continues at coordinate 14,760,342 of CM031956.1, read as the reverse complement.
GATCTTGTAGACTGTACTGAAGAAAAACAAAACTACGCCAGGACAAAATGGTGTGCACACAGTCTGTTGCAAGGTATTACATTTACATCAGGTATTTAATGATTAAAGCATCAAGGGCCTTTCGCGTACCTCCACTGGAGCTTTAATGAGCCCCTTTTCAATGGTTGCTGTGCAACTGTCATTAATGTGTCACAGGCTCTGATGTGCTTGAGCAGGTGCAAGGTCAAGGAGGTCATTACAGATGGGCACTACGTTATTGATTAGATGAGCTACATGATAATAGTCTTGCTTTCCAAAAGAAAATAGCATATGATATTATTGTGCCTACAGAGCAACATTTATTATTTTATTTATTTATGGAATTCACAAGTTCTGCCATTATCTTTTTTTTTTGGAAGACATCTATCTTAATATTACTACTTACTGTATGGCTATAATAAAAAGCTAGGATTGAGTAGGCCTGCTGCTGCTGTGAGTGTCAAAGGTTACGACAAAAGTCCTAGGACTTAATTATTTAAACAATTTAACAAGTTTTTCCTGAGTTACCCTATGATTTAAAAAGAGAAGGCCTATTTATTATATAAATAATAGGCTATACTTTAATATACTTACAGTAAGCACAAACTCAATGTAATGTTTTCAGAGTTAATGAAAATGTATTTTAGTATAAATTTATATCAAATGCAGTTAGTTGAGAGTGCTTTTTGACATACCCATGAAGGACATAATGTTTTTTTGTAATTTCATAAATAATTCTACTGTCTTTGAAATATGGTTGAAGTGTACTGCCGAATATAAGAATTTATGGTAAAGAAAAATTGTATATAATTTCTGTTTTTGTATATTTGTAATTATACATTTGTAATGGTGATGTTGCAGTTTAGTACATATATTATACATATATACATTTAGTACAGTTTAAAATATATTTACATGAAATTTAATATTGAATAACCTACTACGGTTCAAATCATAATCAATTTCTTTTGTATGTGCTTTAGTATGTCAGTGTGTGAAGTGTAAGTCAGCACACATCAAGTGTACTTTTTGAAAGCACGACAAAAGGTTATTAAAACGATTTAAAATGTACTTTCAAGTAAAGTGCAAAGTGCAGAAGTGTACCTAAGTGTGTTAAAACAGTCATGAAAGTACTCTCTTTAAGTATTCATTTATATTATAATATCTGTAAGAGACTCATGCATGTAAACACAAAAGGCCCGGATATATACATATATTTATGATATATTAGAGTGTAGGTTTATGCAGCACCATTTAGCTTGAGATGGTTCTTTCATGGTTCCTAATGAGTGAGCAGGATGCTAGAGATGTTTTTAGGCGGTCTAACATTTAAAAATGACACTAAGATTGATGGATTCTGACGTGTCTATGTTTGTTTTTTTCTGAATTGAAAAAAATAAATAATAATAATTAAAGATGCCAGTAAGCTATACTTTGTTTCTCACCAGTAAATTTAAACATAGGTCATAATTTGATCTTATTCAGTTTTGGAAAACCGTTTGCTAAGTCCTGGATCATGACCTGATACCTTCCTTTCAGCTACAGTTTAAAGGCTTCGCTTGATGTAACACCTAAGTCATCTCAGGCACGAGCATATGAGTGATGTTAGCTTTTCTGGGTGGTTTTCTTTGGCTCAGGTTTGTGCTGACACCTTCAGTCTCTGCACATTCCTTGAGCTCCTGGGTGACGGCATCCCTCGCGACGGGAGGGAGCAGCTCACAAGGTGTCAGACCTTCGGTGTAGCTGTTGCTCTCTTGCTGTTAGATATAAAAGTGAATCTCAGTCTGAAAAGTATTTGCAGGGGCAATCAAGTGTGAAATTTGTCCTGATGTGGGTTGTAATGTTTAAGGACAAATCAGTAAGAAAAAGAGTGAAACTGGTGTTGCTGGCCTGGTGTTGTCTTAAGGAATTTACACAGTTCATTTGTTGCGCATTATATTGAGTGGCAAGTTAGTCTGTCTTCATGGTGTAGCATGACTCCAGGGCAACTTTCTTCACTCTAAACTTTAGTTTAGACATGCTGATAAATTCATACTGTCATCAGCAAACAATATCAAAGACAGTAAAATAGAGTTCAGAAAATACAGTCAGAACCTCATGGAGCTTGGATCACTAAAAGTGAACTTTAACTAAAAATCTTAAGATTATGATCTTAAGTGTGCTTATAAATGATAACGCTGCCCTTGTTAATATATATATACGGAGCCCCGTTTATGAGTTTATGCAGGAATAAACCAGTAGGCTAAATCATGCGCACGATTTATTAATTTGTTCCCTCGATTTGCTAAATCCTGTGCGAGATTTATAAATAGAGGGAACAAATTAGTAAATTGTGTGGACAGTTTAGCAAGTTGAGGGAATGAAGTAGTAAATCGCCGGCACGATTTAACAAATCGAGGTAACTAAATAGTAAATTGTGCGCAAGATTTATAAATCGAGGGATCAAGTGCGAATGTCATGTGAGGGGCTTCGTAAATATATGTATAAACAGAGATTTTTTTTAAATTCATTTTTTAAACATTACTTGACAGTCATCCTAAATTGTACACATTAGCGCATGGTGGTGAGTAGTATGCGCTGGCATAGCCAAAATGTTTGACCACTCATATCTCCTTAAGCACAGATCTGTATATGTTGTCACTTTTCCCCCAGAGGCGTGGAGTAACTTTCCAGCCTGCAGACATGCATGTCTCCATCTGAAAATAGCTTGAGCACTTGCTCAACGAGGGGGCTTGCCTCTCACTTTCTTACATCTTTTGCCTCCAGAAGCCAGCTGCAGTCTGGGACTTTAACCCTGAATCGCAGTGGATCCTCTGGACTAAAGTGAGAAGTGTGGACGTGGAGCCTGCTGCTTGTCAGCTCAGACCCGGCGCCTGATTTCAGTCCTAATGCCTGGTAAGGATTTGCCTTTCGTTTGGTTTGGGATTGTGTATATTTTTAATCAAATATTTGTATTATTTTTTTAGCCAGCTGTGATATAAGAAAGAAGTTCTCCCTGTAAATATCAAAAAATATAACTTTCAATCATACCAAAAAAAGAGTGCCTGTAAATATGAAAAAAAAGAGCCTGTAAACATGCAGTGGATGGTGACAATATTTAGCATGAGTTAAGCATATTAAATAAATGACTGATTAATCTCACAATTTGAAAGTTTTAAATAGAGCAAATTGTTAGATTTTTTTAATGCAGTACTGCTGATCTTACATTATTATTATTATTATTATTATTATTTGGGACATAAATAGAGCCTTATTTTTTAACAATCAATAATAATAATAATAATTAGACTAAACATGGTTAAATTAAAACTCTCAAACGATTAATCACGAATGATCACATCCAAAATAAAAGTTTGTGTTTACATAATATATATATGTGTGTGTACTGTGTATAATTATTATGTATATTTGAATACACACGCATGCATGTGTACTGTGTATTTAAGAAGTATTTGCAGGCATATACTGTATATAAATGTATATAATTTATATTGGATATAAATATTAAAAAAATTCTTAAATATATACATGCATGTGTGTGTAATTATATATACATAATAATTACACAGTACATAGTACACACACATATATTATGTAAGCAAACATTTATTTTGGATATGTTTAATGACAGCACTAAAAACATAAGTGTAAAATATATATACATAAAATATATATACATTACAGTAACATATTTGTTCTTTACAAGAACTTGGGTAACAGGGATGAATGCTTGAATTCTGTCAACACTAGAATTTGTGTAAAAATTGGTTCAATGAAATTTGATTTATTTTCTTGTATGAAGCTATAAAGGGTCCAAATAATGTTGTTGTACTTCTTCACGTCCCAATAGTAAGGAATGGTAGAATTTTGTAATAGATTTGCCATTTATCAATAGAAATTCAAGCAGTAACAGAGTTGAGTGCAAAATGTTGATCCAGCTAATTATTATATTTTTGGTATTTAAACCAAATATTTTGGGTTTTTTTTTGAATGGTAACTTTATTTATGTCCACTTTAGACATTCTACAAACCATAAGTACCTTTGCAACTACATCATTAGATTATCATTAGACAGTCTGCTTAATATCTGCTAACACTTTATTTTGATGGTTCCTCAACAGACATTAGGGAGTAGGGACTATAAGTAACTTTGCAACTATGCAGCTCAAACCCTAACACCTAACCCTAACCTAACAGTCCAGTACAGTTTTTTAAAACTGCACGCTAAAAAGTACTGATGCCCACTCTGTGAAATCATTCACTCGTGTACTTAATCTTGAAACCAAGTCTGCAAAACTGCCAGCAAAAAAAAAAGAACAAACCTTTTGCAAAACACAGTTCTCTACATTAGACTCATCATACAAAACAAACAGCTCATGTGTTTGATTTGGCAAACAGTGGCATTTAATCGGCACACCGAATACCAACACATAACGATCATCATTTGTTCACTTAGAAATCAAAACTAATTTTTTCCCAGTTTCATGTCTGTTTATAGTGTAAATATACCTAATTGGATCACTTAGAAATCAAAACTCAATGTTTTGAGAAACAAATAATTTTTTTGTTTATTTTGTAAATATATACTGAATATAGTCATCACCTCTATTTCTATAGTGCTTTATACAATGCAGATTGTTTCAAAGTGGCTTCACAATAGTAACAAATTCTGATTCTCCAGCAGCTCTAACAAGCCAATAGTGTCATTATTCAGCTCAAGTCAGTTCAGTGTCAATTCAGTTTAGTTCACTAACTGTAAAATTCATCAGTTGTGCAACAGTTGTGAATACATACTGTTTATACAGTGTATTTATGCACATACATGTACATGTGAGTGCTATGACAAACTCCTGTACACTTCACTGAACACTGAACAAGCAAAAGACACAATATAGTAGTGTTTTACATCTTTCACATCCGTGTGTAGTTTGACGTGTATATGGCTAATCATTTGATGGTTTGTGTAAAAAAAATATTTTTAGAAGATTTAAAATAGTTCTGAATGAGGTGTTTGCCTTTGTAAGTGATGTGTGACGTTTGGCATGTTGTGTGCGTGTTTTGTGGTTTTGTGTGTAGAGTTTTGAGAAATGGAGCCAGTTTCAGAAATTTTGTCTAAGCAATTTAAAAAACAAACTGTAATACTCTAATGATAGTTCGTTGACATGTAGTTGCAAAGTTACTAGTTAGTAGAGTGTATAAAATCAATCGAAATTTCAACATATAATGTCAAAAGTATGTTGTTGTATGATTTTAATCCTTCAGAAGTTCTAGACAGTTTGGGGCCAGATTTACTAACAGCTTGCGCCAGCGCAAACCCATGGCGTTAAAAAACTACTGTTAGGATTTACTAAAGACACGCAGTGAAAAATTAGTGCTGTGAAGGTGTGAACAGTTATTTTTACAGCTGACCTGATTGCATATGCAGTTGTAGGAGTTTCCATTTCAGACACAAAACTTATGAGAGGAGAGTATTTTGCAAGGTGATTTACAAAGGTTTTCGCTAGTCAGTTTACTGGTATATCCAAAAAAAACATGTCTTAAACCAGATGCTAATTTGCGCTGCTCTTGGTAGATTGCGTTGGTCATTATGGAAATGATCCGGCTGCGTCTGTGTTCTTTAATTTGAGTGTCGTCAGTAGATCATGCGCAGAACTTTCCACTCCCATCTGCACTTTTTTGGAATTGTGCTCTCATGCTAATTTGCCCTGTTTAGAAAACCTGGCTCTTGGTTTTTAAAACCAGCTACTTTTCATACTAGATTAATTTTATGCTAGATAATAGTTTATATAACATATGTAATAGTTAAAAAAAAATAAAATAAACAAATGCTATTAGCATGTTTCATGTATTTCAGGACAGAGACTTTTATCCCTAAACATAGTGGAAAAAGTGGAAAATATTTTATGTAAACTATCTAGGTGAAAAAGAATTTCAAAATATATGCATGCATCTGTCAGTTAGTTTTTACTTTCAGAGAGTTTGATTTATGTGTGTACTGGCCCAAAACAGAGTAGACAGCTTTTACTGATTCAACCCAGACAGATGTATCGTGTTCGCGGTTTGAAATAAGACCGCCTTGTCATACTTAAAAAGAGCCTTTGTTGCAATCTGCCGTCTCTCTGACAACATTTATTAATATCAGCTAAATTGCATTTCACTCTGTAATGTAAGGCATCCATTGATTAACTGTCCATCATAACACCACAATCCTTTCAACGTGACCTTATGTTCTTTTTCCCATTTTGGTTTAATAAAAATGCACATGCATGACACTTCTGTGATAGGGAATGCTTGAGATAGAGCTAAAGCAGCTTTGAGAGGTCAAATATGATAGTAAAATGCACATTTGCTGCAATATCACCATAGAAGCATGAAAAGCTGTCATGAAGATGTCTTACAGGAGGCCGACCTGGCAGACTCTTGGCCTGCTCCCGGTTTTGTTATGGGGGAAGGCTCTTTCGTGACTGTGGTATTTTTAACTTTGTATAATAAAGGAGTGCCCAGTCCCTGTTTCCTGAATCAGAACCCTTGTTATACTTTTAACTCACTAGCACACTGTAGGCCTGGACGATATAGTAAAAAAGATTAGGGTAAACGTACCTATTAAGCTCACCAAAATCTACATTGAGACATTTTAGTGCACAGGGTATTGGTTTAAGAAGTTATATTAAATAAAATATTAATCTAAAAAAGCATTTAAATTAAGATATACATCATTAAATGCAAAAAGTCTGGCTGTGGTTAATGGCTACACGTTTGTACCCTTTAAGCACACCCCTGTTCCCATTAAGCTCACAACATGTTTTTTGGGGAAAATTCTAGTTTATTTTAAACAACATTTTAAAGAATAATTTTATAGAGATTAACTTGAAGTGACAACCATCAGTTAATATTTAAAGTCTGTTTATGAAGTATTTACATAGACGTTCAATGTGGATGAGCCTAAAGGAAGCACACTGAGCTTTATTGGAACAGCAGACCTTTTTTAATTAATAAATATAAAATTTATAAATTTAAAAGGACAATTTTGCTAAATAAATAATCTAGGTCATGTATTAAGTTCATACATATTTTATTATGAACAGATATTATAGAAAATATCTATGAAATTTTACTTTTTTATTGATGTTGACACTGAAGCTGTGATTTTCATAGTAGTGCAGCCTTTAAGCTCACCGCACAATAATATGAAATCTAATTTAGAAATTATAGAAGTGTAAAACAACAGAATCTATATCAGTAAACTGAATAACTGTACATTTATAATATGATGGATTTAAAAGTACAAGCCAGTAATGCCTGTGAAGTAATATATCAGTGTAGCACACAATCTTATACAGCTAGTAAGCTAACAATGTTCTGTAGCATCTGCGCTTTGTTGTTAAACTATCTTTTGGATCTAACTGTAATTATTTCCCACATCCAGGTTCCAGGTCATAATATGCAAAAGTCAAAATATTAATCTCTTAATTTTGCAGTAAAAAGTTATACTTATTGAAAGTAAAGGCTAAAACATCTAAAAAAATGCATATTTTAGAGGCTACTCTTTTGGTGAAAGTTTTCAGACAGCTTTCAAAATGGCTGCCAGACAGTAGCGAACAGTAGCGGGACATAGCGAGCACCGGGAGAGAATGCTGCCTGCATTGAAAACGTGAGTAATGCGTGAGGGGAAAAAATGAAAGTTTACGGAGTTTCAGTGACATTACTACATTAAACGACTATATATAATGTTGAATATCATGTATAATGATGCAGTGGAGGAATATTTGTGGGTCCTGATAATAATACAATAATAATAATAATAATAATAATAATATTTTAATAATAATAAAAATAAAAACTTAAAGCTTAAAATATCACGATACATATTGTATCGTGACTTCAGTATCGCTATTTATATTGAATCGTGACACGAGTGTATCGTTACACCCCTAATTGAAACCGTCACAATATGCATGATAATGCTTCATTTTATTTGGTCAGCAAATCATTTTCAAATAATGCTCAACCCTGTATCGCATATTGTAATGTAACACAAAGACCTGTTGAATAGAGTAGCTGCTGCTGTTAAATCTATAATCTTTTTAGATCGGCTCAGAAATGTTTTGCGTATAGGTCCGTTTGAAGAGTTTTGAAATAATACTGAGGATTTTCTAGTTGAATGCAAAAAGTTGCATAGGCCTATTGAACCTCTCTTTGATATCATGTGGCTGTTTAAATCGGATTGTTTTGAATGACGTCTTCTGATGACACAGGATGTCAAATGTTTTGCTAGTGTACACATGGCGATATCATGTCAGAGGACTAGTAGACTTAGCAGTCTGTCACTTTGGGTGCCCTCCAGAGGTTAAACACCTAATTAGCAGATGGATCTTCTAGCCCAGGGGAGTGCTTCTGTCAGAGGAATGGGTCCAACTGGTTTTGTAAATGTCAGGCCATTTAGATATTTGTCAGATTGCGTCTAGGAGAAGGTGCTGGCATGATGAGTGTTGGCTGCTTATCTTGGCTCTCAGGTTGGGTCCCTGTTTCAGTCACTGGCTTTTGTGTGTGTATACATTGAGGCCCTTTAAAAGCCTACCTTTCTTTACACAGAACAGAGCTTCTTTCTAAAAGATGAAGAAGTTTTGAAATGATTTCATTAGGGTATTTCTATCTGTAGACATCAACTCATGTGCACTCTGTCAGACTAAACATTCAGAAATGGCAGGACGTGCTGAAGACACCATAGATGGCAACTCTACCAAAAAAGGATAGATGCCAATGTTTAGAACATTCTCTGTGAGGTCTAATATGACAAAACAGTTGTAGGAAGGAAGTTATGCTGACCTATATATCAGAACATCATTCACAGGTCTTGTTGTTTGCCATAGTAGTATAATGTGTCTGTATAATGTCTTCAGCACATTATCAGTGGTTTTAGATTTCAAAAGGCCCACTTTGGATATTGTCTATATGAAAATGTAATTGTATTTCTGTGTGGTATGTACCACACAATGGGTTAAAATGTTAATGCAGATACATTTACATAGAAGAATATAAAAGCTTTTGGCACAAAACACAGGGCAATATTCCTAAAAGCTATTTGACTCACTGTGAAAGAGACTGTTCCCTAGCGTTGCACCTGTGCACAATGTTCTGTACCTTCTGTATTGCTGTACATAACATAAGCTATATATATTTTTTGTTATGATTAAGTATTTATGTATTAAGTAATGAATCCATGGCTTTCGTTCATCTTTGAAACATGAATATATTTTTAATGAAATTTGAGAGATTCTGTCCCTCCATTAAAAGCATATTTACCCAAAATTCTGACGCTGTTGTGGGTGAGCTTGTTAAAGAAATCTATTTGAATCGAATCTTCTGCTGTCTTCTAAAGAGTCATGGTCACTTTTTATGATGAACATATTTAATTTAGGCTCTTATTCATGTACATTGATCAACGAACATACATAGAGTACTCATCAATGAACTTCATTGGCACTTGCAAAAGCTCAAACAAGCAAGCATGCTTGAGTTTCTTTTTACCAAATTTGACTGATCTATGTATGTTCTCTAACTCTTTAAGATAAATAAATAAAACATCAAAATACAGTTTCAACAGCATAAGACATAAACAAAATGCATGTTAACGTGATATTAGTGTGAAAATAATAACTCACTAACCTTTGCTGCTCAAATAAAAGTTTTAACAGAAGAATTAATGATTTTATTAAATAATTAGCTTCTCATTTCAGATGTTAAAATTGGGCCCATTCACTATCTCCCCAAGCCCCCAACGGATGAGTTGATTTCTTTTAATCAACATTATGCTATAAATGCTGCTGATTGAGCATAACTTTCATTGAACCCAGAATATGCCTTTAGAGAGTTAGTTAATCCAAAAATGAAAATTCTGTCATCATTTACTCACCCTCATGTCGTTCAAAGCCTTTAAGACTTTTATTCGTCTTTGGAATACAAATTAAGAAATTAAGACGCTTCAAAAAGTTCATGAAGATTGTATCCATCTGAACTGAGCGGTATAATCCAAATTTTCTGAAGAGTCTTGATCACTTTATATGATTGAATTTAGGCTTTAATTCACATATAAACATTCATCAGCGCAATCTTCAGATCTGTTAAACGAGGCTCAAGCATGCTTGCGTGACTTGCAAGAACCAATGAGGTGTGTTTTACACATCAAGCAGGATCGGTGGAGCTTATTTTAATGTTCGCTGATCAATGTTTGAATGTGAATAAAAAGCCTAAATTCAATCTGTTTGTCATATAAATCGATCGTGTCTCTTCAGAAAATTTGGACTGAACAACTGCATTAATTTGGATTAGTTTGGTAGTTGTGTAGCTGTCAATGGAGGGACAGATTTCATTAAAAATATCTTTACACTATTTTATTTTAATTGATGACAGAATTTTCATTTTTGGGTGAACTATCTCTATATATATCTTATAGACTGCCTTAAGTCTTATCTGAGATTTTTACAGCAGTCCATGCTTATCTTGAAGACATACTTTAAATTCCATAAAGGAGCAAAATCAGAAATGTATCTACTGTAGCCAAACATGAATCTTCCTGGAAGCTCTTAAACTCTGAACCTTTAGTGTGGCTGTGGCTTTCAATCTCTAGCTGTTCAAATGTTAAGTGTCTGACTGAGACGTTACAGACAAATCTGTTGACCGCATGACTCCTCAAGGGCACCTACTGATTTCACCAGCTGGATCACAGCAGAGACACTTAAGTTTTGGTGACTGTCCCAATATTCTCCTCTTGTCGGCTTGGCTAGACAATATCTAACTTCTCACATGGATGCCAGTGAACACTTTTTGACTCAAATGTGCTAAATCACAAGGGTTTCTTTTAATTCAGTCCCTTCACTTGTGGAAAGATCATGTGCTATGCACTTTGCAAAGTCATTTAACCCCAGTGGGAAACATGTAGACTCAGTCCTTGACCAGGAATGGCCTCGTGCCATATTTGGATTGTGACCCACTCGAAGTTGCATGAACAAGTTCTATCAGCAAGGCTTGAAAATAACAGCTGTTCAAGTATGTTGTACACAACTCTGACCCAATACGCTAAACTAAATTTGGAGATGTTATTAAAGTTTTGATGTACTGATCGCCATGTGTGTTCATTCTGCCATATAATTGCAATTGTCTTTATTACAAAAAGCTACTGAACATTTAATCTAGTTCATGTTACTTCCCAGGAAACATGACTACTGCACTTGTAGACCATACTTTAGACCATGTTTTTGCTGGTCAGTGGTGCAGTCGATTTCAACACGGCCTTCTGCACCTGAACACACCTCGTTTTCAGACCAGCACGCCCATGGGCGAACAGATGGGTGCGAGTGCATTTGCTATTTAAACAACGTGGCGCTGAACATGAAAATGATAACTGCATCCGAATCTAGCAAAAAACACTTGCGTCGCACCTGGCGTCACATTGCGCCGGGTGTATGATAGGATCCTAACATTGTTAAACATTTTAAATAAATGCCTTTTTTTTTTTTTTTTTTTTTTTTTTTTTTTTTAAGAAGAATGGAAACATTTGGCTTTGCCATTATAGGAATACATTACATTTTAAAATGCAGTTTACTGTTTTTTATAGTATTTTTGATCAAAATCAAATAAATGAAGCTTTGATGAGCATATATGAGATTTATTAATAAAACACTAAAAACTTCTTACCCACCCCAAACATATATAACACATAGTTATTGTTTCAAAAGCTTTATCACTCTTAGGTACTCAATTTGAGTACTACACAGCTATGTTGTATTAGGAGCTGGATTTAGAAATGAAATTATACTCCTAAAACACATGGGAGCAATTTAAGCAATTATCTGAGGCTTTAGAAAATATGTGTGGGACTCACTGCATCAAACGGAAAGCACAGCAGCAAACATGCACAGTTCCCAACTTAATGTAATTGTGATTCAGAAGTTACCATTTAGGAGAACATAGAACTTTTTGTGTCCTGACTGAGATGCTCATATAAATAGTCTGTTTGGAAATCCCTGATGAATAGCCTGAGATTCTTCCTATTTTGGAGAATTCAAGCAGCATATCCAGTATATTAGTGTCTTACTTTGGGGATTTGAGAGAGCTCATTACTGGGATGTTATGTATTGACTGTGTATTGTCAGGAAAGGCAGGAGCCATAATGTAACCATTAAATTGTTCTTTTGAGGACATCTATTTCAAGACATCCATAAGAGAATCTCCAGCAGGTAGTATAAGCATCAGCAGAATCCATAGCTTTCAACGGGAATGCAATTACTGTTATCGCATTATGTAAGTATCCAGAACAAAACGTATCTGTGTTCTGTGGTAGAACATTCCATTTAGAGCTTTATTTTCATGATGTTTTCTAAATATGTTCTTGAATGTGAACTTAAACTAACATTTTTACTGGTTAAATTAAAGCTGATCACTTTAATTTGACACTTTTTTCACTTTTGAAGAAGCAAAGTCCCTCTAAAGTATGATGCTTGCAACATAAGCATGACTGTGTGGCTTGCATATCTGCATAAGTATATATGAAGAGTTCAGATGCAAAAGCCTCTAAATCCGTCTGACGTTTTCTTTCAAATAAGCATTTTTGTCAGGCTTCCATCTATAGGTTTCTACCTAAGCACCGGTTCTTCTGAATGGGCTGAGGCTGGGATTTAGTGGGTTTGACGTGAAAGTATTTTATGAACTTATACTACTCAGTATCGTTATCTCGTTTTCACTGAAGTGGCCAAAACTCTCATATGTAAACACTCTTCATATGTAAATCTAAATATTATTTGTATAATTAGAGTGCATAAAGCTGCTTTGAAGACAGTAAATTATAGCCTCTAAAAACTTCTGGCCCTTGAACATCGAATAATTCATCACAAATAAACAGACTAATAAATGTTAAGACTGAATCCATGAATGCCTTCAGCTCTCTCTTAGCTCCTAATTGACAGCATAGCTGTTTTTAATCTTTTTCTGTCCTGGCACTTGAGAGATGCATGACATGGTTTCATGTCTAACTTCTGGTAAAAGGCTTTTAGACTGGTGAAAATGGCCTGTGTCCAATCCTTACGCAGAAGTCTGACCAATCTTGACTATAAATAAGCCATCAAAACAGAACAACATGATCGCCATGGTACTATGCATGTACAAACAGTACGAGTGTGTATTTTATTAACATAAGAAATGGCTTAGGTTATGTTTACAAACATTGTAAAATCAAATTTGAGTCATGACATTTTTATTTTAATTAATGCTGGGCAATCGATTAATTGTGATTAATTGCATCCAAAATAAAAAGTTTATGTTTACATACATACACATTTCTGGTGTCATGTCATGTACCTGCTTTGTCGCGGTAGCACACAATGGCAGAGGGAGGCGAGACACGAGAGCGAGTAATTTAAATGCTCCAACTACTTGAAAAGCCAACATCCAATCAGATGATGACTTCGAAAATTTCCAGATAAGTGTGCCATATGCATCAGACATTCAGCCAATGGGGCGGGATAGCTGCTGGGCGTGATTTATGGTGAAGAGGTTTGGGGGAAAAAAATCATGCCTTGATATTGTGGATTGTTTTTCACCTAAACCAATCACAGCAATTAGAAAATTATGTCACAAGGTACTGCCTTTGGATAGAATTTACTTTTTCTCCGCCTCTGCAGCAACTACAAATTCTTTTAGCATATATTTAGCTATAGCAAAGGTGGAAAGAAATAATATTAACCAGTAATATCAAAGTTAAGCTATCCTAATGATGGATAAAATCAAGTCCTACCTAAAATATTTCCCTCTGTGAGATGCTGTGAGATGGAACGATTACCGGTTTCACAATAAACCACGATAAATTGAACTGACGGTTAGTATTATCGTTTATAATGTAATTATCATTAAAACCGTGTTTGATTATTGTGATTTTGAAAACTATATCCTGTCCATCCGGCATCAGTCTGGCACAGACGCAGCACGCAGTGTTGTTTTTTGAAAGAGAAGAAATGGCAGAAGGCAATGACAGTGCTTTTTCAGCCTTCTTAAAAGGACTAAATCTGAGGTGTGGTCATATGAGGGAAACTTAATCAAGGATGCTCACCCTGTCTGCAGAACATGCAAAAAGAAAGTCGCTGCAATAGGGGGAAAAGCTTCAAATCTGCCGAGCCATCTTCGTGACCACCCACTGTTGTATAGTGAACGCAAGGCACGCTAACTTTGACCTCAATACCGAAACTACATGAGAAATAATTGGACACAAAATGTTTTGAGTTGAAATATTTTATCTCTCACACACTTAATGTGACACTTCCGTGAAGAAATATTTTGCAGCGAGTGGCTTTGAGCCAAAGACGAATGAACAAGTTCAGACAAGACTATTAAGGGTGACATTTAAGGAATAATAATGTATATTCATTGTACACTTATTACACAGATTTTTCTTTTCACCATAAATAATTACTGGGACATACTGAATTTAGATTAATGTTTTAAATCTTACTTGTTTATAAATACATTTTGTACAGCATACAAAATAAACGTTCAGACAAGATGATCACAACAATATTATAGTAGTATTTAAAGGGTTACTTCAGCGATTAGCATTAAGCTTTGTATCAGTAGAAACCCAGTAGTATATTCGAATGATTGTGCTTCTCCCCATCCGGGCAGATCGGTAATATAGATGAAATTTAGGTGTCCCCAACTGAGCAAGCCAAAAGCCAGAGGCAACAGTGGCAAGGAACCAAAAATCCTTCAGGGCAAGAATGGAGAAAAAAACCTTGGGAGAAACCAGGCTCAGTCGGGGTGCCAGCTCTCCTCTGGCCGACGAACAAACAGTGTATGATTATAATTCTGGCAACATTGCAGGTCTTAAGTCATATTAGGTAAATAGATATTCGTAAGATTACTTGAAAGATTGGAGTCGTCACGCCGGAGACAGGTTTAATGAGGATGTCGTGTCGATGCAGCATTTACGGGGGGGAGTTTATTTGACGCTCTCTGCAGACATTTCAGGGATGCGCTGGTCAAGTGCAGCAGTCATCTACATCACTCATAAATCACAATAACTAATCGAATAAGGCTTTGGCGGGATACAAATTTATTTTGGCAGCTGCCAAAAAATGTTCAATGCAGGAAAAACCCTGGATGTGCGCTGTGTGTTATAATGCATTGCTATTGACGACGGTCATTATAATGAAAGAAATGCCACAGCATAGAATCTTGCTTAAAAAACTGCATAGAGCTGCTTGATTTATTTGTTGTTTGTTGATTTTCAAATATAAAACTTGTTGAAATGTTTTCAGCGTGTGCATCAGTTCTTTTTGAACACTTTCATCTAATTTTAACAAAACTTTGATAATATAGATTATCGTGATAATTTTGGTCACTATAATTGTGAAATGAAATTTTCATACTGTCCCATCCCTACTACACTCAAAAAAATTACTTGTTGAATTTACTTAAAAAAGCAGCGTCAAGTGGTTCCACACAACTATATTGAGTCATTTTTACAAATAACAATTTAGTTATATGAACAAAAGAAATTCAAGTAAAGATGACAAAATTTCTTTGAGTAAATACAAACCATTTGAATTTGTCACTGTTACATAATATTTATATATGCAGTTTACTTAATAATGTTATGTTAAATTCATAAAAGTTTATTATGTTATGTTAATTTACCTTATTAAATTAACTATTTGCTCTACAAGTGTAAGTGGAAAACTATTAAATAACAAGCATATTTAAAAAAAAAAAAAAAAAAAAAAAAAAAAAACTAATTTGACAAACTCAATTTAATTGAGGGCCGAGAATTCCATCCAATAAATATGTGTATATGAGTGTCCACAACCTTAACACAGAAACCAATCTTCTGCATAATTGTAACCACAAAATTACAGAAACTCCCTAAATGTCCAACATAACTGAACATTAAACACTAACTAACTACATCTTTCCCTTTACTGAAAAACACATAAAATAACACTTTAATCCCTAAATTTACTCTTCTAATGCAGTCGCTTGAAAAGCATGCTGGGAACTACAGAGCCACTGCCCAGTTTGTTCATTTCACTCAGCAATGTTAAGTTGACCAAACAAGCACTTATTAAGTAAAGCTGTCAATACTCATTTTTAGAAGAAACAACTCAGTCAATTTAAGTTCATGTAGTTACATGAGTTTTTAAGTAATGTGAATAAGGATGATTTGAGTGTAACTAACAACAGTGAAAGTTAATTTTTTGAGCGTATGCTGTCTTCAGAATATTTTATAGAAGTTTCAGGTGAGAAACGTAACTGTTGTAAAAAAATTAAATTCATGCTATGCAAATTTTTGTTGTCATAAATAAACGTTTACATATTACCCTGTTACTTATGCGGATATGGATGCTCAGACTTCTAGTATTTAAAATTCATTTTCAGTGTTTTCAGTCAGTCAGTTTGGAAGCCTTCATGTTTACTGCATGTCCTCTTGGAGCGTTTTTGTGGTGGAACTATTTATTTGATGAGCGCATTGAAATATTGATGGCAATGGAAATTAACATGGCCTATTGGCTTGGCTGTCCATGACATTTCCCTTGACAGAATGATTCCTAATGTTCGGATAGATAAATAAATGACCAGTGTGAGCCCTGCTCATGAATATCAATGTGGAGCTCTGCCCATTTCTTAGGCGAGTGTCCAGCTCCCTTCCCCTCCAGCTGTTCTGTCGCCACAAGTCTGCACCCTTGAAATCCAATATCATAATCTTTTACTGCTGACAGTTCATTACAACCTGTGATTTAGCAATGTCCAGTGGTGTCACAGGCAAAACTGACCCTTGTGTTTTTAACCAGATTTATTGGCTGTGGTGTCTAAAGATTTATTTTCAGGATGACCTCTGGGTCTGTTTTTTAATGAGACCCAGTATGGGGCAATCCTGTTTGGCTCAATGTTTTATTAAGGGCTGAAGGTGATTATTTATTTACCTTTATTTACTATAACTGATGATACAATCTAAGACACTTTTTTTATTTTCTTGTCTTTTTGTTTTAAAGAATTTACTAACTCTTTTAAAGAGAGAGTTCACCCTATACATCTATATTTTATTTATGTATTTATTTTAATTTTAATTTAGCAGGATGATGTTGACACTGCTCTTCATAAAATTAAAGTGAATTGTGAACAGGGTTGAAGAAGCTTCAAAAGTACAATAAATCACCACATAAGAGTGACTCATATGCTACAAAATCATCTTAAAGGGTTAGTTCTCCCAAAAATGAAAATTCTGTCATTAATTACTCACCCTCATATCATTCCAAAGCTTTGTGAGGAAAAGTCAGTTGTCATCAGTCATCAGTCTTGTTAATGTTAACTAACACTAAAACTTTAAAAAAAATATTTTTTGTTAATTGAAATAAAGCTGCAATAAAACAATATATATATACACTGATCAGGCATAACATTGTGACATGTGAAGTGAATAACACTGATTATCTCTTCATCACGGCTCCTGTTAGTGGGTGGGGTATAGTTGACAGCAAGTGAACATTTTGTCCTCAAAGTTGATGTGTTAGAAGCAGGAAACATGGGCAGGCGTAAGGATTTGAGCGAATTTGACAAGAGCCAAATTGTGATGCTAGGCGACTGGGTCAGAGCATCTCCAAAACTGCAGCTCTTGTGGGGTGTTCCCGGTCTGCAGTGGTCAGTATCTATCAAAAGTGGTCCAAGGAAGGAACAGTGTTGAACCGGTGACAGGGTCATGGGTGGCCAAGGCTCATTGATGCACGTGGGGAGCGAAGGCTGGCCTGTGTGGTCTGATCAAACAGATGAGCTACTGTAACTCAGATTGCTCAAGAAGTTAATGCTGGTTCTGCTAGAAAGGTGTTAGAATACACAGTGCATCACAGTTTGTTGCGTATGGGGCTGCATAGCCGCAGACCAGTCAGGGTGCCCATGCTGACCCCTGTCCACGGCCGAAAGCACCAACAGTGGGCATGTGAGCCTGATCTGATGAATCATGAGCATGTACACCCTTTCATGGAAACGGTATTCCCTGGTGGCTTTGGCCTCTTTCAGCAGGATAATGCATCCTTCCACAAAACAAAAATGGTTCAGGAATGGTTTGAGGAGCACAACGAGTTTGAGGTGTTGACTTGGCCTCCAAATTCCCCAGATCTCAATCCAATTGAGCATCTGTGGGATGTGCTGAACAAACAAGTTTGATCCATGGAGGCCCCACCTTGCAACTTACAGGACTTAAAGGATCTGCTGCTAACATCTTGGTGCCAGATACCACAGCACACCTTCAGGGGTCTAGTGGAGTCCATGCCTCGACGGGTCAGGGCTGTTTTGGCAGCCAAATGGGGACCAACACAATATTAGAACATAATTAGGTCATAATGGTATGCCTGATCGGTGTATATATATTAGGGGTGTAACGGTACACAAAACTGATGGTTCGGTATGTACCTCGGTTTTGAAGTCACGGTTTGGTACGGATTCGGTACAGCAGTTTTACAAAATTACTTTTTATTTTATTTAACAGTGGTTTACTGAAAAAAATGTTTCTGTCCTTGAATATCCTATAATGTGTCTGTCCTATAATTGAAATGAATTCAATTATAACTAAAAGTTTCTTAAAGATAATGCTGTAAACTATATAGGGAGCCCTAACTTACACATTACTATAATATTAAAGGTTAACAACAGAGCCCAAACTATTAGCCTAAATTCAGTTGCTATTTATTTTTAGATATAATAAATCAACACTCATAAGCTGTCATGATAGACTTGAGGACACAGAGGTTAGTACGCAGTAACAGGTTTTATTGAAGTCAGGACACAAAACAGTGAACTGGTGAACAGGTGTAAACACAGGAAATGGTGAGAGGCTTAACTGGAGTGTTGAACACGGAGAATATCTTGAAGAACCTAGGAAGCGTGGAATCTTGGGGAACTTGGAAGTAGAGTTTCTTGGAAGCTTAGGCTTGCGAAGAGCAGCGCCACAGCCTGTGTAGCGTGAGCTGTGACCAGACACTGAGTGTGGGGTGAGGGCTGGTGATAAAGGGTTTCAGTGATTGGAAACAGGTGCGGGTGCTCAGTATTCCGGTGATTGGGAATGAGTGGGCGGAGCGTGGGAGTCTGGAGCAGAGGGCGTGGCTGAGTCCGTGACATAAGCTTCACATAAGGCAGTTTTTTTTTTTTTTTTTTCAATTCGTTGTTGAAATATAATCATTTATACACAGGGACTGTCATTGTCATGACAGATTTATTTAAACATACATTAAATAATCCAGACATCAGTAACAGGTTAAGTATAATATAATCAATATATAGGCTAATATAGTGCATATATATTGTTCGTTTCTCTAGTGAACTAACAGCTGTTGACACTGAATGACTTCTGAGGTAAATGTGATGCTACGTGACATTGTTTACAAGCTGTTTTATTGTCTTTCCGCGGTTGAAACAACGATTGAGTGATTACATGACATGTGATACATTTCAGTAAGTTGTAATGTATCCTCAAGAGATAATAATTTATGTTTATTCTTTAAGAAGAGATGATCGCGCTTCCTCGCGCGCTGCCGCCTGAACTGTGCACCGAACCGAAAGCCCTGTACCGAAACGGTTCGGTAAGAATACGATGTAACGTTACTGTTACACCCCTAATATACATATATATATATATATATATATATATATATAAAAATGTTTAAGTTGAACTACCAAAGTTACTAAAAACTGAAATTAAAGCTAAATAAGATTCCAGATGACACTTAACCGATTGCAACACAGCAAAATTGAATATGAGCATTGTCACCCTTCCTACATTCATTACATGGAAAAGAACAGCATGGACACTCTAATCTTATGTGGTCTATGGAAGAAATAAATATTTGGAATGGCATTGGTGAGTAAATGATGACAGCAATTTCATTTATCCCTTTAAAAGGTTTAGAATAGCAAATTTGAATTCCTCTCTCCTGTCATGACCTGTGAATGCGTAGCATACCACTATCAAAGGATGGTCTCAGGTGCAGCACACTTTGGGTGTTGAACGACGGGTGGTCTACATGTGTGACAAGTGGCACACGTGCCTACCGTGGCACTCTGAAAACTAGACATGCACCTTGCACATGAGCACACGCTCATGGTGTCTCCTATATGGCATATTTGCAGCGCTTTGCGTCTGCTGATGAGTTAAGTAATGTAATAATGTGATTAAATGACAGTGTTCCTATCATAGACCATCCCTGAAATATTCAGCTTGTGCTAAAATAAGTGAGATATTTTCGGAGTAGGGTCACATGGGCTGTTAATCCATCACTGAAAAATTAGCAATCTAGGTCAAACTAAACAGGGGTTTAATTAGTTACAATAGCCCCCTACTAGTGTGTGACTGTTGTACATTGCTGGCAACGAACTCAAAGAGTTGTTAAGCTCTAACACACCAAAAGTGGTCATGTGTAAGATCAGAGAATGCGTGAGGATATATGTGTATGTATGGTGTGTATTTTGATACTGCGCTACGTGTTTCTGAGCTGAAACGCCAGGCTTGTATCACCTTTCACTCTAGGGCCTCATATCCTAAGAGGGATGTTAACCAGCCACATTAGACACTTGCTAGCATGCTGCTGTGCCAGGGAGAGATGGGACGCCAATACCACTCTACCTGCACTCATACATGCTGTACACACGGATAAATCAATGTTTTACTTACCCAGGAGTACGGGTTGCGGACTGATTCTTAATGAAATGTCTTTCAGGACTGTGTGACATCAAGACACAAGAAGGAGAGATCTTCAACATGAACACAGGTGAGTTTAAATCAGTTTCTGTTTGCATGTTTGAAATAATTTAAGGCAAATTAAAGAAAGAAAAAAGTACTTTGGCATCGTCATGTCTTTTGATAATACCATGGTTTTCGGAAATGTGCAATGGTAATTGTTTATTTTGAAAATGTGACGTAGTAATTAGTAAGATATTTTTTGAGGATGGATTATCATGCAAAAGTCATGATATACTGTGTGAATATGGTAATCATTACCTACCATAATATACACTACTGTTCAAAGGTTTGGGGTCGGGATGATGTTTTTAAAAAGGCTTTTATGGCTCACCAAGGATGCATTTATTTGATTAAATTTACAGCAAAAATATTATCCCAATTTAAAATAACTGTTTTCTATTTTGAAATGTAATTTATTCCATTGATGTCAAAGCTGATTTTTCTGCCATTACTTGTTATTATTAATGAAAACAGTTGTGCTGCTTAATATTTTTGTGAAAACCACGATGCATTTTCCCCCAGGATTCTTTGATGAATAGAAAGTTCAAAAGATCTTTTTGTAACTTTTTTTAACCGTTTTGATCAATTTAATGCATCTATGCTGAATAAAAGTATTCATAAAAATAAATAAATAAAAATAGTAATTAAAAAAAAGACCTCAAACTTATGAACGGTAGCATATCAAAGAACCATGGTATTTCCATTTGACACCATCAGATCTTAATGATACTGTAACACCACAGCACATTACATTTTTTGTAAGGGAATAGCTAGATCCTCAGGCTAGGTTCACTCGCAGCTGCGCACATCTGATGCTGCTCCTAGATAGACAGGAAAAACCAGACTAAAATATGAGTTTTTGAATCACAGCTAAATTAATGGGTAGCATTTCAGCTTCTATATGTCTATAGATTTTTAATGTGGAACTGAAGTTCTGAGAAATCTTGTAAATACGCAGCATTGATTAATTTGCATGATAATGATAATGATAGTCCATAGCAACACGTACAGAAGCCAACATGGAGTCATGCATTATTAGTATTTTTGTCTTGCTTTTGTGCCCTCTACAAAACTTCTGTCATTTATTATATATTTACATAATAAATGTAGAATCGTAAATTCATTCATTTAATTGATTAATCTACTATAGGTGGCTGAAGGGTCCACCCAGTAGGTTTGGCCCAGCAAGAACAAAAAGGAGAGGGAACATTGCCTACTAGCCACAACAACGTATACAAACAATTACTAAAGTAAAGAATTTACATAAAATTGACTCTAATCGAGTGTTATGAGGCAGAAAGGAGTGAAAATGTGCCTTTCCCTTCACGCAGACCCAACATGACTTGTTTTTGTAGTGCAGAGCATGTGATTTTGTATTCATCTCAGGGATTCTGAGAAAAGCTGTGCAGGGGGGTGTTCTTATTTCTTGGCTGACTGTCTCTGAGAACTGATGAAGACTCTGGCATCAAAACTGCCTTTTTGACATCCAGAGGTATAACAGTCAGGGAAGAGGAAACCCATCAGGCTACATCTGACAGTGCCAGCATTGACAGCCTGTCAATCTGCAAGATAGTCTCATAGTGTCCTCAGTTTTAGGTTCTGCTTCGGGTTGTGGCAACCTTGGATGCCAGGACTTCTTTGAAAACATTTAAGACTAATGCACAATAAAAAAAAAAAAAAAAATGTTTTTTTTTTTTTTTTTAAATGTTGCTATATATTAGATGTGATGGTGTTTAATACACTGTTTAATACTCTGCTATATTCACTACTGTTCAAAAGTTTGGGGTTGGTAAGATTATAACAATTTAAAACAACTGTTTTCTATTTTAATATAATTTTCAGCATTACTCCAGTTATCAGTATTGAATTATCCTTCAGAAATCATTCTAATATGCTGGTTTGGTGCTCAAGAAACATTTCTCATTATTATCAATGTTGAAAACAGCTGTGCTGCTTAATGTTTTTGTGGAAAACGTGATTTATTTATATTTTTTCAGGATTCTTTTATGTTTAGAAAGAAAGAGATTTTTTGGAACAATGTAAATGTCTTTACTACTACTTTTCATTAAAAAAGACCCCAAACTTTTGAATGGTATGTATGTGCTTATGCACAGCATTCCCAAGATAAAACCAGAGAAATCTATCAGTGAATTTTAAAAGATGGTTTTCCAGGTGCTGAAAAGTGATGTGAATTTCTAGTCAATACACTGTACATTTTTGTATTTGCTTAGTTTTAAACCATTTCATCTGCTAGCAATCTCAGTGTGTGAGTGCATTCTTCATTAATGGACAATGGAAACGGAGTCATGGAAAAATCATGTAAATTCTTAGGTCAAAAGGTGTGGGAACCCTATACAGGGACACTGAAAATCAGCAGTTTAAAAAGTTTAGTCAGTCAGAGCATAGCACATCCATCCATTCAACATGTCTAGATACCGTATGCCAAGCGCATAGGTCACACAAATAATCCAGCCTGGCACGTAAATTGTTTTGGTAGTGTATATTGTTGTGTTGCTAAGGACATGATATCCTGCTTGCTGTAAGTCACAGTCATCTTGCCATGCAGCAGTGTTGATGCATGTGCATTTATTTTTGCATGTGCTACTGCGCTTTTCACAGACAGTGGAGGACATACCCGCAAAAGCGCCACGCTTTTACTCACTCTAACCCCCATGAAGAGAATCCAGAGCTCACCAAACCTATGCACGCTCACAGGTATCATTCCCGTACAGAAAACAGATCACACTCAGAGAGATTCATAGATCATATAGTTCATTAAAATTAAATTATTTGCCAATGAGTGGTTCATGTTTGCTTATTTGTTATAAGCATAATATGTTAGCAGTGGAGTATTTACTCTGATAAAGACATTGCTGCTGCTAAATGTGACGGTGTGTTTACTCAGACACTGTGAGCAGGAATTCCTCTTCACTGCACTTAACGACACTCATTCCACATCTGTGTTTTATCCTGCTGCATCTTATGTCCTACCACAACCTCCCTCCCTGACTGTCTTTCTTTCTCACCATCTCAAACTTGTGCCTGCAGCTCCTTAAGGAATGTTTGAGAGCGGGAGCTCTCCTTTCCTTTGCTTAAAGGGAAAAAGCAGCTCACAGTGACCAGATTGTTGCCATAGTTGTGCACTTCCATGGCAACAATTGTATACTTCAGGCCTTTTCCCCCATCTCCTCTCGGCACA
Source organism: Paracanthobrama guichenoti (assembly GCA_018749465.1). Taxonomy (NCBI): domain Eukaryota; kingdom Metazoa; phylum Chordata; class Actinopteri; order Cypriniformes; family Gobionidae; genus Paracanthobrama; species Paracanthobrama guichenoti. The sequence continues at coordinate 14,736,352 of CM031956.1, read as the reverse complement.
GTTTCCTCTGGGGGTGACCCTTTTTGTTTGAGCAGTCTCACTGACTATGACCTCACACACGCATATTCTCCATTGTTTAATTAGACAGCGGGCGGGCGAGGAACAAACACATCCCATTCAGGACAGAGTTAGACCGCTGTTCATTTAACACTGTGCTTAATGAGCACAAATTATACACAAAAGAAATCCAATGAGTAGTTTTGACTTTTATCAAGTGTTAATTTAAGACAAAAGTGTGTGTTTTTAAAAGAGCCTTTCTGAAATTGTGGTATCGACTGCCAGATGTTAAGGGAAAACCTTCTTCATTTATAAAACGTTCCATTTCGCCTTTCATTCTTTCTTCATGCTGTCCATATATTTTCCTCTCTTCCATTAATCTGCTCTAAAAGTTAAAGCAGTGGTTTGGAATAAATTACAGATGACATTTGTGCACTGTAGAGCCACATAATTCACTAAAAACATGAATCACTAATGAGTGAATATATTACTCTTTAAAATAAAGATTCCAAAGGCGGGTTTTCGTAGCGATACCATAGAAGAACCATTTTGTGTTCCTCAAAGAACCTTTCAGTAGGCAGTTCTTAAAAGAACAATTCTTAGTGTAAAGAACATTAATATAAAGGACATTTTTCCAACATAAAGAACTTTTTTTTTTTTTTTTTTTTTTTTTTTTTTTGGAGTGGAAAGGTTCTGTGAATGTTAAAGGTTCTTCATGAAACCATTGATGCTAATAAAGATCTTTTATGTTTGAGAGTGTACATCATTTCACTGTGTGAAAAGTAGATCTCTTGCTAATTTAACAAAGTTCTCTTATCTCAATTTCACCTGTACATAGACTCCGAATCACAATCCAAAGATTCAGGTAAGCAGCCTTTATTTAATATATATATATATATATATATATATATATATATATATATATATATATATGCTTTGGAAAACAATGGTAACACTTTACAATAAGGTTTCATTAGTTAACATTAGTTTACTACATAAGTTCAAATGAACTAATAATGAACTGCACTGTATTCTTTGTTAATGTTATTTTTCAACATTTACTAATACAAAATATTAATACAATCAAATTATGTGTTTTAATATTAGTTAATGCACTGTGAACTAACATGAACAAACAATAGGCAGTTATTATTAACTGACATTAACAAAGATTAATAAATAGAGTAACAAATGTATTGCTCATGGTTAATGTTAGTTTATACACTAACTAATGTTAACAAATTAAACCTTCTTGTAAAGTGTTACCAAAACAACTAACTGCTACTGCACAGCTTTCTCATATTCTTCTATTGTGGCATTCTGTGGTCAAATATTTTGTATATATGAATATTGCTTGTTTCCTGTTAGATTTATGGAGGCCCAGCAGCAGCACCAGTGATGGTCTGAGAAATGGTGACATGTGCTCTTCTCTCTCTGGCAGCTAAAGGCTACAGAAGTGTCAGGCCCAACTTTCAGGATAAGAAGTCCCCCACACCGGTACGTTCTGCTGTGTTTACTTCACTCATTTGTTTTTCTTATACTTTATGTCATTGGAGGTTTTCCTTCCACAGGAAACACCTGTGGAAGTCCATTTGACAGGTTTTATTAAAGACATTTTTAACTGTAACGGTCACACCCTTTTCTAATGTGCACAAAGCATAGTTCTGAACTGACTTGAATTAATCTCTCTACTTTTATTGATTTATGATAACTGTGATGGCACTTTCCACAAATAGAGTACACTATTCTATGTATATCTACACTAGATCTATTTATATATCTATCTAATCTCGATTTCCTTTCCAGCTACAGAGAATTTATGAATTGTAATATTATTTATTGTTTAATTTAATATTATTTATTATTTAATCTCCTGTACAGTATGTGTAATATGTTTGTGTTCTTATTGTCACACAAGTGCTTGACAGAAACTTTTTAGTTGTGCCCTGATGTTGGTAATACAACAGAATATGACCACCTTATACACATCCTCACTATAACAACCACATCCACACCCTCTTCAATGAGAGAACCACCACAGAACAACAGTATCTGACCAGAGCTCTAATATCCCAATGCCCACTCTCCTTAATCAGGCACAAGAGCATAGTGTCCATTCCCACAGACTTCTGTCCACAGAGGACCAAATCTTATGCTCTTCACAAGCAGAGCAGTCCCACTTGCACCCTCCATCTAGTGGGTTGGAGAGACACGTAGCTTCCTTCTCCATTCGCATTAACCCTAGGCCACAGATATCAGGACGGCGCACACAGGCACTTTCTTTGAGACCCCCTACCCCTCCTAAAAGGATGGACCTCCCGGACAGCCACTCACGCCCCTGCCCTCCACTGCCATCTGCAGCCCCTCCAGTGGTATATGTCATGGATTTCATAATCACATATGCATTAGCTTAATAACACCCTCCCCTGCACCATGCTGTGTCTTAGCAAACATAACTAATCCTGTTACTCCATTTTGCAGATGAACATTCAGGTTCCTGTCATTGTATATTCAAATAATAAAAAAGGGTTATTTTAAACTGAATAAGATTTCACAATACTACTGTTCTTAGTATATTTTTGATCAAAATATATAATTTATCATATATATATATATATATATATATATATATATATATATATATATATATATATATATATATATAGTGTTGGGGCAAATATTGGTTACAATATTGTGTTACTCCCTAAAAAGTAACTAATTGCGTAATGTTATAAAGTAATGTGTTATGTTAATTTTTGATGTTACTTTTTTTCAGCTGGGCTGTGCTTGCTTGTTTTTGTTTTTGTTTTTTTATTATATATTTGGCAAACCTTAAGGCCCTTTCACACCAAAAGTGAAATTAAGGAAATGCAAATTCACGCCTGTACAGTAGAGGGCGCAGCTCAGACAAACATTTCAGCTGTGCTGCCATTCTGAATCGCAGAAGATTAGGATGCAAGAGAAGAAAGTTCAACACTCTTTTTTCAGCAATAACAAATGAAACACAAATGTGTTTTTTCAAGTCATTTTTGCTTATTAGTATGGTTCAATTGGATCATCAAAGGGCAACAGCAAAGACATTGAGATTAAATACATTAAGTATATTTGAGTTTGCATTTCACTGTTTTTATTAATTTTTATAAATTTTTCTGTTGAACACAACAGAAGATATTTTGAAGAATGTTGGTAATCAAATAGTTGATGGTAGCCATTGACTTCCATAGTAGAGAAAAAAAAAAATACAAAGGCTACCGTCAACTGTCTGTTACCAACATTCTTCAAAATATCTTCTTTTGTGTTCAACAACAACAACAACAAAAAGAAACTCATACAGGAACAGAATGAGGGTAAGATGACAGAATTTTTGGGTGAACTATCCTTTTAACCAATGTCTTTGCTGCTGCTGAGTTACTTTTTTTAGGGAGTAACACAATATTGGAATGCATTACTTTTGCATAAAGTAACTTTCCCCAAAACTGCTTGTGTATATACATATTTTCTGCAATACAAATGTGACTTTAAAAGCTTAAAATTGGTTGTCACCTTATTGTGATCTTTTATTTTATTTTTACTTTTTGTGAACTTTTTGTTTCAGCATTATGCTTTAATGCAACATTGGAATAACATTTTGATCTGTAACCCCTCCATCCTCTCTAACGCACAGCCATTCGCTGCATCACATCACTACGTCTCTCTCACGTGCTGTGCGAACTGCTGAGTCTCATCTGTACCACTCTCCTCTCTGTCATTCAGCCTGAGGTACCAGTCCTTCTTAAACAAACCTATCCTGGAACTGCACTGACCTCACAGTCACCCCCTAATCGGCTCAGATTCTCCCTCGATTTCATCAGCTCAAGAGCACCTGACCTTCACCCCGAGAACCCTTCTCCAGGCCCCCCCTCTCCCGGCTCGGAGCCTCCACTGGGGCAGAGCCGCTGCTCTTCCCGCACTCAAAGCGAAGCTTCCACAGCAGTGCTGGAGGAGTTGAGGGCGTGTGGACTAGGCCCAGAGGGTGGCTCTCGTACCCCTTCTCCAACCCTCAGCCAGACGAGTGCGGTCACAGACAACATGTGGTTACACTTCCCTGCAGCTAGCACTGCTAATGTAACTATTCACCGGCAGTTCAAAACTCTGTCATGTCTGTCTTACTGTTTCTGTTTTTAGAAGTATTCCTACCTCCATTTTTAAATTGATCAAAAGTGAGAGTAAAGACATTTATAATGTTACAAAAGATTTCTATTTCAAATAAATGTTTTGAACTTTCTACTCATCAAAGAATCCAGAAAGAAATTTAGCTTGGTTTTCATAAAAATATAAATTTTTTATCATATGACACTGAAGACTGGAGTAATGGCTGCTGAAAATTCACAGGAATAAATTACATTTGAAAATATAGCCTGCCCTATTACTATAGAAAACAGTGATTTTAAATGGTAATAATATTTCACAGTATTTTTACTATATTCAAACAAATGTAGCCTTGGTGAGAATTTTCTTGAGACTTTCAAAAACATTAACAAACGTAATCAACCCTAAACTTTTGAACAATATTTATTTTTACTCTCTCACCCTTTTTCATTATTTTTTGTTCTTTTCTCCTCTCTTATCCCTTTGAAAACTTCATTAGCTAATTTGTACTTGCTTTGTACAACCTTATTATTGATTGTTTCTAATTTGGTTTCATTCCTCTGAATTTTAGGGGCTGGTTCAACAGACACCAATATCAATTGTCCAGTGTTCACATTTAGTGGTTTCAGCATTTCTTCTCTTCTGGGATTATAACAATACTAACATCATCTCTGCTCTAGATTCACATCAACTCTGCGCCAGGGGTCTCAAGGGTCATCGCTAACACATTTTGCCATATAGATTGTCTTGATGTTGTGTCAATGCTAAGTTTCTCTGTATGACACTCTATCTTTGTCAAAGATTTTAAGTGTAGGAGAATATGGTTTAGTTAAGACTTCTTGCATTGCTCCTGTGGTATCTCATTTGTATACTAACACTTAATACTAACCACTTCCTGGAAATAATTAATTCCAAATTCTAAAACCCATTATTGTTTTTTCCCATTAATATCTTCCCAGTTGGTGGGCACTGTGTTTGGTTTGCTTATTTTACTAGTCAATCCACAAGTCTTTGGAGGTTTTGTTTTCTTTGTTCTGTTCTCTATTCTCTGTCAACTTTTTTATTAAGGCTAACAGATGTCACTTTTGACATAATAGTTCAATCTCAGTGTAATTTATTATGCCTAAAAATGGTTCTTCGGTTAACAGGGTCTCTGTGTTGTGTTATACAGGGCCAGATGACTGTGAACGGGGGTCTGACTGTGCCAGCAAGTCCTCGTAGTCACCTCCAAAGACCCTTCTCTCCCTCAACATACCCCCCTCCTCCTTCACTGAGCCCTAGTATTACAGCCATGCAGCAGGCTAGAACCACTGGTGAGTACTTAAGCTAATCAAACACTTCCCCGTGCTCTTGTGCTCATTATTTATTTCATCATTTGTAAGAACAAAGAAACTGGTATATTACATCTCAGTTTGTAGCTAGTTTAACCACATCCATATTACATGTATACAATAAACATTTTTCTCTAAATAGTGTTAAATAATTTATTGGTTGGTTTTCCGATAAAATATGACTTTTCTTTGAACAATCCCGATATTGACTAACATAGCAGTCTGATTCATGAACAACTGACTCTCATAAGCTGGTCCTTTCAAGTGAATCAAAAACAACATACCAGCGTGGCCAGAGCAGTCTGATTCACAAACAAATTACTCTCATAAGCCAACTCTCATTTTATGCATGGTTCATGCATATATTGCAGTATATCGGGTTACACTTTATTTTGATGGTCCACTTAAGACATTCTCTTGACCATAAGTAACATTGCACCTACATGTCAACTATCTTGCATGAGAGTATTAGTTAAGTATAAAGTGAAGCATCAAAATAAAGTGTTACCATATATTGAAAAATATAAGCACTAATTTCCATATATGGAAATGTATCATATCACATTTTTATTTTCAAGTATATTTCCATATATTTTTGTTTTGTAAGGGCTGATTCCTGAAGTAACTGTATTTTTTTAAATGAATAGTTCAATAAGACTACCGTATATACCTGAATATAAGACCTATAGACCTATATATAGGTTTGTGTCCTAAAAATAGGCTGAAAAATGGGGGTCGTCTTATATTCGCGATATAGACAAAATCACGGGGGGAAAAGGAGAAAGCAGGGGGAAACAGTAGAGGGCGCCGACACGATAGGCTATGTAATTAGTGACAGTTTTATGAATTAAATAAACCGTAAAGTGCTGCCATGGAGAAGTCAAGAGATCATTTTGAGAAAAGAGCTTCAAAAGTTGGTCAAATAAACCAACACGTTCGAAACAGTTATGACACCAACTTTTAACTTATGGTCGTGAATGAGGCAGAATCATCTAATAACTGCAAAGCTGCCAAAAAAATTTGAGTCACAGAATGCAATGTTCGGAGGTGGCGAGCACCTTTTTTTCCCAAAAATAAGTCTGGAAAATGGGGGGGTTTGTCTTATATTCAGGGTCGTCTTATATTCGGGTATATACGGTAGCTTTAGGGCTCTATCATACACCTGGTGCAATGTGACGCCAGGCGCGACCCAACTGTTTTTTGCTAGTTTCAGATGCATTTATCATTTTCACATCCAGCACCACGTTGTTTAAATAGCAAATGCACTCGTGCTAATTTGTTCACCTATGGGCATCAATAGTGCAGTATTTTTTGTGTTATTTAAACTGCGCGTTAGTAATGTGCGCCTATAGGCGGGTGCACAACGTGCATACACTCTGCTTATTACACACACAGGGACGCGCAGCAGCACACAAACATTTTTAAATATTAAAAATAAAAGGATTCCTCTCTGGAATAGCGTTCAGTCTTTCCATTTGCAAATTCCGCCATGTAAATAGCGAATCCTCCATGGTGAAAGCACAACTGGCTTGTAAAGGGAATGGGAGATGAGACTCTGATTGGTTTATTACACATTATGCCCAAAACACACCCATTACTCATTAAGAGACTAGATATAACCCTTTTTGGAACACCCTCGTCAACCTTTTTTTTTTCGTCATTAAGCTAGCAAAAGTGGATCCGAGCATGCCCTAAATGCACCTGTGCCACGCGCTTCAGACCATGTGCTCAGATCGTTAAAATAGGGCCCTTAATATGTCTGAAACACTGAACTGTGTAATTTACAGCATTGCCAGGGAGACAATGAACATTATAACTGAAATATACCCTGAAATATATAAGTGAATCAAAATTGAATTAAGAGTTTGTGAATGTCACAGGTATGTGCAGGCAGAAAGATGAATACAGATGAATCAAGTTCCAAACATTTAATTTTAAATTAACTCAAGGCAGGCAGACAGGAAACAGCACAACTTAACATAACGGTTAACACAACAGTGACTAGACAAAGATAGAATGAACAAGATGGAACTTAAATAGCAGACAGAAACAAGATAATTAACTGAACACAGCTGAACAGAACTTAACTAACGAGGGTAACCTAGGAAACAGACAAGTGGCGGGAAACTAAGACAAAGGAACATGTGACAGGATGAAAACAACTGAAAGATCAACTAAACAGACAGACATGTGACAGTGAATCAGAAACAAATTGGATCAGAAAATCTTTATTGATACCCAGCCCTAATAAGTAGCATAATATGTGTACATGGCTTTAATAATTCGTCAAAGACATGGTGTAGCAGAACTGTAAAAATGCATATATTCCAGAATGGCCGTTGTTGATGTTTAAGTAATTCCTACCTTCCACATGTCCTGTAAACATCTGTACTGCCAAGTGTATCTCATTGCAGTACAGCTGTAAAAATGATCTCCTTGGTCTCTGAAAAAATCACTGTTGATGTGCCAGGCTCTAATGAAGTACTAATGAGTAAGAAAGCGTGACTTGACTGCAGTGGTGTTTACCGGCAGTGTGACACTAAGCGTATCTGGACTGGTCCGCTCTGAACGTGCTCCCGCGATCGCTCTAATCCCATGTGGCAAATGCCGGGGATTAAGCTCAAATCTGAGCTATGGAGCGGTTAGGATGAGGGAGGAGCTGAGACACTGGGATTAGAGCGTCTGTATGCGTGAGGCTGGCCTTTGTCTCTGCAGAGCCCATTTTGCTGTTTTTCCCCCCCAAAAGGCTTCAGTCTGAATGCATGTACTTGTCGGACTGTGTGTGTAGAACTGCTTTCTATGTGTAATATTCTATGCCGGAATACTGGAATCAACATATTTATGGATTATTTCTCCTGATTTGGAATTACAGTCTGCACTGCATCCCTGACCTGGCTGTATTTCACAGTTACGAACATGGGAATGTTGGTTAGTTCCATGGGAATTACTAAAAACTCACTTACCCCAACCTGACCCTGTCTTCCACCCATCAGCCTCTGAGTCTAGCACTCCAATCTACGCTAACGTGGATCCTCCTGCACGAGCGCCACAGACTGACAGGAAAGAAACAACAGGGAAAGCTCTGCAATATACTGGCATCGGTCCTGTGGATGAGTCCGGGATTCCCATTGCCATACGTACGGTGAGTGAATGCTGTTCTGGGATGTTAATCTTTTGTTTCCATATTTGGTAACACTTTATTTTGACGGTCCACTTTAGACATTCTACTAACTATAAGTACCTTTGCAACTACATCATCTAACTCTCATTAGAGTATTAGTAGACTGTCTGTGTAATATCTGCAAACACTTTATTTTGATGGTTCCTCAACAGACATTCTAACAAGTAACTTTGCAAATACATGTCGACTTTTTCTACTCACTTGAACCCTAACACCTAACCCTAACCTAACAGTCTACTAATATTCTAATGAGAAATAAAATGTAACCCCATGTTATGCTGTGCTTCTTAGAATAGATATAATCCTTGTATACATTATTGTCACACCAGCAGATTATTAAAGATGTATATGGGTGTTTCTTCAACTCTAAGCATTAATTGGACTTCTAATATTTTTTCATTTCTCTATAAAAGTTATGAACAATTCTACCACAATGTAATCTCAAATAATGTATTTTTGCTATGAAATAAGCACCAATTTAGCTAGTATTTTATGTATCCTAAATACGCACACATAATAAAGGCATTTGAAAAGTAACAAATATATATGATGAATGTGTGATAAAGTTTAAAAGAAAGTTTTAATGGGACATATTTATTGAAAAAATACTTTCAGATCTGTTAGTTATTATAAATATATTATAAATAAATGTATTATATAACCCTGGGAGATAAAGTGCCTAAAGTTGAAGAAACACATGTTACTGTAGAACCTCATACTGTAACTACTACAGGCTTATTTAAAGTTAATCAATAGTATGCTATATGCAATAAACATGTTTGCCTAAAAGCTTAGCATTAATTTTGATATAACTTGTCCCCCTGACTCTTTATTGGCTCTGTGCATAAATATAATTGTTAATTCCAGAATTAATCTTCAATCGTTCTCTGGTCACATGGGACTGGCTGTTTTGATTTGTGCGCTAAATTGCATTTTCCCACACTGAGTTTTATTTAGCTCCAGGGAAACAGGGGCAGCTGTGCTCAGCATCATTGATGGACCAGCAGACAGTGATGTGTCTCTCTCAGCTTAACGTAGAGAGGCCAGTTGCATCAGCATTTTTATAGGAGCCTTTTGCTTCCATAGTTTTGTACTCAAGGTCATGGAGAACATTCGGGTTGCTATTTGTTTTCTAAACTATGCTTATGAACCTTGGAATCTTAATCTGTAAGGACTAGGAATGCCTGCAATCTAAAAATGCTTGTTTTGTGTATTGTTTTAGACTGTTGACAGACCAAAAGATTGGTACAAGACCATGTTCAAACAGATTCATGTTGTGCCTAAATCAGGTAAGACTGGATCTTTTGTATTTACCTTCATTTTACTTTAAAACTTTATACCTTGCATTTCCTATAGCTATAGACGTAAAGAAAGAAGAATATTAAGAAATCATAAAAAGCCCTACTTATGTGGTTATTAGAAGGTTATTAGTCATACACTGACATACTAACATTTATATTACACTTTTTTTTAAAAGCTATTTTTAAAGCATTTATGCAACATAGAAATTGAAAGGTTTTTTTATTTATTGCAAACTAAAAAGGATTATAGATTGTGTTATCTTGTGTACATTTATAATGTATTATTTTACACTGTACATTACATAAACAGATACTATTTTGTTTTATGAAAGCAAGGGATATACGGAACACATTGCTATTGTGATTTTATAGGGGTCATGGATTGAGAAATCACATTTTCCTTAATCTTTTGACATGTAAGATTTCATTGTACTATAAAAACATCCTGTAAATTTCAGAACTTATTCCCCCATTATAATCGCTGGAGCTGATAATCACACAGTGCAAGTTTATCAGTGACCGAGTTCTGGACTCTTGCCAAAACTTCCGCTATAATCAAATACACTGTCTACACTCTTATTTACATGATGTTTGAACTGTTAGTTATGATGAAAGTTTTTCGAGAGAGTTCAACATGTAATAATTTTTTCATTAGCAAAGATGTTAGCCAGTCACAGCAGATGTGCCCCTTCCAACAGAGCATTCAAATCAGAGGTCTAAATCAGTGTAGAAAATGGCTTTTATTTCAAAATTTCTAAATGACAAATTAGAATTTGGTGTAAAAACCATACTGACATTATAAATGCACCTCAGGAAACATAAAATAAGAAAAATGTAGCTCATGACCTGGGCCCGCGCTCACATTTGAGGTCGGGTGAAGGGCATAATTTTCATTGCATGATTTATAAACACCCATCAGTTTGAAAACACCCACAAATTTAGAAACGCCCACTTTTGTTCCGCAGAGACCCCATACTCGATGTTCCTCATGGAGGAACAATTTTAAAACGCTACCTTGATTACTTTATGCTATCACCACAAAATAACTCATTATGTTATGACTTTACTTATTGAGGCACATCACTATTAACTAATTGTTAAGTAATATGTCATTGTGGTTATGGGTTTTGAATTAATTTTGAATTAGTTAATAGTCATGTGCCTCAACAAGTAAAGTCATAACAATGATACCATTGCAAATCATTAGCTAATGATTAATTAAAGCAGACCACTGAAAGTTGAAATGCATGGCTTCGGCCCGTTGTGGTAATTAACATGTTAATTTACATTATTAGTTAATATAATATGTTATTAGGGAATTAATACATAATGACACATTTAACTAATAACAATTTAATGATTACTTAATCTATTAATCATATAGAATCTTCATTAGTTGCTGATACTGTAATCAATGATAAATGGGTTAGTTCTTCATGAGTCAAACATTAACTTGTGATTATCTGTGCATTAGTTAAGCATGAATTAATGCATATTAGTGCACCCGTATTGTAAATTGTTACCGCATTTTCCTCCTACCATATTTCCTTCTTGAGTTATTGCATGTCAAATAAGAAAAAATATGTAAAACTGTAAAAAAATCAGCAAAATTCTTTTATCAGCAGTTTCTCAGCACGAGAATGTCCAAATGTAATGTAATTTATATTTTCTAAAAAATTTTAAAAGTGTTCTATCAAACAATACCTTCCTCTCTTAGGCTCTCCATGCTATAGTTTTGGAGTTATGAGTCTTTACTTCCGTGTATGTCACTCAAAAAAACTCTAAAAATACCTTAAAGGTCTTAAAGGGTTAATTGTGTCGGACAAGATAAAGACCTGTATTTTCTGTGTGACTGAGGGCCTGTCTGCTAGAGCGATAGTATTATAATTATTTTTTTAACAGAGAAGGGCAACCTAGGGCCATCTAATGAGGACTGACAACAAAAGAGCTTTACTCAGCAGGTTGTGGATTACAAGTGTGTTCATTACTGGAAATGGACTGTCAGAGGGTTTGCCTGAAAGATTACAGGGGTCACAGGATCAACACCCTCATTTTGCATCCTATTATGTTTTTATTATCTTACTCCCACATCCTGCAAATGATTTTGTTTACACAAGTTGACTTTTTTGTGATATTCGCAGTCCTCTAGTGGTTAAAAAAACAAAACTATGCATTTTGTGGAATAACATTGTTTTGGTTGTGCTTCGGCTCTGCATGACTGTGTGGATGAATATGGTTAACTGACTATCTGAAGATGTTACTGTAGCTATACCCATTTATAGACACGGTACTTCCTTGAAAATAAATCCCAGCACAGCACTACAACAACCATAATTAAATGACCCTTCACAATAGATAATGCTTTACAATAAACTCTGTTAGAAAACTACATATGGCAATTTATCTAGTCAATACAATACATTACCCACCTGTTACCCACCATCTCCGCATCGCTTTTACAACATTTCAAATCATTCAGTTCTTGCCATCTCTGAAAATCCAAGCAAATGTTGATTCTTGTTTTATTACGAGCTCTGTTGCGGTTTCTTTTTGCCAGCAGACCAGATGTTCTATATTTTTTAAAACGGGTGATTCCCCGGAGGTTCGCGGTTTATCTGCTCCATGTAAACCTATATCGCTCGTTGTGACAACTAACCTATGCCACTCCCACACCATATATGTGTCAAAGTACCCAGAGCGACCTTTCTCTTGGGCACGGGCGAGTGACGTATGAAAGCAATTTCCTAAGAATCCATCTCGCTTTGACTAAAATATAAACACTCATAATAGGCTGAATCAGGGTTCAACAGAAACATGTTTTGGAAGAAGGATTGATGATGTATTGACTCATTATTTAAGTTTTGTTAATTTAAAAAAAAAAAAAAAAAAAAAAAAAAAAAAAAAAAATTACCTTTAATCATGTTTGCTTATTTGTTTTCACAGAAAATGAGTGGTCTGGATCCCGTACTGCCACAGACCCTGTTACAACTATTTCCAAACAAGGTGTCTCTTTGTTTAACATTACTGTGAAGCAAACATATTGATGCCAAAAAAATGCAATTAGTATAAAGTATTTTTATTATTTACATTTTTTGTTTTGTTTCAAAAACAGTAACAATACATTTATTTATGTAGTAATAAATTATTTTGTATTTCAATAAAATACATTTCTGTATAAAAATATATTTATATATATATAAATAAAATCATATAAATAAAATGCTTCAGTAATTTCAATAAATAATAATAACAACAATAATAATGATTATTATTATATTGCATTTTGAAACTAACCATACTGAAATATACTGTTATTTCTTTCAGATAAGCATGCTGCCCCTAATGCTGTTCAGGCCCATCCTGCACCTAAAACTGGCACCTACCGGCCCATCACCAAGAGTGTCTCTGATAATGGCGTATACAGTTTCAGGGTGCCTACTGCCTCTTCTCTCCCTTCTCCCACATCAGCATCCACACAGCAGAGATCCAATGAAAGGGAGGCACCACAGAGAGGCAGGAGCACACCTGACATGTGAGAACCACCTATCCATGCTTACACAATGACAAAATTTTTCAGGCAAACTTTTTTTAGATTTGAAATAGATTTTAATCATGCATCTTACAGCATATGCTACTACGTCTAGATTTACTAGCATTATTTGTTTTTCTTTGCATGTCTCCCAGGAATGAGTGGGGGCCTCCTGATAGAAAGGTTGACACACGGAAATATAGAGCAGAGCCGAGGAGTATTTTTGACTATGAGCCGGGGAAGTCATCTATTTTAGAGCAAGAAAGAACGGTAAGTAATCAGTGGGTTTTAATATTTAATGTTATAATTTTGCACAAAACTTTAAAAAGATCCATATTGAATGAAATTAGCTAAATACATTGTGAGCATAGTTTTAAAGGTAAATTAATTATTTATGATTTTGTTTGAAGCTGGTAGCACAAAGTCCATAAAGTTTATTTTTATTTATTTTTTCAACTTGAGTTTAGTATATAGTATTGGCACAAACATATTGATCTTAGAATTAATGCCCCATGACGTTATTGTATAGACAGATCGTAAACCAGATGCAACTAATGAAATACTATCAATCTGTGGATCCAGTGTTAGCTGCGCTGCAGGCATGATACACCATATACTCATTGACTAAACCTTGTATTTTAATGGAATTCTATTGACAATATACATGACAATATACAGTTGTAGTTACATGATGAGCTTTCTGTATATGTTAAAAGAATCACCACAAACGTTTGCCCTAATCGAGTTGAAGTGCTTCAGCAAGCTTGTGTAGAGTCACTCAGTCGAACACATACATTGCAAGTCCATTAGAGCGTGGTGTGGTCAAGGTCACTAATAAGGTTGGGGAAACCAATTTGCTCCTGCTGGAGCAGTTTGTCCTTGTGCAGTGAGCATTTGTTATGTGCCGCTGCCCTCTGCTGGATAGGAGGGGGAAATACAAATTTTACAGTTGCTATTTTCAACAGTTTTGAGCTCTGCTGAACTTTCCTTGTTTCTTGTCAGCTGAAGACATTTTTAATTTTACATCTGTATCTGATTGTCACATTCCCATGATTACCTCAGTTCATCCCTTCCTTTCATCTTCTTCTCCCACTTGCTTACATTCTCAACACCAGACAAGTAACTTAAGACCTGAGGACATAGATTTAGAGAATGAGCCGTGGTATAAGTTCTTTGCTGAACTGGAGTTTGGGCGGCCGGTAAGTGTGGCTTTGGTTTGGTGCTGCTAGCATGCCGCTTGTGATTGGTGTGGGCGTGGAAAGGTCAGATACGTGCTGCACATGCTGCCGTCCTGTGATGGTCATGTCTGAAATGACTGGTTGGAATGACCAGACAATTCTGTATGCTGTAACACATACGATGGAGTTTGATAATGAGCCTTGCTTCCTCTTAACAGCATTTTAGTCTTTGCATTTAAGGCTTTGATTTCTTGTTTTTTTTGTACACATTAAACTACTGTTCACTGATTATAAAATCTGTTGTGGAATTAATTTTACTATTATTTGCATGACTTGCTGGATTTACAAACTAAATGTTTTGACTTTTGTCTTACTCTTTGTGCAAGGTGTGTGTAGTTCTGTAGTCGTAGGCTTGGCGTGTTAGAGGTTGTGATAATATTAAAGCAGATATACTGCAGTGTGTAGTGTTTTTGTTGCATATATGCAACTTAAGTTTGTGGTCGTCACATTGTTCTCCAATCTCCTCAGTCATGTGATTTTACTTTCTCCCTTGTTATGTCACTGTTTCTCTGCTCATCCCCTCCTCTATCCCACCTCTGGCTGAAGCCTCCCAAAAAACGTCTTGATTACAATCCAGAGAGCGCACCACGATTCCGCGCAGAGGTAAAAAAATTAATGAATGAATCCAAATTAATAAGTGAGTGACTGCTTCACTGGCATACTATATTGACTAACTGACTAACTGAGAGAGAGAGAGAGAGAGAGAGAGAGAGAGAGAGAGAGAGAGAGAGAGAGAGAGAGAGATTGATTAATAGAAATAGGCTAGTGCTTACCTTCTGAACCCAGCCTATTTTAACATTACTTAACCGGTTATAACACTAAGCTCATTGTTTCAGGTGGAGCAATAGACTTGATTTTGATAGAATTTGATCCTTGAGATATGAGACATATTAGACACCAGAACTGACAAAATAAAAGCTTATGTGCTGTAGAATTACTTTGGATTAGTCTGTTAATCATGTCCAGAGGTTATAAATTTACATTTACAACCTTGTGCTTCTCAAAAAAAAAAAAAAAAACATTGTTGCCATAACTCTCAACACTCTCAGATACATAAATAATGTGCATTTGTACATAAATAATACATAAATAATATATATATATATATATATATATATATATATATATATATATATATATATATATATATGGGCATACTTAAATACTTGAGGAAAAACTAATGACTAAAACAGAAAAAATAAGCACAGTTGGCTGCATATTGGGATGGCATGGTAAATTTGTGTTAAGAACATTCTAGTGATCATCTCTGATCATTATTTAAGTGGAAATGCTGCTATTATCAAAAGTAATGGCAGGTGAAAGTGTGAGACGTGTTTTGTCTCATATCTCAAGAATCAGTGTACTGCATGTACAACCACGTCAGCTTAGTTTTTTTGTCATAACATTTTTGTCTATATTATTCCATTGCATATTTGTAATGAGACTGGGGCACTTCCTCATGGCTCTCATCTGTCGATTCTGTCCATGTGTTTGTAGTAGGTGAAGGATCTATGGACATGGTCTGTACTGTATCATGTTACATATCCTGTTTCACTCAGAGGCTTTTTTCTGTCATTGTAAATATAGTTTGTTAGCTGTCAAATGGAGAAATGAATTAAGAATAATGGTTAAACTGAACTGGTTAGTGAACAAGGCACATTGTTTTGCATATAACTACCACAAGCAAAAGTGGGGCAAATGTGAGTGAATTTGTCCTAAAATCTCTAATGGCATTTTTTTATGAATTGCTACTGACCACTGTAAGGAAAGATTATAACTTAGAGGTCGATGTAGTAACAGTTATGGTTTGAGGAATGCTGTAAATCCAAACAAATAATTGCTAATAATTGTCACAGAGGTTTTGCAGCCAAATTTTGAGCTTGCTAGTGTGGTATCTGTCACTCAGAGCTGTATTTATGTTGACTAGATGTAAATGTGTCACACTGAAGAGACATTCCTGGTACTGCGTGCTTGGGCTACTTTTAAAGAGGGTTAAAAAAACGCAAGGGGCGTCTGCTGCTGGTCTGAAGAGCTGTTCCAGATAACACTGCTCAGAGATTCAGCAAACAGGAAGATGATTATCTACTCCAGCCATGCGTACAAGGAATTCCCTGCTTTGTTTGACATAGAAGCCCTTGTAAGTGATCTAACACGTCTAGCTGTCCTGGGAATGGCTGGGCTTTTCGAAGGACAGCTGCCAATGTCACATATCCAAACATAAGACGTTTCACTGTTTTTAACCATTGTTGGATTTGTGAAGGAGAGCACTAGGAGCATCAAGGAACCTACTATACAGTAAGTGTGGACATTAAGTGAGGAATTCACCCTGATCTTTCTTCTTCATCTGTTTCAGACCTCCCTTTATCAGCCACCCACAGACAGGAGCCTTGAAAGGCCATCAAGGTAGGTTTACTGTGAATACATTGACCCCACAAAAACATTTGGACACACAAGTCACAAAAATCTATACTATCTACTATCTAAAAATCTATAAAATCTATATTTAATTTCATAGATTTTTTAAAATATCTATATTTTTAGATGAAAAGTATCAAACCATGTGATATCTAAAAACAGACCTTTTCTCAAAACGTTTTTGCAATGACTTGTGGTTCCAAGGTAATTCTTAGTGGATGTATTGTGCATGTCATAACATTAAACAGAACAGGTGTGTTCAACTAAGTTTAACATTCAAACACTTTTTTTGCAGTGTTTTTTTTACTATTTTTACTTCAATGACATTCATTCTGCAGCTCTGCAAGTGATAACAAGAGAAGACGGAAATCTGAACCTGCATCAGCTCAGCCCAGGGCTCAGAGCAGCGTGGGCACAACACAAACGTCTGTGAGACCACCAGAGCTGCCCAAGGGCAGCAGCCCCCTGAAGAATCCCCTCACCAGCCACAGTTCCCCTGCCACCACCAGGACTAAAGGTAGACGTCAGACGAGCAGTCACATTTGTACACCTTATTGAAAGAATAAGCAACAGGGGAAGGTTTGCCAACAATTTTCATTTTGCTCCTCACAGCACAAGCAGAATTTTAAATGACTTTCCCTTTGCATGAATAAAGTTCAATGAATTATTTAGTGTTTACAATCTTGCCTCAGTGTAGAGTAGCATATCAATTGCTTCTTCTTTATTCAACAAGGGCTTGTTGATCAAGATGTCTGATTTCTTTCCAGTTTTCTTCCAGGTCATTGTATAAACGTCCTTACTTGTCTTTCCCATGGGTCAATTACCTTTTAATGTCTTCTCATGTCTCTTTTTTTACCATGCTGCTTGTGGTGGATATCTAAGGTGGGGATGTGAGCTATATGTACACAGCACATTTAAACTGTCAAAATCAAAACCATGCTACCTCAGAATCCACATATCAAAACAAAGAGCAAAATGAGGACAGTTTCATTGTTGTCTCAGATAGCTTCTCCAGCCTCCCTGAAGGCTGGAAAAGAGCCCAAGAGAACCCAGAAGACTGGATGATCACAGAAGAGACCTCATCTAAGCTCAAATCCTGGAGTTGTGATGATCTCCTGTCTGAGGGGAGGGGAAAAGAAGTGCAAACCCGTTCGGAAAGCATTGGTTCCTTGTTGCACAATGGGGATGTAGAGACATCACAATGCAATAACGTCCGAGAGTCTGAGGATCTTAGGGAGAGGACCAGGCACCGCTCAGCCCACGATACACCAGGCTTCCTCAAACTCTACAAGAAGATGCATCACATCAACCGGCAAGAGCTGATAAACTCTACCGTGATATGCTCTGTAAAAGCCAGGATCCATGAGTATGAAAGCGAACAACGCAAGGACAGACGCACTGGCAACAAGGGCTGTAATGAAGAGGTGCCTAGGGACATGGTGCACAACAGGATTTCTGAATTTGAGAGTCTGATCCAGAAGTCCAAATCCATGCCAAATCTTGGGAATGAGTGCCTGATCAGAAGTTCTTCTAAGAGGACCAGCAGCCCCAAGCGTAGCGTCTCTATTGAGTCATTACTGGATGAAGAACCACCAGCCAGGAATCCCCCTGAAGGACGGCCTCAATACCCCAAGATAAACACACATGTGCCAATCCACATCCAAGTCACCAGTGACCAATTACAAAACTCTGCCATGCACAACGACTACTCAGACAGTGAGCATGATGCTGTAGTGTCTGATCTTAGTGACTTCTGCAGCGAGAGGGAGTTCGACCTGTGTTCATTTGCCTCCTCCGAGAGCTTCTGCGGATCTGGGCACCACCATCATTATCACAGGCAGCTTGTGAGCTCCTGCAAGGGCCGCTGCCCAGCTTCCTACACACGCTTCACCACTATGATCAAGCATGAGAGGGCCAAGCAGGACCGGAGACAACATTTGCGAGTAGAAGAATCTGAGTTTGGCCTCAGCAAGCTTGCCTTCCTGGTCAGCCCAGTGCCTTTCCGCCGGAAGAACCTGTCACCTTTGGGTTTTTCCCGAATACCAAACTCCAAGAACTGCATGTATGATGCTCTAGATTCGGCCCTAAAAGACATCTATGACCACATACGCGCTGAGAAGCGCAGAGGTAGCCTGCCGGACAACAGCATCCTCCATAGGTTGCTGGTGGAGTTGCTTCCCGATATTCCTGAGAGGAACTCCTCCCTGCATGCGCTTGGGAGAGGCAGCCCTACAATTCAACCTCGCTCTTACCACCCACAGCCTGATGGCATGTCCAGCCTGGACGCTCACCAACCCGAGTACTCACACCAGTCCTATAGTGCCTCTCACAACCATATAGACCGCAACAACAACCAGAGGAACCACAACTTTGAATTCTGCTATCAAGGTGGACTCTTTGGTTTCCAAAATACCCTTCACCCCCTGTGTTTGAGTTCTGCTCCTCCACCATTGCATTGTTCCATTTGTGTTGGTGAATGTGCTTGCTTAGAACATTGATGTCCCAACTTGCTCCTGGAGGCCCAACATTCTGCAGAGTTTAGCTCCAACTTGCTTCAAAACACCTGCATGCTTTCAGGTAAGGAGACCTTGATGAGCTGGTTCAGGTGTGTTTAATTGGGGTTGGAGCTAAACTCTGCAGGACAGTGGCCATCCAGAAGTAGGATTGGACACCTCTGGTTTAGAGAAAGGAATCATTATTCTGCAAGGAAGATCAGAGAGCATGACTCATTCCCACATCCTCTGCTTCATCTAGTCTTCTATTTTCTTATTTTATCAAATTGTCATTTTTTCTTTTTTTTTCAAACAATTATTTTAAGTTATTTTCCTACTCCTTTTACAATACATTTATGTAATTGGTTGATGCTTTTATGCATTTAAGGTATACATTTTATTAGATTCATGCATTGTCTGGGAATCATAACATTAGAGGAACACTACTTTGTGTGTGGGAGTGCCACAAAAGAAATGTAACTTTGTTAAGTTTGTCTGTATAAATAGCTTTAGACAGATGACTTGAGCAGCTGAAGCATGCAATCTAAAAACAGAGTTGAGATTTGATTGGCTTGGGAAGAAACATATTCTCTTGTGAGAGATAACACAGTTCTCTCTGTCAAATCTGATGGTGATGAGATCAGCCTCAGTACCTAAAGTTTTAGTTTATTTGTTTTGTTAGAAGGTCAATGTTTCTGACTTTTTTAACCATAAAGACATGCGACACTGTATACTTTTGAATAGTGTTTATAAATGAAGGCCGTTAAGAGCAAGAGGGCTTGCCTGCACTTGGCACAGATGCCAGCTAACCATTTGTGGTTCTAGTATAAATACACATGATCTATACTGGGGATCTGAGTCTAGTGGATGGGTATAACATAACTTCTGAGGTGATTCATGGCAGTTTACTTCATTATTATGGATAATAAAATATGTATATATTCTTTTTACACTATTTACTTTTTATTTGTCAATAAACTATATATTTATTTGTATGTCCTTTTTCTTTTCTTTTTTTTTTTGTGTGCATTTCTCTCATCAAGCCCCAAATCATTACTACCTATGCTTTTGCTTGTTCCCATGCATGTAATAGTGTTGGATCTCTGTGAGACTTGTATTTGAATCTGTTTTCTTCTTTGTACTTTTTAGATCAGGACACATCCAGAGAATACTCTTACCCTGATGTGGGCAGCCACACACCGCAGAGCAGAAGACTAACCCCTGAAGCCAGAGAGGTAAGGGAATATGCATCACTTTGTAAAGTTCCTGAAAATGTTTTGTAGCAACTCTAATATTTTATCTAAGCTTTGATCAAATTGTGAATAAACCCACATCATGGCAGCATGTATTAAAGTTTGATTTCTCTGCTTCGTTCACTCGACAGAAACTGCCAGCCAGAGCAATATATGACTTCAAAGCACAGACAGCGAAGTAAGAATAACTTGCAAACCATGTCACCAGTTTCTGTTGTACAATCAGCTAGTACATTTTTATGTATTATTTATGTCTTTCATTCACATGTCTTTTTTTTGTTGGAATGTGGAATATAGTCAACTTAAGTTTTTTTTCCTTCCAGAGAGCTGACGTTTAAGAAAGGAGAGACGGTATACATAACTCGACAGATAGATAATAACTGGTATGAAGGAGAATATCATGGACATGTCGGCATCTTCCCTATCTCATATGTTGAGGTGTGTACTTTAATAGATAAATATGTTTAACTTATAGGGACACTATATATTTAGATATTAATTATTATTATTATTATTATTATTATGATTATTACATTTCTCTTCTGATTTCTGTTTCTTCACAGAAAATCCCTCCTTCAGAGAGAAATCAGCCAGCGAGACCTCCTCCTCCAGCCCAAAGCAGAGAAATTGGAGAAGCAATTGCCCGCTACAACTTTAATGCTGATACTAATGTGGAACTTTCATTAAGAAAAGTAAACATTTTCTCAGTAATGATGTCATAAATATCCTTTAGTGTCAGCAACTGCTCATTAATCCAGTCTTTAATGTTTCCTACCACTTTAAGAGCATGTCTTTTGCTAAATAATTCTCACTTTTTACTGAATGCTAATGGTCTACAGAACTCTAACATTGTACTCTAACCAAATAATAAGAAATAAAGTGACAAGACATAAAACGCCTTTAAAAAAACTTTTGCTCCAGCCAGCCACAACTTCTTCACATAGTTGTATATTAAATATCAAATACATTCTTTTTGGTTATGATTTTGTCATTTTACACTCATTTAACTTGTGTTGGTGTCTTCCAGGGCGAGCACGTTACTCTGTTGCGGCAGGTGGATAAGAACTGGTTTGAGGGCAAGATCCCAGGTACAAACAAACAAGGGATTTTTCCAGTGTCTTATGTGGACGTCGTTAAGAAGACCACAGTACAAAGTACTGGTCAACCTCCTGGGCCCAATGTACACACCAGCTACTCCAGTGATAGACTGAACAGTAGGGTACGTTTTCAACTGCAATTTTACTTAAAAATGTACTTAAAGTGTTTAAAACACAAAAGTTTAAGGGTCTTAAAATGATCACATATTACGGTCTCATGAGGTTTTAATCATTGTGACTAAAGATATTTGAATTTCATGTAAACTTACATACACAAAATATATACTCTGATCCAGTTAAGTGACTTTATGATCTTATCTAAATAAATACTGACTTATACTTTAAATACATGATCCGTGCCGACAAACAGTGCCATCAGAGGCAGTAAAACTTCTCATTCATATCATGTTACTCATATTGCCATAGGTCATGTACCGCACTATCAGTGCCAACAAGGTGGCAAGTACAAAATTAATCCTTCCTCAGATGGCAACTGTCCCAGTGCCAAAATAGATCACCTCTGTCATCTTTAGATTACCTTTGGCTTGTTGTGTAAGATAAGCCTGAGTTCAGATTAAATGCCCTTGAGTTGTAATTCCATCTAAAGAACAAAGAAGTAAAGGCTTATTCCTTCGCTCACATGAGGCGAGTCCAGCAGGATTAGATCAGATTAATCACACGTCCTGCCAGTATAGGCTAATTAAAATATGGACATGACCTGCTGTGCTATACATGTGCTGCTCGGCTCTTGCTGTTACTGAAAGGGATGTTTCTGTAAAGGTGAACTAATGTGACAGCTGGACTAGTATCTTGCTTTTTCTTATTATAGTAAACATTATAGCAAATACATTTTAACTTTGTACTACATACACTGACCCCAAAAAGTATTTGGACACTGAAGTCACACACAAAAGATGAATATTATTGCATTGAACACAATATAAAACTAATGTCATTTATCTTACTTTTTATGGTTTTGAAGGATGTCTCATTTGCTCACTAAAGCTGTATTTATTTGATACGGTGCAAATAAAATAAATTAACAACAGTAATATTGTAAATATTATTACAATTTAAAATAACTGTTTTGTATTTTAATTTTTTTTTTTTTTATGTAATTTATTCTTGTGATGGCTAAGCTGAATTTCCAGCATCATTACCTTAGTCATCAGTGTCACATGATCCTTCAGAAATCATTGAAATGCTGATTTGATGCTCAAGAAATATTTATTATTATTATTATCAATGTTGAAAACAGCAGAGTTGCTTACTGTTTTTGTGGAACCCGTGATACTTTTTTCAGGATTCTTTGGTGAACAGAAAATTTAAAATAAATCTAAATATTTTCCAACAATGTAAAAGCATTTGTAAGGAGCCCCGCAAAATATATATATTTTTTTTTTCTTGCACGTCATGTGCGGAGCTCCGTACATTTGAACAGTTGTGTACTAAGACAAAGTGTATTTGGAGACCTTTTGGTTGTCAAAAATTCATTACGTTTTTAAACATGGCTTATATTTGTAAAAACATTTTGGAGAAATTCACAAATACACACATAATTGTCCAGAAAATGCCCTTCTAGCTCATTTTTGTCATGTAATTTTCCATTTCAGCTTGACAAAAGAGTGCTTGAAAAGCCTTGTGAAATCGGGTAGATGTGAAAGGCTCATATTGACCTTGTGACCTTGTTGTTTCCACCTCACAAATCAATACAGACAGCGATTGTGCTCTAAAAATGATTAATATCCTTCCTTGTAGCTAATGCCTTTTGTCTTAGGCCTGTTTCCCACATAATGCGTCTGCGGAGCCTTTACAGTACTTGAGTGCTTGACTGCAACAAGCTTTCATAATGACAGCATTTCTGCTACGTAGCAGAGCTGTAGCTGTATACTGACAATAAAGTGATTTCTAGGATATAATATTGAGAATTTCTTTTGACAATAACCGTACATTATGTGAAATCTAATTTACATGATGGGTGGGATTATATTTTCATCCAAATAGTAAATATGAGTGGGATTATATTTTCATAATCTACACATAATGGAACCCAAACACAAACTGAATACTGAATAGAAAGTGCTGTTTTTTATACCATGGTTTTCTAGGTTGTATTTTTTCATAACAATTCACTTTCACTATCTTTTCTAGCAGTTCTCTTTTTTTCCAGTTTGTATCATCACTATCACTTTCTGTTTCTCCTCTCCTTTCTCTTAAGCCATCATCTGCACGTACCCTCTACAACTCTCCATCCCCAACTGTCCGTCCACTCTCCTCCTCCTCTCCTAGTCCACAAAGAGCCACACACCTTCAGGCCATCACCAGCGAGTGGTTGGCCCTCACTCTGGGTCTGTCTCCTTCAGGAACCCCTGCCCCTACACCTCCTCCCTTCCCTTCCAATTTCCAGCCATACTATGAAGTGTTGGACTCTGCCACCTCCCCTTCTCCCGCCTCCTCCATGCTGGGCCGCTCTCCAGGCCTCACTCCCCACACCTCTACTCCTGCTCTCAAAGAGGGTCATTTCATTCCCATCTCCTCCCCAAAGTCTTATATGTCCCCTGAACCCAGCCTGTCACCTCAACCTTACCTCACCTCCTTCACTCCTTCGCCCACCTCACCCTCTTTTGACACCAGCCCCAGGTCTGGCAGTGTCATAGAGATCCTCTCCAGTCAAAAATCTGATTTACCAGAGAAGGAACTGCAAATGTTCTCAGATTACATAGACCACTATAAACAAGGTCAGACAGACTCCCCTAAATTGCGTAGCCCTATTGACTTGGTTGTTTTTGAGGCGCACAAATCCCCATTGGATATTCTGCCACCAAAAGACCCAGAGGATGATCTTTGTGAGGAGTTAGTGTCAATCATTAAAGCCAGCCAATCAAAGGGCACATTCATAGAAGAGGAAGGATTTTATCGCCAAGAACCAGATATAATGGAAAATCTTCCCAGACTGTTTATAGAGGAAGAGCCGAAAGAAGACAACACCTTCTTAAATGAACCCCTGACATCAAATACGTTTGCTCCAGTCCAACCCGCCCAGAGTGAGGGTTCAGATATTGAGGTAGTGCTCGCAGTGTGGTTATACTGCCCAAATAAATAGCCAGAAATATATTTCCTTAAAGGAGAAGTGTGTCATTTTTTTTAGATGACCAAATATTATAGGGATTTTTCTCCCAAAAATGAAAATTCTGTCATCATTTTGTCACTCCAACCCCATATCTCTAAACCCATAAAATCAAAAATGTATCTTCAAAACACAAATTAAGATATTTATTATGAAACCTGAGATGTTTCTGTCCACAGACACATTCTGAGATGTGTCTCTCTATTGAAAGTCCAGGTAACCAAAGCTAAGAATCTTCTAAAGAATATCTAAAAAGGTCAAAAAGGTGTTACAATTAATCCATAGGAATTGAGCATTTAATCCTAATAAGTCTTGTGAAAAGATAGGGTCACTTTATATGATGAACAGATTTAATTTAGGCTTTTGTGTACATCTAAACAATGATCGACACACAGCACATAACATATGCGTGTTGCACGAGAATCAGTGAGGTTTTTTGATGCACGACATCCGTGTCTGTGTTTTCTGTATGTGAATACAATTTTTATGTGAATAAATTCTTTATGTGAATAAAAGCCAAAATTAAATATGTTAAAAGTGATCATATCTCTTCACAAGACTTTGATTAAACCACTCAGTTCAGACAGAAATCTCTCAGGTTTCATAACAAATGTTTTAATTTATGTTTTTAAGATTAGAAAAGTCTTATGGGTTTGGAACAACGTGAGGGTGAATAAATGATGACCGAATTTAAATTTTGGGGTAAAAACTATTTCTTTAAAATTAAATGTTTTGAAAAAAAAAAAAAAAAAAGTGGAAGATGGGTGGAGTGTTCAGGTTCTTATTATTTTCAATGATCATTATTTTTAGTGGCATTAACAACAAAAAAAAAGCACACTTGACCTTTAAATCCTGAAGCATCTGTAGAGAATTATAAGCAAGTGTCTTAGCATATAAAGCTGTTTTCATCTCCACATTAGCAGGGTGAAGTTTCCCCGAATGCCTCTCCACATCTCTCTCCCCTGTCCTCACAGATGTCATTGCCGTTCACACAGCCCTCATCGGCTAAATACTCTCCCCCTTCCCCGCGCTCCACCCCCATTGCCTGGGGTTTCACAGTCTCCCTCTGCCAAACTGTTCTCTCGACAGGACCTCCGCTCCCCAAAGGTCAAGGTAAAGACAAGGTGCTTGCTAGTGACTGTCCTAGAGCTAATCATCCTCTACCCTCTACTATAGTCTTGCCACTCTGTAATACAGACACTAACATCCCCTATTAAAGTGACCTATATAACTTAAAGCATATCATCTTTGCAGTATGTATTTCCATTAAAGATTTATTGCACCACAGTGTACTCGATTCATAAATAAATCTCAAAACTGTGTAGTTTATATGTCTGGCATGCAGTAAATTATTACAGTTATATGGGAAGGTAGAATCATTAATTATTAGTAAGTCATCATAAACATCTTTAAACCACCCAACCCTTTTAAATTCACTACCTACAACCCCAGGATCCTTTAAATTCGCTTTATAGGCCTTTCCCTGTTATCTCTGTCCACTGGCATGGGAACAAACAAACAAGCAGTGCTCATTATGGATGCCTGGCAAGTAAATAATGAGGCATTTCGACCAAAAAGAAAAGTATATTCACTCATTCATGATAATCCATTTATTTAATATATAGACTACCATTCAAAAGTCAGACTTGGTAAGATTAATGTTTTTGAAATGTCTCTTATGCTCACCAAAGCCATATTTGTTTGTGCTCAAGAAACATTTCTTTATCAAGGTTGAAAACAATTGTGCTGCTTAATATTTTTGTGAAAACCATAATATATTTGATTAACAAAAAGGTTTTTTTTAAACATTTTTTTGTAGCAATGTAAAAGTCTTTACTGCCACTTTCAATCAATTGAATGAGTCCTTGCTGAGTTTTATCTTACTGACCCCAAACTTTTGAACGGTAGTGTATATTTTTGTAACATGTTTATATATGACTGCACATAACCCTCATATCAGCTTCTCCTGGTTCTGGTTCTTTCAGTCTGTGTTAAGGCGTGATGTTGTGGTTGTTGGTAAGCCCCCTCGTAGCCCTGTGATGTCTAGGAGGTCCTGCGGATCGCCTGTTAGAGGTCAAAACTTGTCACCATCTCATAGGGTAGGGAGTATGTGCACCTTGTGTGGCAATGGCACATTTGACTCAAGGGAAATTGAATTTTTTTTCTCATTTCAAAGTATCCCTGCACAACGCATAATGTCATTCACTGTATTTGACCTGGGAATTCACTGATTTGAGTGCAATTCTTTCCATTTATGCTGCTATAGCTGGATGTAATGATATTATGATACAGTATAAACTGCCATATATTTTTGTCAGTGTATGGTCAGATGATGCTTCAGTACAATATGGAGGAATGCTGAGGGATACTCTTAACACCATGGCCTTGTTTGTTTATGAATTAGTGCATTTTGTGGTCAAGAAAATAACATTTTAATTCCTAACATTGCTGTTGAGTGATAACATTTAGTTTGTTCTGCGTGTGGAAATGTGTCTGGAAGTGGTTTTCCTGCATGTCCATGACTTCTTGGATCACAACCCTGTTGAAAAAAAACAAACAGCATATGCTGGTTAGGTATGTTTTGAAGCATGGCAGCTGGTTATGAGATGGTTCTGAGCTGGAGCTAGTTTCTTAGGACCAGAACTTCACCAACTTAAATGTGCAGTGTGTAGTATTTATGAGGATCTATTGACAGAAATGCAATATAATATACATAACTATGTTTTCAGTAAACCTTACATAATGTACCATTATGTTTTTATGACCTTAGAATGAGCCATTTTTATCTCCATGCACCGAGGGTCCCCTTACAGTGAAGTCACCATTTTGCACCGTAATGTTTCTACAGTAGCCCTAAATGGACAAACTGCTCTACAGAGTGCTAGTCACTCTCTGCTCTCTCAGGCAACAACATTTGTTGTCCTGTGTTGGCCACCGTAGCTTCTCTATGTGCAATTCACAACCTCACCACTAGATGCCGCTAAAAATCACACACTGCACCTTTAAACCAGCTCATGACCAGCTAAGGACCAGCTTAAACCAGCTCAAACCAGATGCCATGCTTCAAAACATACCTAACTAGCATATGCCGTTTTGTTTTTTTCCAACAGGGAAACAGTGGATTTCGACAGTTTTTCTTGTTTTTTGTGTGGCTCAAAGCAGCTGAAGAGATTGGCTTGCTTATGTAGCATTGGTTTAAGCCATGTATTGAGAGTGTTTGGGGTCTGGATTACTCTTGGGAATGTCCCAATGATCTTTCCTGTGTACACAGCTTAAACAAGGTGTACTCCCCAGGGCCAGGCAAGCAGCCTATTCCCCACATTTCCTTCCAAAAAAGGGGAGTACAGTCCTCGTTTTCAGGATTTAAGGCATTTCTCAACCGTTTCTAAGTCCATAAATCAAACACATTTTAGAAATTATGTTGTTTGGTGGCTTAGAAACCCTGAATTTGAGCCCTGGTAGTCCTGGATCTCATACGTATTTGACAAAAGTGTAATTACTCTTTTTTAATCTGTATTTAATCACATTTAGGCAGGTTTGATCATTAACATAGTTCAGATACACAGCTGATCCAGGTCTGGCCTCAGGCTTTGCATTAATGGCTCTCAATGAGAGCAGTGGAACTCCGGCTGTTCTCAGTATCAGATACAGCAGAATAAGAGACAGAAACATTTAAATGCCCTTTCATGGTTTGTCTTTTTCAGTCCCAAAGACAAGCATATGTTCATGATCCGCTTCAAGGTGTAGGAGAAGCGTGAGTATCTCAAGTCTTTTGCTCCATGTTTTTCTTTACCAGTGCATACACTCACCTAAAGGATTATTAGGAACACCTATTCAATTTATCATTAATGCAATTATCTAATCAACCAATCACATGGCAGTTGCTTCAATGCATTTAGGGGTGTGGTCCTGGTCAAGACAATCTCCTGAACTCCAAACTGAATGTCAGAATGGGAAAGAAAGGTGATTTAAGCAATTTTGAGTGTGGCATGGTTGTTGGTGCCAGACGGGCCGGTCTGAGTATTTCACAATCTGCTCAGTTACTGGGATTTTCACGCACAACCATTTCTAGGGTTTACAAAGAATGGTGTGAAAAGGGAAAAACATCCAGTATGCGGCAGTCTTGTGGGCAAAAATGCCTTGTTGATGCTAGAGGTCAGAGGAGAATGGGCCGAGTGATTCAAGCTGATAGAAGAGCAACTTTGACTGAAATAACCACTCGTTACAACCGAGGTATGCAGCAAAGCATTTGTGAAGCCACAACACGCACAACCTTGAGGCGGATGGGCTACAACAGCAGAAGACCCCACCGGGTACCACTCATCTCCACAACAAATAGGAAAAAGAGGAAAAAGAGGCTACAATTTGCACAAGCTCACCAAAATTGGACAGTTGAAGACTAGGCTGATGAGTCTCGATTTCTGTTGAGACATTCAGATGGTAGAGTCAGAATTTGACGTAAACAGAATGAGAACATGGATCCATCATGCCTTGTTACCACTGTGCAGGCTGGTGGTGGTGGTGTAATGGTGTGGGGGATGTTTTCTTGGCACACTTTAGACCCCTTAGTGCCAATTGGGCATCGTTTAAATGCCACGGCCTACCTGAGCATTGTTTCTGACCATGTCCATCCCTTTATGACCACCATGTACCCATTCTCTGATGGCTACTTCCAGCAGGATAATGCACCATGTCACAAAGCTCAAATCATTTCAAATTGGTTTCTTGAACATGACAATGAGTTCACTGTACTAAAATGGCCCCCACAGTCACCAGATCTCAACCCAATAGAGCATCTTTGGGATGTGGTGGAACGGGAGCTTCCACGAATCTCCATCAACTGCAAGATGCTTTCCTATCAATATGGGCCAACATTTCTAAAGAATGCTTTCAGCACCTTGTTGAATCAGTGCCATGTAGAATTAAGGCAGTTCTGAAGGCGAAAGGGGGTCAAACACAGTATTAGTATGGTGTTCCTAATAATCCTTTAGGTGAGTGTATATTTAATGTAAAACGTGGTTACACTTTATTTTAAGGTGTCATTGTTACAGTGTAATTATATATTTAAGTACTGAGTAATATTAATTAACTACATGTTAATTAATAAAGGGTTAGGGTTGGATTAAGGTTTGGTTGAGGGTTTGTTGCATGCAATTATGCATAATTTACTGTTATTAATATGGTAAGTACATGTAGCATATACAACAATGACACTGTAAAATAAAGTGTTACCCATTGTTTATGGTAACATTTCTCTATTTTGAGATTTGGTCAGTATATTATATAATATAACCCAATATAGAAAACACAGTTAAAGAGTCTTTCCTGTTGCAGATTTCAAGCCCTGTATAACTACATGCCACGAAATGAAGATGAGCTGGAACTGAAGGAGGGGGATGTTGTTGACGTCATGGAGAAGTGTGATGATGGATGGTTTGTGGGTAAGACTGTAAACCGTATTTTTAAATCATGTTGCTTCTTGGTACTACACACAGAGCGTTTTAGTGATGTTCATTTATTTTCCACTAGCTGGTGCTGTTCTCCAAAAAAAAAAAAAAAAAAAAAACATACCTTCAACAATAGCCCATGGATTTGTGGCTAAATATATAGATGGATTCAAACTAAAATATTTTTTCTTTATAATGTATACATAGCTATATATTTTATAATATTTTTTTTATGTCTGCCTCATTCTAGATTTATTTTTTTAGGAACGTGCAGGAGAACCAAATTTTTCGGAACCTTTCCTGGGAACTATGTGAAGCGACTATAAATGGACTCTTCTAATACACATCTCTGATGGTCCTACATCTAATGAGGAGAGATGGACAATGTCACCTACAGCTACTGGAAAGCTGCTGGAAATAGCATGACATGTTCCAGTCATCAACCTGTTGGACTGATGGAAACAGAAGCCAATGGCCTTGGAGGGGTTATTGCACCATTCATGTAATTTGGATTAAATATGTTGAAACCATTATGTTAATTAGGAATTTCAGTAAATGCTTTAAAACATTTGGTTGCCTACGTTTTTCTCATAGTTGAAAAAATCAGTACGCTTGCCTTCTAGTTAAGCTGATGAATTTCAACATTATGAGTAATCAAGTGCCCTGTTTATCTTCATTGGAAGGGTGAAATACAGGTGAGGAATGATCTACTGGTGCCCTCTGTACACTGGACCTGATGTCTTATCTGATCTAGACCGTATAGATTCAACAGTATTGCAGTGTCATGTTTGCGTCAGGCAGTGGATATTAACCGTTCCTGCTAACATGTATGTTTTTAATATGTAAACTCTCTGGTTCAGAAGAATAACCTTTGGTTTTCTAGGGCTCTACGTTCTTCCTCCAGACATTCCTTTGAGCATTTGAAGGATTTTACAGATAAGAGAAAAATATTTTTGATGTTTTTCAATCTAAAGAGATACCATTTTTGAGAATGCAGTATCCCTAACGAAAGGCGTTTTTGGAAAAAGTGGGCATGTAAACCATCGTAAACTGACTCGTATTAATGTCTCTACTGCCTATAGTAAATATTTCTCTATTAGGTGACCTTGCACATCACTTTTGGTTTACACACTGTAATCTATTTATGGCCAATAAGAGGAGCACCCGATGTCATAATTACTAAACTGCAATTGGCAGCCATGTATTTTGTATATGTCGCCTTCCGATTCTTCAAATTGGTTCAATTTGAGTGAGGAAATGTACGTAGAAATCTATTTTTGTTTATTTGATCATTCAGCAAACTTTTTCATTATGATATAATTAATATATTGTATAATTAATATATGTCTTTGATCTGTTCAGCACAGTGATTACAATCATATTCAAATGTTCAATTTCAAATATGCAGCGTTTCGATCTTCCCGTGAGACTGTATGACTAACAGTTTTATTCCACTCAGTAAAGCAAGAAATGTAAATGTGTCAGTCAATAGAAACATGAACCAATAATACATGTAATTTAGGCAATATTATACCTCATGGAATTATGCAGTCTCTGTGTTGTCACTATGCTTAATGTACCAGTAACATCCTGCGCATGTTGTTTCATAAAGAACTGCTCGTCAGTGCAAACTCATTATTGTACCTGTATGAGAATTTATTAATGCCATGGCACTCTGGTTTAAGAGATGCATATGGTGGTACAGAACGATATTTCCACCTGACTCCACCTGAACCATTAAGACTAGACCAGAGATCTTAATGTGGTTTAGTTAAAGGGATAGTTTCACCCAAAAATGAAAATTCTGTCATCATTTACTCACCCTCGAGTTGTTCCAAACCTATATACATTTCTTTGCTCTGCTGTACACAAAGAAAAATATCAGGTTTAGAACAACTTGAGGGTGTGTAAATGACAGACTATCCTTTTAAGCGCTGGCACCCAGTCTTCCATTCTTAAGCACTAGCTGATCATTATTGAAGTTAACTGGGCTGTTCCTGGTGCATGACTTTACCATGTCATTTATGTGATAACATGGATACTTAATAATGCATGTTTCAGGATCAAATGTTTATAAAGTACAAAACACTGTGATATGTTCATTAAATTAAACCGAGTATATTTCTGGCATTGAACATTTGGTGCTAGACTGTGTGATGGATTCTGATTGGATAAAAAAAAAATGCTGACAATTGCTGTAATATCACTGGTTAAGAATAGACTGAATATCACATCACTGATTTATATAAAGACATGACATGCAAAATTGCTGCGGGTTATATCAACATGTCCACCCTTTCATCAATAAACAAAAAAATATCTAATTAGACTCTCCAAAAAGTAAAAGCAATCAATGTTTTAAGGTCTTTCTTTGCCTTTTCTTTCAAAAGTGAATAAATAAAGTCATATATTTTCCGGCAGATCAAATGATTTCATCAGACTATTGTATTTCTCAGTGGGATTCACAGTCTCCATAAGTGCATAGGATAATTGTGCCATCCTGGACATTATCCTTCTGCTAGCAATCTAGTCCCTGCAGACCGTCCAGTCTATAAACAGCCACATCGTGTCCTGGAGTTGTCCTTCTGGCTGCCATGGCGACACAGTAAACAGAGGGTCAGTGGAGAGCCGGTCTGATTTGCCCCAGAGAAAGAATCAGACCCATCCAGCTCACTCGCAGGAGGCAGGGGTTTCTGTCTAGACTTTGTGCTTTTCCCGCATTTGTTTTTGGAGCAATAATTTTTTTTAATGAAAATATCTGGGAACAGAGCTCAAACCCCATCCATGCCAATCTGTTTGCCTGAAACCATCATTTACTCTCATGTAATTTCAAACCCCCCTGACTTTTGGAAGAAAAAAAAAAAGTGAGGGCAAGATAATTTTCATTTTTGCATGACTTGGCCTTTTATTTACTAGAGAAGGTATACAATGTGATGACTTGGGTTAGAGAAGGATTTTGCGGATTTCTGGTTTCTTAGATTTGACGTAGCTCAGGCCATGACAAATAGCCCTTCCCTGGCACACCAAACAAGGAGCTGTTCAAGCCTACAATACAAGTGCTCTCAAGCTAGAATGTTTGGCCTTCAAATAAAGAGAATGCTGGCCGCACCAATGCCATGTACAGCACACAGTCCTCTCTATATAGATGAAAGTTTACTTTGGAAACAAGCATGTCATGAGCATGTTACTAGGTCTTTCCAGTGTATTTCACATAATAAACACGATGACAGCCAGGGGCGTCGCTAGACCTATTTTACTGGGGCACAAGATCAAAATCCATATCCATGAGTGTAGTAAAAATGTGGGGACACTTTTTGATGGGGTGCCTGTGCCCAAGTAGGCCTACTGATAAATGGCTAAAAATGCTCCTTATGATAGCTCTGAAATAATAAATGGCATCCAAAGTTTTGGCTACTTTGGCTAACTAAATTGTAGGATAGAATTAATGCCAAATGTCTATCAGACTACTTAAAGGGGGGTTGGGGGTATGCTCATGCATACTGAGCTTTTTACACTGTTAAAGACTTGGATTCCCACGCTAAACATGAACAAAGTTTAAACAAAATAAGTTTGATGGAGTATTTCTGTGCCAAAAGTTTCGGGAAGTTTTTTTCGAGTATGGGCCTATGTGATGTCAACAAGGGCGGAATTTCCTTGTATGGGCATTTCTCCCGGAAGGGCACAGGACCCGTCGACCAGAGCGAACGCACGCCAATCAACGCGCTTTGCTCGGCTTTAGGGAAGTCATTAGCTGCGCTGCACAGGTCTTCAAAAAAAAAAAAAATATATCAACAATGTCACCAAAGAAGTGTGTTTTTGGTTGTCAGGGCAAGACTGTTCAGCTTCCCAAAGAACCCAACGTTAAGAGGACAGTGGATGGAGTTTGTTTTTCCGGCGCAGCAACGGAGTCGCGCACGTGTTTTTGTTTGTTCCCTGCATTTCGGCAACGATGGTTTATAAACAAGGCCCAGTTCAACAGCGGATTTGCAGATCATCTAATGCTGAAAGATGGAGCAGTCCCCAACGATAAAGCTTCACGGTCATGCGCTGGATCCGCAGGCGGCGAGTAAAACTGCTTCAAATGTCTGTGTGCTTTTGGCTGTCGGCGCACAAATACACATATGTCACGTAGGCCTATAGTTAATTTATCAAGGGAACATGCGATGGCTGGTGTGTGTTTAAATACATTCTTCGAGCTAGGAATTTGGCCCGAACCGTGTATGTAAGTGGTTAGAACTAAAAGTGTGGAGAAGGGGTGGTGGAGGGATGCTGATAGACTGTCAATGAACGGAGGTAAGACTGCTGTGTATATACACCTCTTATAGTTGATTAGCTGAGTGCTCTCCAATTATCTGAACGTGCTCCTCCTGAACCTTGTTAATAAAACATAATTTAATAAACTACACAAATGTAACAAACAATTGCACACTAGAGGGGTTTAATGTAGATCTCAAAAAGGTATTGAAACATTTACAAATTTTCAGTTTTAATTTCTTTTTGCTTCATAGTAAATCATATCGAGTCAATATAATGTTCTATTTCTTTCTTGAAATATATAAAAACAGGATTATTATTTATTTTTACAGGAAAACGTACTTTTGTGAACACAGTATTTTGTCATTAAATGCACATGTATGACTTTTAGGTGAAAATATCCAAAAAACACGATATATATTTTGTTGACTTGTGTTCTTACATTATCCCAAACATTGTTTAAATCAGCAATTCTAACCAGTGTTACGGACCGTGTCATTGCGTCACCTGTCACTGACGTCAATCACGTCATATACGCTCTACCCGTGCTACTAACCATGAAAACACCAAATACGCTATATTATGTTTTATTAGACAGGTGAGTAACTGTTTGGATACATGTATCAAGAGAAAACTAATCATTGTTATATAGCTCAACACAGTCTTATCGTTTGAATCGCTTGTTTTCTTGATTTACTGCGAGTACCATGTTTTACCACGTCTCAGAGACAACACTATTGGCTAACATCAGAGAGAGCTTTCTCCATAATATATTTTTAAATTAATTGCATGTCATTTAGTCATCCTGTTTTTACTAATATAATATTCTAATATCAATCTAAATTACTGCAATGTGTCTCATACCAGCCACTGAGCGAAAACACGTTTTAGTGTGGTGTGAATCGCAGGCGTCTCTCATCAGGATTAGCTCCCAAGGCTCTCGGCCCACCCTGCTTCATAATAAAACTTTAATACATTCGCCCATCCATGAACATGAATTCAGCCCGAGTCCTTCAGATTCCTTTCCATCAGCTGTAGAGGTGAAGACAACAACTTTTACATTACAAATGTAAAAATGACATATTGTGCCTTTAAAATAATCAAATGTATTATATAAGCCTGACTGGTGCGCATGTGTTAGACGCTGGACTTGCAGTGAGTGAGTTGTCATGTTGCGCATTTGCTTAAAGCATTTTAAAAGCGGCACAGTGGCACGTGAAATCGAGTTCTATGTGAACCAGATCTAACAGACGTTTTAGGATGTTCATCGTTAATGTGGTGAACTTCACTTGTGGTTACTGTACTAGGACACCTGTGTGAATTTGAGGAGAACTGACTTTGTACTGTACATGCGCTAAAAAATCTAAACACCATTGGGTAACATTCATTGCAGAAAAAAAAATGGCTCTGAAAAGTGAAGTTAGTTCTGAGAAAAGGTTATTTTGGCACATATACCACTTGGTTTAATGTTTAATTATCCAAAGCAAATTGCAATGATGATCGTACATTTGGCTGTAAGTTGTAACCAAACATTAAGGCCCCCAACCCCACCCATTACATCTGTTACTGTTGTAATGTGACCAGTTATTCTTTAGGCAAAAGTTTAAGAGTGAATGTGTGCACTTTGAATTTATTGAACATGGTTACATGAAAGCAATTCAATAAAACATTATTTACATACAATTCAAGTAAGTGCATTACTTACAATAAAGTAGATATTGTACTGTTTTTTTATCTTTATTCTTTTAAAACTTTTCTTTAAACAAAAATGTCCATTTCATTGGTGAACATATTTTGTATAAGAGAATTATCACTTGAACTGAAATCCACACAGTTTTCAGTGTACCCTTATGTGGCTGTGCTATTAAAATGGTTTACATTCCCGAGAGGAGATGTTTAAAAGAGCAACACATGCTGTGTTGATATGACAATATGACATGATATGGTTTTGTTATTGTGCTCCGTAAATAGCTCATAATCTGCTCATTGGCAGCAAAGGCTCTGACTCAACGCTCAGCCTTAATTTCATGACGGAGTTCTCCTCTCATTCAAGCACAGGTGTCTGGCCGGCGGTAAGGAAAGAAAAGTCTAGACAGCAGACAGGGTGACGACAGAGCGAGGGGTGGATGATTTTAGTTATTGAACAGCTAAGACTTATGGGAAAAGAGGATTAATCATAAAGGGTGTAAGGTTTGGATCTGAAGGAGGTGGGGGGAGAGTTTGAACCCTCTGCAGTTTCTTAGTCTACCCTATGACCTCACGAGAGGAGTGGCATCCTGGCATCATCTTTCTTTCATTCACTCTCCTAACCCCACACACATGCTTAAAAGGGATTCAGAGACAGGCACTGGCTTCCAGTCGTGGTTGGGTGAGAAATTCGTCCAGGGTAGGAGGGATAAAGCTGATAATTCTCATCTTACTGCAGATCTCTCACCAATAAGAAGAAACTGCACTGAAGAACCAAGTTCAACTTTGAGAAAAAGTCTAAACAGAACAAGACAGAAATGCCACAGAACGTGGTACTGGATGGGCCAGCCCCTTGGGGATTTCGGCTTTCAGGAGGCAAAGATTTCAACCAGCCGCTGACCATAACTCGGGTAAGTGAAAGCCTTTGGCTACAGTCTGTGCTGCTTCACACAATCCACTCAGAGATAATGATGCTTTGATGTGCTGGGTAACACTGCCGTGGGCATGAGAAACCAGTGGGTGGATCATAAAAAAACATTCCCAGGACCTCACTTTAGATGTTACTGAGGAGTACAGCGAGAATCATTTCTGAGAAATATTTTTAGAGCCACAAGTTCAAACTGACATTCATTTTTAGAAACATCTGTGGTTGTCAGGGAATCATTTCCCAATAGAGACTTTCTATGTTAGTTACTGATGCAGGTTTTTTTTTTTTTGTCATTATGTGATTTTTCTCTAGTAGTTTATTTTTTTATGAAATTAATACTAACATTCAGCAAAGATGCACTGATCAAAAGTGACAAGACTTTTATTTCAAGTAAATGCTGTTCTTTTGAAATTGTATTAATATATCATGACCAAAAATGTATCACAGTTTCCAAAAAAATATTGATAATAAGAAATGTTTCTTGAGGAACAAATCGGCATATTAGAATGATTTCTGATGGATCATGTGACACTGGAGTAATGATGCTGAAAGTTCAGCTTTGTATCACACAATAAATTACATTTTTAAATTATTTTAAATTATTATTTTCAATTTTTAAAAACCATTATTTGAAATATCAGTCTCCTCAGATCTCTAACACAATAATGAATTGGCCTATCCCATTTTAAATGATTCATTATTTATTTATTATAATATTTTGAGTCCAATCTTTTAAGGACCCAAGATGTGCTATATTTATATCATTGCTACAGTAGTAATACTAATAGTTTCATAATAACTATAGTATACTACCTTCCATTGCATAATGGTGTTCTTGAATTTGAAAACACATAATTCACCTCTCATCTCACTCATAAAAGTGATGTTAAGTGAACTGCATTGGTATTTTCTCTTCTAGTCACTAACACACACACACACACACACACACACACACACACACACACACACACACACACACACACACACACACACACACACACACACACACACACACGCACACACACACACGAGTGCCTGGCTCCGTAGGGGATCTCTACACCTGTTGTCTGAATGAATTGCAAAGCCCTTAGTCCAACAATATTTTAAACAGCCGATGAAGTCTGAACATTTGTGGTAACAGAAGAGGTCAAAGGTTAACAGAGCACCCAGTGATATGTGAGAGATGAATTGAACAATCTCTTTAAATTTAAGTAACTATTTCAGCACCATAAAAGGCCTTCTATCCACTAGGATTGTTCATAAATGTCTAAAACTGACTAATCCTTCCTTATAGATCGCCTGGATGGTGGTGAATGTGTATAACTTCATATATGTAATTATTTTGAACTGAATAAGACGCAGGTACAATGGCATGCTAGATTTATGCTCAGCAACTGCACAGATTTGACTAAGACTCCACCAGACTAAAACAAATAATTTCCTTTATTCAGAAAGACACCGCACGCTATCTTGTCTAGCTTTTTCTATCTCTGTTCTTTTAAGAAATCTGTTGGGAGTGCGACTGGGAGAAATGCTATGTATTGTAGCTACTACACAGCAACTACATAATGACTTTTGTCTCTTATCCAGGCCTGTGTCTGAACAGCTCTACTGCTCATTCTGATGTGTGGAATGTTGCAGTTTGATTAGTAGCTCAGTCTTATCGACAGCAGCTCTTTGATCATGACGTTCAAGTATATTCTTAGTGGAAAGCCAGTTCTGACATTCACCATAAATTGTGAAAAAAATATGCAGTGGAGAACTGAGAGGTTGTCGTAAAAATGACTGTCTTCATACTCCCTGATTAGAAGCAGAACTGCAGGTCTTACGAAATATGAATTACCCTGTGGTGGTAACATAGCACAGTGCTGGTATAAGGTGGTATAATAGTATGTGAATGATTTCCTTATTAATATACTATGGTATTCCAAGATACTTCAAATGTATTATCATGAAACGTCCAAAAAAAGTATATTTTTCTAATGCATCACTAGTTTTGGCCACATGGGAGAAACTTCCAGGTGAACTAAATAAGGTCTCAGCCGAACAGAATGATGTCATTCTTAAAATAAACCAATCAGGTTTATTTAACATTCCTAGCTAATAACTTCCATCCAAGTGAAAATGACATTGGATTTAATTTCAAACAAAAACAATAAAACCGACTCAAACATAATTTAAATGGATTAGAATGAGTATGTTTCTTATTTTGGTGTATGCCAATACCCAGAACCTGAAAGCTAAATATATCATGTCTTCAAGCAGAGAAATACTGATGACTAATGCAGAAAGTGTGTGGTTTCTTTGTATAACCACTGTCTGTAATCATACACTTATTGATGCCAGCAAGGTGGCTCTCTTCTCATACTCTGAGCCCTGATGTTCTTATTCGAGTAACATTAGCCTCCATCGATGCGGGCATGCCAGCACAGATGGGGCTTTTATGAGAAGCCAAATCAGACCGTCTAAATTATACTGTTGAATTAAAAATGTAAATGACTATATCCAGTCATTGAGCAGACAGCTTTAACGAAAGCGGCACAGTACATTTATTACAGGGACATTCCCTCTGGACCAACCTGGGCTTTAGTGCTTTGCTAAAGGGCATGATGGGGATAGTTCATGGTTGAGCATCAACCTTAATTACCAAAAAATGGAAATTCTGTCAGCATTTACTCACTCTTGTGTCAGTTTTCACGTAGATCCATGTCGGCAGAATAAATTAAAGGAATAGCTGTGGTACACAAAACAAGATACTTTTAAAAACCTCTTTTTTGTCCATACAAAAAGTCAGTGGAGTCTGATGTTGTTTTAGACCCCATTGGCTTTCATTATATGGACAAAATAGTTAAAACATTTATTTATTTATTTTGAACTGAATCATATGGCTTTGGAATGACATACGGGTAAATACATTGAAATTTTGAGGTGAACTATCCCTTTAATTTATTCAGCCTGATGTTGCTCTGAACATAATGTCTAATGCTCAGCATGCCCTTACATGCTTCTCTTGTGGGTTTGTGTGTCACCTTGGGGATTTTCCTGCACAGGTGCTGCATAGCTTACAAAAAAACAATTTGTTATATTCATGTTTCTGTTTATACTGAAGCTGGATACCAGTCACTCGATGGTTTCATCTCAGTTCATAGCTCCTTTTGTTTCCATCTATTAAACAGAGTGTCTTTGTTGTTCAGCCAAACACATCTTCCATTTGCTTGAGTAGTGTCAAGGGAACAATCTCATTTTCATTGTGTCCATTCTGAGCCATTTGGGTGCTCATTTCTTCGCAGTCAACCTCTCTGCAGACGCCCGATAATAGATGTCTACAGGGGAAATGTTTTTTTTTCGTTTGTTGCCTTAAATATGGTCAGGGATCAATGTCTCTTACTGCACATTTTGAGATGTATTCTCTCTAGAAAATACAGGCGGACAAAGGTGATTCTGTTGTGTACACAAAGTGAGAAAGGCGTCAGGAAATAAAATTTTACAGCGTGACTGTTATTTGATAGGAAAAAGGCTTGATCACTGCTAGCTTCATCAGTCAATAAATTATGCATTTGGAATAAAACATCACAAATCTTCATGACATTAAGCACTGATGATGGAAAACTAAAACCCTCTAGTCTTAAATAACTGGCATGACTTGACCTGGTATAAACCTTCTCCTCATGAGAGGCAGACTTAAATAGAAGGTCAGTGGTATTCAGATATAATAGAGCAGCTGAGTCAGGGGGAGACAGGTATAACGAGACCTGCACACAGGATGAGGTGTTGAGATAAATGACTAGGGGGACGAGGAGAATACCTAAGAAAATGAGCCCGTCAGCGATGAGAGGAGTAAGGGATGATGTCAGACTCCATTAATGAAAGAAAGGATGATGGGGAGAGGCCAGAGAAACACCGGGTTGCAGGGTGAATGCCAGAGCAGTCAGATCATGAACCGCCAATAGGCCTGACAGTGCTCCCCTGGAGGGCGATACACGGCCTTGACTGACATATCCACGACGTGCTATTTTTAGTCCACTTCTAAACCAGAGAGGGTCAACAGATTGTTTCTACCCCTGTCACTTTCTGTTTATGTCTAAACTGATCCATGGTTTGCTGGAAACTTAAAAGAAGGTTCACATCTGACCTTAAAGGCATAGTTCACCCCAAAATGAAAATGATCCCATGATTTACTCACCCTCAAGCCATCCTAATTTTATATGACTACCATCCATCCATCATAAAAGTAGTCCACACGGCCCAGGGGGTTAACAAAGGTCTTCTGAAGCAAAGTGATGCATCTGTGTAAGAGAAACATCCATTTTTAAAACTTTATAAGCTAAAATGACTAGCTTCCAACAGACGGCCGTACGCATCGATTTACGTCATTTCCCAGAGAAATGACGGAGGAGCTTGAGTTTGTTACCCAGCCCTATGTGATTGAGCCGCGAGAGGCGCCAAAGCTTACGCTACGCTTACATCACGTCAGGAGTTACTCTTTTGGCGTGAATCGACTTGTGCAATCCGTCTGCCAGAAGCTAGTTATTTTAGTGTATAAAGTTTTAAATATGGATATTTTTCTTACAAAAACGCATCACTTTGCTTCCGAAGGCCTTTATTAACCCCATGGAGTCATATGGATTACTTTTATGATGAATGGATGCACTTTTTGTCAACTTCACATTACTCCATATTCATCTGAAAGAGGATAGTCATATACACCTGAGATAGCTTGAGGTTGGGTAAATCATGGGATCATTTTAATTTTTGGGTGAACTATCCCTTTAGGAATCTGATGGTTTTCAAATCTTTGTTTCTTCTGTAAAGAAGCTGAAGCATTTAGCATATTGATCCAAAGTGATCAATATGCTAACACATTTAGGCCTATTGCCCTGGGCGGACACAATCCTAAAACACTCCCATTTACATTGAATGTAGGGGTCATTGTAAGCGTGTTCATAATAAAAGGAATAATTTAAAGTAAAATTCTTACTAATCTAATCGAAAGGTCCAAGAAATGTTCTCTTTGTATTCATGTTGGTTTCTTGGTTTTGAAAATTGCATTTTAATAGATTTTGGAATAAATTAAGAGATGGGTAAAAAATTTGCATTATGTCACTGACCCAGCGGCACTAAAAAGGTCTTGTTTTCAGGTGACTCCAGGCAGTAAGGCATCTCGGGTCAACCTGTGCCCAGGAGACATCATCCTGGCCATCCAGGGAGTGTCCACAGACGGTATGACTCATGCTGAAGCTCAGAACAAGATCAAAGACTCCACCAATCAGCTTTCCCTCAAGATAGAGAGGTACCATGAGCTTTTCTCATTAAAGGATAGTGTTACAAACAGCGCTAAGCATCTTTCAACAACTTTATATCATGTTCTCTCACCTCCTTTTAAAGTTACAGAGGACGGTAAGCTGGAGTCCCAAAAGAATGTGTCTTTACCCCTTGCTATGAAAGTGTCCATCAGTACCCACAGAGCCTTATTTACGACACAGATGAATGTGTCTTTCCTCTGTGATTAATACCCTCCAATAAACCATCTGGCTTGTACATGCCAGGCTGTTGATGTTATTTTACTATCTATAAGGGTCATGATCCTGCAGTAATGTGCTCTTTGATCTTTTTTTTTTTTTTTACAATTTCACAGGAGGTGAGTACATCATGTCTAACTGTGTGCATTATGTGTTGCAGGCCAGAAACTAAAATGTGGTCACCTCAGGTTATAGAAGAGGGGAAAGTAAACCCATTCAAAATCAATTTGGAGGCGGAGAAGCAAGTAAGTGTAACGTAACAGAAATGCACAGCTCTTTATTTTATCTTCTTATAACATGCAGCAATAAAATGGACAATTGAATAATTTTTTTAAGAAACGCTAGAGTGGCATGAGGCATGTTAAAGGGATACTCCACCCAAAAATGAAAATGCCTTTCTTTCTTCTGTAGAACACAAATTAAGACAGGTGTGTGTGAAAAATGTATATACTGATGCAAATGCAAAAATATTGACGCAAGCGCAAGAACCGACGGTCCTCTGTGCTTCCGCATCACTTCTCGCGTGCTGGTGTTTACATAAAGCATGAACTTATGAACCCACATATGACACTAGGCTGAAAGCTATGATTTATAAAAAGTATTAAATACTAGTATTTTTCTCACTCACACCTATCATTTCGCTTCAGAAGACACCTGCAACATCAACTAGGGTCGTATGGTTTACTGTCATGTATGTTTTTTGTGGTTTTTGAAGCGTCAACTGAGAGCTCCATCCACTTCCATTATATGGACTGACAGAGATGGGTTATTTTTTCTAAAAATCTGTGTTCCATAGAAGAAATTAAGTCATATACATCTAGGACCGCATGAGGGTGAGTAAATGATGAGAGGATTTTCATTTTTGGGTGGAGTGTCCCTTTAAAAATTGTGCAAGTCTGCTATGTTTGTTTGACCAAAAGTAGATTTGTCCTTGTTCAACACAATATAACTTAAAATAAAGCCATATAGACACACACACACACACACACACACACACACACACACACGTCTGGTTTACTATCTTTGTGGGGACTCTATAGACGTAAGGGTTTTTATACTGTACAAACTGTATATTCTATCCCCTTACACTAACCCTACCCATCACAGAAAACTTTCTACATTTTAAATGTTCAAAAAAACTCATTCTGTATGATTTATAAGCTTGTTTCCTCATGGGGACCTCAATTTAGCTCCCCACGGTGACACGAGTCCCCATGAGTCTGTGTGCATTCAGGCTGATGTCCCCACCGGGATAGAAAACCATGAACACGCACAAAGCATTTGCCAGATTTAAATGAAAAAATGTGCAATCATAAAAAAAACAATAAAAAAAAAAACAATGAAGAGATATGTCAATTTTACCTAAAGATTCAATATGCACAATGTGACACCTTAAAAAGCAATAAAAGAGTTTAAAAAAAGTTAAGCATCTTTAGGTAGCAAAAGGACATATCTGGAGAATGTGGTGTTTGTGTGGGGCTTTAAGTATGTAGTGTGTCCATCTGTCCTACACATGCAGGAGTTTAAACCTATTGGCACAGGTCATAACAGAAGAGCACAGCCCTTTGTGGCTGCCGCCAGTCTGGATGACAAAACACAGGTGGTGAGCTCCACCTACAACACTCCCATAGGCCTCTACTCTCAAGATAACATCCAGGATGCCCTGCAAGGACAGATCCGGGGTCTGGTGCATGAAAAGCCTGAGGGGTGAGTGCCAACTTGGATCACCCCAACCATATGGACTAAGATACTTCCCTCTGCTTGCTGTATGCCGGCTGCTCACTTATCACTAACGCATGCCAAAAGTCCTCACAAGACTTCCTGCAGCCTGAATATAAGCATTTGGATTAAAACATGATGATAGATAGATATTAAGAAAGGCCAACCCCTTATTTAATCCCATAGTTCTAGTACATTATAGCAGACAAATATGTATATTTGGGCCAGCAGTGTTGGATCTTGGAGGACTTTTGCTTCTTTCACCTCTGCCTATTAA
Organism: Paracanthobrama guichenoti; assembly: GCA_018749465.1. Taxonomy (NCBI): domain Eukaryota; kingdom Metazoa; phylum Chordata; class Actinopteri; order Cypriniformes; family Gobionidae; genus Paracanthobrama; species Paracanthobrama guichenoti. The sequence goes on along the minus strand of CM031956.1, from coordinate 14,691,433 downwards.
CATCTTCACTCTTATGTCTTACAGGATGTTGATTACTTCGAACACAAGTTTAATGTCAGGCCCAAGCCCTTCACAACTGCAAGCCAAATGAGGTCATTAGAAAAAAGCACCCTGCATGTAGTCAAATATGGTCACAAAATCACAGTGGAATTCTTATGTTTTTACATTCACACATTAATTTAACTTAGAACAAACTTGCTGATGTATTATATAGCAGAAGCGCAGTATATACTGAAGGTCTATGTACATCTCTAACTACTTCTTCCATTCTTTTCTGTCTTGTTTGTCATTTTCTGTGTCCTCTATGTGGCCCCTTTGATTTGATTGCTTCCTGGTTTGGTTCACCCGGCTATTATACACTGACCTTACACTACTCCAGTGACAGTACATCCCAGATGCTGATGGGAAATGTAGCTCAGATGCCTGGCACCCCATCGGCTGGGTTCAAGGCAGCTCCTTCTGCACAGTATAACTCCCCTATTGCATTATACTCAGCAGACAATGTTTCAAATACACTGCAGCAGACTCAGATGCCCACTGTAGTCAGGCAGGCATCGCCCAGGTAACCAGAGCTTTGTTTCCATCACGCTTGCTTTATACTACCTTACAAATTTACCAGCTTGTGCTGATATAGTAAGCATTAAAGAAACAGGTTAAAAGGTTTCCTACAGATGAAAAAAAAGGAAAATCTTTCAGTTGTGTTCTGCAGAAAAGCCATTGAAATTAAAGGCACAATATGTAATTTCATATCTAAAAATCATATTTATGGATGAGCTATTGTATGAAAGATTTATTAACGTTACAGTAGTATGAAGCAGGGTGGGACTGAAAGCTGTTGGAGCAGAACGAGGCCACTGGAGCGATTGCTAATGAGAGACAAGCACGACACACTGCTCGAGAGTAGTGGAGCTTTTATTATGCCGCAGATGAACACTTCCACTTCTTCCAGTCATGCATATGTGGGGTGACGCAGCGCTGTTTTATCAAATTAGATACATTATTTGAGTGTGTTGAAAGTTATAATGCTACTCTGTGCGTTCACTCTGTGGCTACTATGAGACACTTGTTGCACACTGCGGTAAGCTAGATCAATATTAGGCATGGTAAAACATGGTACTCGCGGTAGATCAAGAAAATTAGATTTAAACAATAAGACTGTGTTGAGCTGTATAACAATGATTAGTTTTCTGTCGATGAATATATCCTCACCTGTCTAATAAAACATAATATATTAAAGCGTCTTTGGTGTTTCCATCGTTTCTAAAAATAAAAATAAAACCGAGAGTAAATTGAAAGTAATGCGGGTATGATGTCATTGATAGGTGACACACGGACACGGTCCGAGTCCTGGTTAAAATTGCTTATTTCTCTGGATTTAAATAGGATTGAAACATTTGGGATAATGCAAGAACACAAGTTAAAAAAATATACAATATTTAAATCCAAAAATCTTATATTGTGCCTTTAATAAAGTATTAAATCATGGAAATTTCTTTATAGTGAAGAGGTTTTGCTCAATATGAATTGTCTTTACAGTAATGAAAGTATATGGTGCAAGTAATAAATTATAATGTTTAATAACGTTTAATGGACAAAAAAAAAATGCATATAATACAAACATTGTGTTGTCTTTGATTTAGACAGCTCTACAATTTAAACACATTTTTTGTATGGAAGAACAAAGATGTGAGCTTTGTGGTTGTTGCTGTTGAACCCTCTGGAATGCCTTGTCCTATATCATAGGTCAAAAGAGGGACAAGTCAAAATTATTTTCTGTGGTACTCAACAGCATGTTTATGCTAACTTGTTTTGAATCCAGGATATTCCTTTAACTTTTACCAATGACATTCTTTTCTGTGCAGTTTACTTAGCCAGTGTCTAATTCTCATAATGTGCATTGCCAAACTTTTATATAACATCGAATGGTAATTTTCATTTAATGGACAAATGTTATGTGCTTCTGCCTTTTATCTGTTTTCAGCCCTAAACCCTTGACATCCATTGAAGACTCCCATGTGTACCGTATGCTCCAAGAGGACCACGAGCAGCCACATGAACCACGTCAGTCTGGATCGTTTAAGGCCCTGCAAGACTATGTCGAGAGTGATGGTGAGCTGACTTTATTACAACACCATCTGGGTCTTTAAAATGGGGCAATGTTGAATTCATAAGCCAGAATTTACACCTAGCAGCACTAATGAAGACGTCAAAGTTGAAATGTACTCAACTTAAGCTGCCTTCAATATCCCTTAGCAATTCTGCTAATGACGTCAGGCAGAGCCTGCTGTTCTTTTAATGGTCTGGATTCAGGTGAGCTTATATGAGGGAGCTAGCCTGACAAGCCAGACCCGCATCAAGATGTTGGGTCTGGGAACACACCATTGGGAGGGCTCAATCCGAGGGGCGGGATAAACGGTTGTCTTTTAGATTCCCTCTGCACGCAATAGGATAGTGCTACAACCATCCAGAGCAAGAAGAAGAAGATGTAGTCAGATTGAGAATCCTTTTTTAAGAATTCTTTGTTCTTTTCTCAAAGAAAGCTTAACTCCAAGTCTTCCAAAGTCGTGGCCAAAGCCGATTCGAAAGCCATCATCTTTGTTTTTTTTTTAAGTAGCAGGTAATTCACGTGGAACCTTCGCAACTCTGCCGTCATTATGTTAAGTCCGCCCACTGACTCTATACACGATGTGATTGGCCTGACTAGAGTTTGGTTTTTCAAGCTCGCAAGCCAACGGAGAGTTGCTAGACGACCCTGGCTGCAAATTACATTTGCTGCAGCTAGGGTGCGTCTAGATTTCTAGGCTATGAGGGAGCATTTCACGTTCCCGAAGTGGATCTGAGACTCTTTCCTTTATTCTTCTGACAGGCACAAAGCCCATTGTGACTAGAAGTGTAAAAGCCCCAGTGACAAAACCCCAAGCGGCCACATCCTCACTGCAGAAGCTGCCTCTCTGTGATAAATGTGGCACCGGCATTGTGTGAGTACAGCTTTCAGCATGAGACCATACAAACTGTCTTCTTTGAGAATATATTATCAATTTTCTTGAAAACTGTTCTACACTGAATTGTATTCATGCATTTTAACAGCTTCATTAAATGAAACTTTTTCTACAACTGGCTTACAGAGGAACGGTGGTGAAAGCTCGAGACAAGTACCGCCATCCAGCCTGTTTCGTGTGCTCAGACTGTGGTGTGAACCTGAAGCAGAAGGGCTACTTCTTTGTGGAGGGACAGATGTACTGTGAAGGCCATGCTCGAATGCGAATGACCCCACCTGAGGGACATGATCTAGTTACTGTATATCCCACTGCTTAGAGGGACGGAAAAACTCAGAACTCACATAACTGACAGTTGAAATTAGACAAATCATATTGTTTGCCCTTATTGCTTCTTGATAAAATCTGGTTAGTGTAAGAATAGAGCTTCAACCTTCAAACTTCATATTAGTTTATAAAGGAGAAGGCCACTTTGACCCTGTATACCACAGTGGTTTAAGTGATCAGATTACTGTTTACACCTGGTATTAACATACACTTCAAATTGATCTTCTGTCTTGTGTTCAGATTTTGACGAGACCATCCCAACTTATTTTACCACACTTTACAACACACAGTGCAGCGCATGAACACTATGCACAAATTCATGTAGGCTTATGAGCAAGCAGGAAAGGAAGAGAATAAAAATGGTGTTTTAGAACAAATTTGAATCACTTTCTTTGGTGCGCTTTCTCACAACTTGTACCAGAACAATCACAAATTTGGTGCATGGGCGGCAAGCAGGCATTCCTTCACTGCAATTTGGGACACACATTCAGGACAGATAGAGTTTATACTACACATGCAAGGTGTAACATGCATTTCTGACTATCTCTGTATGTTTAAGTGATACAATTACAAAGCGTTATAGACCCCACAAAGGGCATTTAGCACTGATCCAAATCACAAAAAAAAAAATTTTAAAAATTTTTTTAATTCCAGGTGTATTCTCTTTCTCAAGGCCTTAATCCAGTTCTTGTTGAAAAGCCAAGAGTGAACTCTATAAAACTAGTTTTAGTTATTCCTAAAATATGCAAGAAAGCTATTTTTGCTTTTAATACACATATGCCATAATCTAATGTACAAGGTATTTGGTTATACGCACAAACTGTGTGTGAGAAGTAGAAAAAGATGCAATCTGTTTCCCAATACAAAACTCATTTTTACTTTTTGTTCATCTACAAAGATTTCTATCATTATTGTGCTGCATTTACTTTCTTCAATTCTGGTGTTTCTAAAGGAACTTAAAGGCACAGTTCGCTCACAAATGATAATTTTGTAATTTACTCAATTATCCCTTTAAGGCTTCCTTTGATAACATATAAGATTAAAGCTTTATTATATCACTACATTGTAAATTATGTGACTAAATGTTTTCATAGGTGCATTTACAATTATTTGAAACCATATTCAATATGCAGAAACATATCAACTTTAAGAACTTGCTGAATTGGCCAACACCTTGCTGGTTAAATACAAAATATATATTTTTAATGTTTAATAACTCAAGTGATCTTAAACAAGTGGCTTAAGGTATAATTGACAAAATAATGCACAGGACTTAAACTTGATTTGTACAATTAAACATCTTTAGTTGCTATGGAGCAAAGTATTTAAATTGAGCTAAATAAGAATGAGTTGATTTTTAACGATCAAGAGAATGATGTAAATACAATTCAAAACAGCAGCTTTTTAATCTAAAGACCAATGTATAACATGTTCATTTATACCTGAAGACATCACTAGTTCTCAGTATGCCATCACAGAGGGGATTCGATTGTAGTTTGTGGCGTTCACAGCCCTGCAAAATAAAGTTACATTACTTTGAGCCTGAAGTGTTTCCCTGTGGAATTTGGTAAGCAACTAATATTAATGCTTATTATTATGCAAAGCATTAAGCACTGGTTGGAGTGTGATTATGGGCGTCTTGGTCCTGGACCCCAGCTTACTTATTGACATTGAGGCTGATGATGCTCTTGACAGGTGTACTCTTTGGACCAGCGGAGGGGTGAAATATCTTTCCTTCCTTATTTGTCATCGCTGATTTAGTCTTTTTGGTGCCATAGCGCTCTGCAGAGTAGCTGGGGTAGGAGTCAAATGTTCCTGCTTTCATGCCTCCAGTCTGCAGAAAATAAGAATAAAATACCTCCGCATACTACCAAAATAATTTTCCAAAACAGCTAACCTCTTTTACCTCCTTTTAGGTATTTTATGTACCTTTTTACTGGGTGAACTTGGTTTGAAGGGCACCGTAAAGTGCTTTTTCTCCTCAGTCTTCTTTGGAGGTGGTAGAGGTTTGTCAAATTTGTAAGGATTGCTGTCAAAGCATTCATTTGGATGAAGGTTCAAACGAAATGCTCCCCCTTTCAGCATGGATTTGTGTGACATGATCTCACGCTGGTAAACAAATTACCTCTCTCATTAGAGGAAGAGAACACAGTCATCTGCTTGCATAGAATTATACTGTCAGGTACTCAGAGGACGTCTTATCTTAATTAAAACAAGGACCCGGGAGTCTGATTAAAAATCTCATTTAGGTAGACCTAAAAATACCTTTAGCATTTCCTTGGCTCGATCATAGGGGTCTGAGGAATAGGACACCATCTTGGAGAGAGTGATGTCAGGATAACTATTAGAGAACAAGGACAAATCAATACATCTGACAGCAAAACCACTGACACTTGCATATTATAGGATAATGTAATTTGTTTACCCATAACTTCCCTTCTTAGGTGGATTGGTGTAGAAATTCTTTCCAGGGGATTTGTTTGGTTTCCTTGCAATCTGTAGGACACTCATTGCTTGAACGGGACCTCCAAATGTCCCATAATAGCTGCCCATCCCACATCTACAAATCAGATAAAACTATTAAGCAATTGTAAGAGAGTATAAGGAATAATAATTGGGAAATTGTGTAAGCTGTATGGCAGTGTTTTTTTGTTTTTGTTTTTCCTGGTAAAAACACAGACATCTAACTATAGTTCTGTGCCTTAATGGCTCACTAAAGCTATTATTCCTCAGGTTTTGTTTATCTTTTTGCATTCTCTCAGTCAGATACACATGAAAAACAGAATGTTTGGATTTTAAGCTTTGAACTATTGCAATATGGTGAAATCCTAGTTTTTGAAAAATTAAGGACTATAGCTGTTTTTGGGTCTAAACACATCATTAAAAAGCAAAAAATCATGTTCCCTTTTAAACAAAATCTAGGTTCTGCTGCCTTTTTTGTGTCTTTATATTTTAATAGGCCATGCCAATTGTCACTAATGAAATAGCCTCAAAATAAATACATCTCGGGTTCAACTTTCTGGTTATTCTTTACACAGTGGGTTACACTTTATTACTAGGTTCAATAAAGCTAGAGAGACAGTGACTCACCCCATGTCACTCAAATCTGTATGACTTTCTTTCTTTATGTTCGACAGAAGAAAGTCATACAGATTTGAGTTTCACACAGGTTTGCAACAAAATGGGGAAAATCTAAGGGTAAGAAAACCCAAAACAAGGGTAAGATCTTGTAATCCATTGACACAATAACAGTAGCCTAACACTACTTTTCCCTTTAGCTACTAATAAAAATATTTTAAATTCTTATATTTTCACATTTATTTATCATTGATAACTATATAAAATATTTAAATAATTATTAAACCAGAAAGAAAGGAGGACTCACGTTGTTTTCTCTCCGTTGCTGGGAAGAAAGGCTTTGCCTATGTTCTTTTTGGCCTGTTGTATCTTGTATTGTCTGTCTATTTTGACAGGGTCTGTGAGCGCTTCTCTCTCAAAGATCCTCTTAAACTGTGTGTCGAAGTATCCCGTCTGAAGCGCAGACTTTAATTTAGCTCCTCCTGGTAGCATCTGTTTGTTCTTGTATGCAGCGTCATTAAATGGGCCTTTCAGCGACAACAAGGTGCATTAGGCACACATTAAATGTTAACCATTTTATTTTCTGTTATGCAGCCGTCACAATTAAAGGGTTAGTTCACCCAAAAATGAAAACTCTCTCATTAATTACTCACCCTCTTGTCGTTCCAAACCCGTGAGATCTTTGCTCATCTTCGGAACACAAATTAAGATATTTTTGATGAAATCTGAGAGCTTTTTGACCCCACATAGACTGCAACGTCATTACCACTTTCAAGGTCCAGAAAGGTAGTAAAGACATTGTTAAAATAGTCTATGTGACTAGTGGTTCAACCTTAATGTTATGAAGCGACGAGAATACTTATATATAAAGATTTATTCAACAGTTTCTTCTCTTCCATATTCATGTAGTAAACAATGCAGTGTTTCCAGGTTCAAGGTCAGAACGCCTGGCCATATCTTAAATTGTGTTCCGAAAATGAATGAAGGTATAACGGGGAACGATGTGAGGGTGAGTAATTATATGACAGAATTTTCATTTTTGGGTGAAATAACCCTTTATGGATACATTATCCTGTTTAACTGTTACATTGTATATGTTTATCCAGTTACACAAATGCTTATGTTTTACGTGTTTTTGTACTGTATTTCATACTTTGTGTGTGTGTGAAACAAATATAAACAAGTGAACACAATAAGGTCACAGTGACTGTGCAGCTATTGCAGGTTGATTTTACCTCAAAGCTGGACGTTCTGTGATCTTTCAGCACAAGTTTTTTCTTAAGCTAAAACGAACTGGTGCTGAAACGGCCGGGGATTCGTGACTCTTTTGGTTATTAGGCTATGCTTGGACTAGAGAAATATTCAGTGGGGTAAAAGCGTGACAAGTAACGCTACAAGTTCGCCAGTCTTCTCTGTAGATAACAACAAAAACTGACATGGTAACCTGTTCGCCAGAATGTCATTGTTACTATGCGGATAAAACGGTGTTGACTTCATATTATACTGTTATAAATTAATAAAAAACAAAATGACAAGGACTGTGAAAGCTACATTATTTGCAGGAAATATCATGTTAATTTGCGATTTTACGGTAGTGACCATAAAAAAATAAAATAATGTATTTTGAGGCAAATTACTGTGGGTAATTTGTTTTTTGCGCTCTACGCAACTAACTCACTTTGCGCCAGCCACTGTACAGTCGTTTATGCTATTAAAGTTTAATATGTTCGTTACACTTACGGTAAATAAAAGGCGTATATTTGTCCCCTACTGAGATGTATCCCATCTCTTTAAAGATGCCAATCCGCTCCATGTCAGATTTCCCTTCTGGAGGCATTTTCTAAAGTTTGATGCACAGCAAGTATGGAAGAAAAGCAGAAAACGGAGAGCTGAATGTGGAAATATGAATGCAGCCGTGCAGTTGCAGATCATCATGCTACGATTCCATTTAGCATATAGCCGATACCAGTATACTTACACTATGCGTCAATAAATGCTTACCTCGAATGTATGTCTTGTGTTAACAGTCAGTAATAGAAATGACTCCAATGCTTAAGTGCGTGTAGGTTGTGTACGTTGTCATGGTGTCCAGCGGGTCAATTGCTCAGTATGCTATGCTGGACTGTCAGAGTCGTTCATCAGGGAACACACTTACCAACATCAAACACTAAATAATACTAAAACCCAACGTTTCAGATAAATACTATTTTATGCACTTTCCCTGCACATTACAATCTGTGACGCAAATGGGTAGTGAAAAGCAAACTCACAGAGAGTAATAAATTAGAAACAATATTATGGAAACTAAACTATTTTATAGAGGCATATACTTTAAACATTGTAAGTTATCACAACTTACATTATTTTATGAACATAACACGTACAATTGTGAACCATTTAAATCGACTGTAACTGCAGTTTAATTGGCCAATCCATCCCAGAACAAGAGCACTCCGTCATCCATCCATCATCAAGTCATCCATAGTGATGGCAACAACCTGCAACAACGTAACCCAGTTGTTATTCATATTTAAGTGTACATTTATAAGAACGAGCATCAACTTAAGTAGGCTATATATCTCACATTTTTGTGACAGGGGTCGTCATAGTCACAGATGTCCTTTGGAAAGGCCGATCGGACCAGCTCTCTGAGCTCAGCTGGGTACACATAGGTGGGTTTGTCACGTGTGCTGCAGCCGACCCTGTTGTTCAGCTGTCAACATGACGTTAAGATCAACCAAAAAAGTAAAAATGATATTGCAATACAAAGTGACGCTTACTAACTGACGCTGGATTAAACGGTAAACTTTTCTTCGTTTCATCCGGTCGGTCTTCTTCAGCCTGGAGGCCGCGTGGAGCAACGGCCCCACCCAGAGGGGCACACTAGATATGGAGACCTTAAGTGAGTCATCAGAACTACAGCATGTAGCAATTTTCACATTAGTGTCTCTAATATCTGCAAATACTTATCTGAACTAGGCATACACTCATTAAACGTTGACTGCACAAACAATCGACTTAACACACGTACAGTGTCTGAATCAAACACTGATATTACAACTTTACATTCAGTCATTTAGAGTAAAAGGAGTAATCGCAGAGTATTACCCGAACGATTGACAGAGCTCAATATAAGTGTCCATTAATTAGCAGCACATCGACATTCCGCTTAGAATAGTTGCTGCTTCAGGGTGAAGGCTGGTGCGCATGCTCAATTAAAAGAGGAAAAGCATCGGAAACAATGTAACTGAATCATCGGTTATTGAATCTGAACCAGTATGGACCAAATACCGTTTTCATTTATTTTTTCATGCTCTTTAAAAGAGCCAAGACAAGGACAACATTTATTTGTTTAGTTTATCAGACTTTATTAAATCATGCACTACAAATATTATAATTTATCAGTAAAAAAGGTCCCTGATCTCTGGTTTTAATATGGAATCTTGTAAGCGTTTTGAAGATTGTCATTTGCCCCCTTTTTCTGACCATTCCTTGTAGCCCCCAGCATAATTACGGGCACTGAAGAGAGAGAAGGAAATAGCGTTACAGTATCAGCAAAACTCTGTGATTGTTTAAGCAGTCGTGAATCATGATGGTGATTTTCTTACTTCTTGAACCCCAGGCTTCTGGCTTTCTCTGTGGCAACAGCTCCACGTCTTCCCATCTGACAGTGGAAAACCAGCTCAGAGCAGTCCAGAGACGGCTTACCTACGCCAAACTTGGACTGGAATTCAGCTGCGTCCAGGGACATGTCACTTTCTACATTTTCCACTAAAATAAATTGGACCAAAAAGCTCCTGTTTCAGTACACTTGGCCAATACACTTATTGTACAACAATGTGTAAAAATAAAAACAATCACTATTCCCTAAGTTAGTCCACTAATACAGTTCACTTGAAGGAGTGAATAAAAGCAGTGAGTGTACATTAGCTTTAATAAATAGAACTTTGCATAGTTATTGCAAAAATACAAAATAGAATTGTATTTGGTCTCTCAAGTAATATTTAATATTTATTTAACCAGGGAAATTAAGTGTGACAGACATACATTTACATTTGATATACAATATATAAACAATTTAGGACTTTGCCACCTCATTTTAAATCACCACGGCACACCACTGATAAATCATGAATATGATTTTTACCTGGGATGTGGATGGAGCCTGGAATATGCCCTCTGTCTACCTCATCTTTTGTGCGAACATCCACCAGAAACCCTGATCCTTTCTCCAAGAGACATTTGAGATCACTGTAGGAAATCTCCTTATCTATAGCATAGAGGAATGTAGACATACAATGAAATGGCAGTTATGCCCACATACCTGTCATGCAGTAAACACTGTTGATTGACCTGAGTAATAGATATCAGACAATGAAAACAAAATGAAAGAGTACACGCATTTTATACTTTACATATTAAATATTTTATTATTAAGCAATATAGCCTAATTTATTATTTTATCCGAATAGCCTAATCTCATTTACTCCAGACTGAAATGAATCCCTTATTGGTGCAAATGGGTTATTTAAAAAAAAAAAAAAAAAAAAAAATAAATAAATAAATAAATAAATAAATAAATATATATATATATATATATATATATATATATATATATATATATATATATATATATATATATATATATATATATATATATATACTACTAGAACTGAATAATAATAATAATAATAATAATAATAATAATATTATTATTATTATTATTATTATTATTATTATTATTATTATTATTATTATATAGTCTATTGCAGAGCGGCTTAGAACTGCACCCAATATTTTCACTTAGGCTACTAATGCACCTGTCCTGTGTATATGGTTAAGTGACAGTAAAAGTGATTTGATTATGATACTACAGCTCATATGACAGCATTTTCACTTTTGAAATGGTTAATTTTATTAAATGCATTTTGTATTATAAAAAGCTTATTTATGTTTTAGTTTATTTGTTTGTTCGTTCGTAAATTGTTTGGTTACCTTGGGACCACTTAACGTTACTGGTTTAAATTGTTGCTATGTCTGGATGTTCCAGATATTGTTCATGTTTTTAATATGCGTTGAAAATTAAATCTTAACAAATCCAGAACGTGTACCAAACAATACACGATTTCTGCAAGTCATCATTACGTCACAAGGTGCAGAGCTCTTCATGGCAAAACAATTATGAAAATAACGAATATGACAGCATTTAAGCATTGTATTAGGAAAGGCAATTAACTTAGATAAAATAGATTTGAGAGAACGGGCACAACAGAATATTAACAACGGTATGAAACGTTCAGCTTGGTGTGACTGTAAGCAATACAACGCAGAGATAATGGAAGTGTTTATCACAGGTGCACCTGGGCACACTGTCACCCTGACAACAACAGAGAACGAAAACAACAGTTGTTTCCTGTAGGCGGAATGAGTGGAAAAAAAGCTGCAGTTTCACACGTCGCTTTCTTTAATTCTCTGAAAGTATGCTGCTAACATTTAGATGAAAACAAACTTACCGCTGCTTGCCATGTCGAAGAGTTTAACAATTCACCGGGTAGCTCACCTTTCCTTCCTTGTCATTCAAGTTTTTAAAATGCATCTCCTATTGGCTAAGCATATGCGTGGTCGTGTAAAAGGCACCGCCCCGAAGTAGCTAACTTCATAATAAAAGACCCGTAGCTTCAAAATAAAAGATTGCTTAGATTGTGGCAACACTTTCAAAAACTTACGATTCCTTCAGGCTGCGAAAATACATATATTATCACTTCTTAAACTAATTTCAATCGTAGTAATACTGCATACAATTCAGAATTTCAAAGCCAAGAATGGGTTGTGTGTGTGTGTGTGTGTGTGTGCGTTCATTCCCCCAGTCATACATTTCACTTGCATTATTAAAGTTTTGTAAGACATAGGCTAAAAATAATAATAATCATTAATGAATTATTACAATACTTTATGATTATTATTACTACTAGAAAGTGTGTTAGTGACTATTATGAACTAGTACTTATAATCACTAGCTCACTGTGTTTGATTGTGTAAAAAAAGCAGCATTTAATTTTACCATGGTAAACAGTTTCCACCAAATTCATATTATTGTTACTGTTGCAAACCATACTAATGTCAGATGGAATCTCCTTCAAAGAGTGCATGGTATCAGACGGTAAGTAGCCTACTACTTTACACGTATACAAAATACCATGGTATTACAATAGGACATGTTCAATACAGCCAACAGTGCTCTACTATTACTGCATATCCAAAAAGCCATATAGTATTACCACAGTAAAAATGTTGGCAAAAACCATGGTTAGCATGGTTACTTTTTGTAAGGGAAAGTCACAGTCCACCCTATGAGATGTGGAGAAATGACAAGTTATAACAGCAGTACAGACGTGAAGACATATTTACAAATACATGAGACTAGCCAGACTCACATGAATTCAACTATTTATTGGTAAGGTCTCAGAAGAGTCTCACTTGAGTAAGAATCATCCCTCAATACTGATTTGGTACATCATGACATCCATAATGAGTCTCTTCACAGTGGACAGAATCCATTTCTATGGTTTGGGTTCTAGTACAGCAACATTTCTGCATAAAAACAAAACTAAACAAACAGAACATCAAACGGGGCATCAATATTATTCATCTGTGATATCTGAGTGTCACAAAATTCTAGTTTTAATACCAGCTGTTGATTTGCACATAACAAGCCACCTTCTGTTAGAAATATAAAAGTTGATATTATGAACAATATTCTACTGTGCTGCATAAAGGTAAATCTATACACTGTACATACAGATATATTTTGAAAAACAAGTTTCACAGTTTTAAACTTTATTTAAAGTATAAACCATTTTAAAACACTTTACATAAATTATTTCTGTGCATGACTAGAATTTGCTTTGGAGCGGAAAGAAATTCAAAATTAATACAAAAATGAAAAAAAAAAAATGATTACATATCATAAAAAGGAAAATAAACTCAACCATCAGTGTTCATCTTTGTAGCTAAAAGCGGTGACTCCTTTATGATTGTCATATAGTACTATGATGAATGATCAAAATGAAAACAAACTAAGTAAAAATAAATAGTTTCTGACACTAGTAACCTTTCAATCTGGAGACTGTGGGTGTTTTTTTTTCTGATATCTCTATACAGAAGTGCCCTGGTGAAGGTCTCGTTACTCTAATGCGACTGGGACGTACAAAACTATCGCATCTAAAGCACACTCAGAACTTCACTGTTATCTGATACAATGCAAGTACTTCTCTATCAGTGATGAAACAAACTATGTCTGATTTCCTCATCACTTTTACTCCACTGGAATTTTCTTGAAGAAACAGTCTGTAGACAATGAAACTTGCTGCAGTGGCAATGGACAGTTTAGCTGTGAAGAATGTGAGGCCTGAGACTGACATTTGCCTTGACGGATGTTACTCCTCTGTTCTGACGTCGAGACTGGGCCTCTCCAGCGGCGCGTGAGACTCGCAGCACCTCTCCCATCACAAGGGTACCATCTGGCACCGACATCCTCTCGGTAACCCAAAAAATATGGGTAAAAATATCTATTCTTTTTTAAAAAGGGGATTTTTCATAATTCAGCAACAGTAGCTCTGTTTTGTTTTTCAGTTTATCAGTGCTTTTTGACGTCCATTGTTGAAAAACAAAGACAAGGTCTTTCAAATTGTTATTTTTTTGCCAGAGGCAGTATTAACAAAGTTTTTGAGTGTTCTTCTTTTAAAAGTCCCTGCAGCGTTCAGTGAGTTTCCCCATTAGTTCATTTATTCTCCGTGGGTTCAGGAGATAACGGAAAAAAAGGGAGGGAGAAAGAGAAAGCCAGAGCAAGAGAGAGAAAAAGATAGAGAAAAGAACTGAAAACTGTAAAGGTATAAGCGTAGAGAAAGCGAAATATAAAGAAACAGGAAATCAAAACGATTTGGACTGTTACCTCTTCCCCATTTCATTCTGTCTCAGGAACTGAATGTTGAAAGTGCTGTCCGCTAGTTCAGGGTACTGTTCCACAGGTAAAATGTAGTACCCGTCGTACCCCTGCACTTTCCCTGTTGAAAGGAGCTGCTGTCTCTCTCCTTCAGTCCACAAGCGGCTTCCCTCTTTATTATCTCGTGCCCGCTGCTGCTCTCTCAGCCAGGCGCCCGATAGCGCCCGCTGCCGTGCCAACTCCAACAGCCGGGCTCTCTCTTCATCCAGCACATCTGATGCCAAGCCGTAGCGCACACTCAGAGACAGAGCTGGAACCCGGAACTCAACGGTGACCCCTCGCCGCGATCGACCGCTTACCGTCACGTTGATCCCGCTTTCCAGTGCCTTACGTCCATTGGTGAGTCCCAAAGCTAGAAGGTCACTGTCAGCTGAGCCTATCTTCACGAAGAAATGACAGTCACGGCCGTCCTGTGTGTAGTGCGTCCCGTCTAAGTAGACAGCACTATTTAGCACCAGAGCCACCTTCCTGCTGTCATCGCTGGCCATGCTTGAGACCCCTGTGACCACGCGGCCTTCCTTCACCGCCAACATCACTCCTCTTCCAATAATGGGGGTACTCGTGCCAAACCAGTGGCCCAGTTTCTCATGTTTGGTCTTGCGCTCTTTGTCAAGAAGCCGTCCCTCCAGAGCCATGAAAGCTTGGTTGTGCCGCTCGGCTTCCTGCTGAACTCCGGTTATCAGCTGCAAGAAGAAAATGTAAGGCTTTGGTAAATGCAAGCAAGATCACATAGTACATTATTCACTGATCTAGCTGCTACCCTAGAAAATATAAAAGTACTGTAATTCCACTGAAGATTTACTACGGAATTAACGTAGTGACTCACCTGCCCATTTTCACTTTCTTGACTGGCGAGGAGCTCATATGGCGGATCCACAAAATAAAGCGTGTGTCTGGGAAAGCCTGGGATGATGTTGCTGAGCTGAAAGCCAAACATCACCAACCAACTCTTCACATCTGCAATGAAATATATATATATAGAAAAGGAGCGTTTAAGCTGTGATTTTGCAATAAAAAGGCTCATAAAGAAAGAAATTAATACTTCTATTCAGCACACATTAAACTGATCAAAGGTTAAAGGATCAAAAGTACACTTTTATATAATGTTGCAAAAATATGTTTAAAATATAAATATTATTCACTAATTATCAAAGAATACTGAGAAAAATATTACTGTTTGCACAAAAATATTAAGCAGCACTGTTTTTAACATTTAATAAAAAATTAGGTTACACTTTAACACTTTATTTTACAGTGTCCTTGATACACGTTACATGTAGTAATAACTATAAATTATGCATAACTACATGCAACTAACCTAAACCAAATCCCAATCCTAACCATAACCCGATAGTAAGTACATGTAGTTAATGATTATTACACAGTACTTAAATGCATAATTACACTGTAACAATGACACCTTATATTTTTATATTTTATATAAAAAAACTAAGAAAAAACTGTTATAATAAATGTAGTAATATTTCACAATATTACTGTTTTTATTTAATTTTTTTACTGTGTGTTTGATCAAATAAAAGCAGTTTTTGTGAGCATAAGAGACTTGCATAACGATTATGTTTCTGAATATTGTTTGTTTAATTTCCATATCACTGAACGTTACTTAAGTAACACTTTAAGGTTTCATTAGTTAACATTAGGTAATGTACTAACGAACAAGAACAATGAACAAAACATTTATTACAGTATTTATTCATCTTTGTTAATATTAGTTAATAACAATAGTCGTTCATTTTTGATGATTTTAGTTCACAGTGCATTAACTAATGATAACAAACAACTTTTGATTTTAATAATGTATTAGTAAATGTTGAAATTAACATTAATTTAGATTAATAAATGCTGTAGAAGTGCAGTTCAGTCTTAATTCATGTTAACTTAAAGTCGTTACATTGAACATTAGAACAAAACAATTTTTTTGGTTTTATCACATTATTGAAAGAAAAAGACTTAAATAACTAAATTAAAGCGTAAAGCTGACATCCCGAAATAACTAATTTGGAAAAGTTGCAAAGGCACCCAGTCATAAAATAATAAAGTCACCTGTGACATAATTCTTCACATCCAGCATGTCACTGAGCGGGTTGTTATTCTTGAACATGTACAGGTTGAAGGGTGCCAGATCTTTGCCGATCTTCTGCCACATGGTATAATCAGGCGATGTCCATCTGGCCGCTAAAACATCATAATCTCTCTGCGTGAAATGCACCAACTTGGTTAGTGAGTCATAAAGCCCTCCGTGGAAGCCGACGACGAGCTGGAATTCAGGGTTCGAGTCGTGGTACACCTCTCCATAAGCAGTGTACTGCACCTGTTTGATCATTTGTCCGTTGCTGCTGAAGACAGCCAGTGGCGTACCGGTGTTGTCAGAGGCGATGTAGTACTCCTCTCCACTACTCACCTCCATGGCAAACAGATGGCCCTGCAGGTCATAGTACAAAGAGCTGATTTCCGAGCTGGAGTGGTTGAACACATGCGTGACCCGAGTCGGGTTGTTCAGGTCGGCATAAAAGAACTGGAGGTGCTGACCCAGACTGTTCTTGGTAGACACCCTGCGTCCGAGCCCATCGTAACGGTACTGCACGCTCCATCCTCCAGCTGCACGGCTGTAGGCACGCACCAGCTGGCCTTTAGAGTTGTAGTCAAACACATCGCCGCCCCTTTGGCTGAGGTAACCATCCTCGTCCAGACGATACTGCACGTCACCGAGCCGTGTGATGCGGTCTCGTAGGTCATAGCGGAGCGGCATGAGTCGGGCACTGTTACCCGGGTTGAGCAGATGTAGGTTGCCATTTAAGTCATAGCTGTAGCGCCATGTGGACCAATCATTCACTTTGACACCGCTGAGTTGTCCGTCACCATCGTACTCATAGCGGTACTGCGTGGTGTTGGCATACGGGCCGATCTTTAGCTCTCGTTTAATTACTCTGCCCATATTGTCGTACTGCACCGTCATCCAGTACATGAGAGAGCGAAAGATCTCATATTGAACCTCTTTGATTCGCCCGTGAGCATCGAAATGCTTGCTGAGGGTCATCACAGCAGTGGTGATTATCTGATTGATGTCGTAATAGATGACTCCAAACTTTCCAAAGTGCTCCACTTTACCGGAGATCTCATCATAGCGGTATAGATCCACAGGAAGTGGCGTCTCGCTGATCACTGGCTTCATGCTGGCGATTCGGAAACTATTGTCATGGTAGGTGTAGTCGAAGCGTGCGTTCACCATGCCTTCCTCCGAGAAGCGATAGATCTGTTTGTCGATCAGAGGACCCATTTTACGATAGCGAATCGTGCAAGAAAAGCCACCGCTCTGCAAGTTGACCATCTTTAGCACGCCTGCTGTCTCGTCGTAGCCAAAGGTGATGGCCGTGCTGTCATACAAGATCTCTGAGAGCTTGGCCAGCTTGCCGTATTTGTAGAGGACACGACGGCCAGTACCTAGGAAGTAGGTGGCCTGAGGACGTCCATCCTCACTGAAGTCGTAGATGATGGACGCATTGCTCTCTGGTGGGTTGTAGGTGTTGCGAATGTAGCCGATGGAGACGTGAGTGAACATAGTGTGACGGGCAACACTGGGCATGGTGACAGCCGTGATTCGGTTAGACGTGTCAAACTCAAAGATGTATTGTCTCTGACTCTGCAGGAGCAGCACCATGGACTGCAGAGAGAAATATCATCATTCATATTAGCAACAACATCTTTAACAAAAATCAGGCATCATACATATTTTTGTTTAGTTATTTTAATTACATTAATGCATGGATATCACTAAATTGTGTTAAATATATGCTTCAAGATATTTCAATATTTTACAGGAAAGCAATTAAAAAAACAGTGTTGAAGAATTACATTTTTTTATTTTATTTCAATGACTAAATAAAAGCCATTAAAGGATTAGTTCACCTAAAAATGAAAATTCTCTCATTAATTACTCAACCTCATGTCACCTAACAGTGACTCACACGGAAGAAATTATTGAATAAAGTTATGCTTTTTTCCTGCACAAAAAAAGTATACTTGCCGCTTCATAAAATTAAGGTTGAACCTCTGTAGTCGCATGGACTTTTTTAACGATGTCTTTACTACATTTCTGGGCCTTGAAAGTGTTAATTATATAGCTGTCTATGGAGGGGTCAGAAAGCTCTCAGATTTCATCAAAAATATCTTGATTTGTGT
This sequence comes from Paracanthobrama guichenoti, assembly GCA_018749465.1. NCBI lineage: Eukaryota > Metazoa > Chordata > Actinopteri > Cypriniformes > Gobionidae > Paracanthobrama > Paracanthobrama guichenoti. Next base: position 14,672,830 of record CM031956.1, on the reverse strand, counting down.
TCTGAAGATGAACGAAGGTCTTACTGGTTTGGAACGACACAAGGGTGAGTAATTAATAAAAAAAATATAATTTTTGAGTGAACTAACCTTTTAAAATCTGAAAACAATATTCCTAATAATAACAATAATCTCACCTTGTCCAGGTAACTGTAGCTCCACACCTTTCCATCTACAAAAGAGCGTGAGAGTATTCGACCCTGTGGGTCAAGCTCTGTTCTCTCACTCATACTGCCTCGGTGCAGACCCACAAGCTGGCCTGTACTGGAGTACGACACATTCACCACTGCAAGGCTGCTGCTGGGCTGCCATATTGCTGGTCTGCCCTGAGCATCATACGTGATTCTCAGAGTAAACTTCCTGTGGTCGTCATAGATCTTCTCTGTCCGCGTGTTCCTGTCGAAGTCTATTGACAGTAGATTTCGCCCATGTGCCTGCAAATTGCACAAATATTTGGCATGAAAACCACTCCATTTGTTGAGATGATTTGGTTACTGATTAGTTGATCTAACAGATCAAGCAGACTTTGCTTACAATGTGCACAGAAATGTGAAAATAGTGTACATAATTACAGTAATTAAAATCTTAGAGCAAGTGCCCACCCGAAGTTTCCTGCCAAACACAGTGACCTTGCCCTTGGAAAGCTCTTTGCGCAGTCTCCACTCGATGGAGTTCAGACCATTGTCAGTGGGAAGGGTGATGTTCCTGCGGCCGATGGTGGGACTCACTGATCCTGCCAGGATATGGGGCTCAGTGTGGTAGCTGATTCCCATCCCATTGGCGTACATTACTCTTAGTGTGCCATTGTTACACAGTTGGTAGCTGTTTCGTACTTGATCTGCAGGGGGCAATAGAGTGTCAAAAAATTACCATAAAATGAAGAGCAAAAAATATTTCATGACAAATTTTCAACATGACAAGAGGACAAAATGACAACAAAAAAGGCTTGATTTATTTTGAACTCATGAAAGGGCTGTGGGGCATTTATCAGCTCGAAAACAGCCTGGTTGTCTATCTTAGGATCATAAAAGATAACAAGAGAAGTGCTTTGTTTATAACAAATGATGTGGATCCCTGAATCCCTTTGTTTCAGAGTGCCACAAACATTTATTATGCTTCAGAACATCCACTATAAATAAATTACAATCCATGAAACTAATTTATGAGCAGAAGGTAGATTCATAATTGGAGATAATATCGCTTATAATTTATAAGGAACCTTTTTAAAGGCATTTAGTCAATTTATTATTCGCCTCACAAGAGTGTCAAGGTTAGATTCAAAAGCATCATATGAGGGACGTTTTCCTTGGATTAAATCCTCTGTAATTCATTCAAAAGGTTCCTCCTCCATCCTGTGTTATGTCTGGTTGTATCGAAGTTTTACTTTTTTGTTTAGTCTGCCATGAGACGGAAATAAAACATTTTTACTTTCTCCCTTTGTCTTTTGTCCTTTCATCTTAACAGATGAAATAAGCTTTGGGACAGTGGGGTTTCTGGTTGAGGGCAGATGGAAGACATTGAATATTTACTTGGGATAAGGTAATGAATTTGTCTCAAAGCATATGCATCAAATGCTGTTTTCTGCACTGAATCATACATTCGCTTCCAGCCTCCCACATGAATGTCGGGGGTATCTGTATTTTGCTGTGTTTGTAGGCACTGATATATAAAACAATGAAACGATATATGAAACCAACTAAACTGAGCACGGAATCATTTTCAAAATGATTTATGAAACCCAAAATGTATATTCAAAAACGGCTACTGAGCAAACATACCTTGCACAACAGTATAGGAGGCTTCTACCGACGAAAGATTAGTGATAACAGTGATGTCATCATCTCTGTTGGAGCTCTCGATATCAATGTTGATGGATTTTTCGATCTCTCTATGCAGACTTGTAACCATTCCCGTGGGGTATGTCACATTGGTTAGCCTCCCTTCACTGTCATACCTGAAAATATACTAAATGTTAGGAAAAGCCATTTTAAAGTTTACATTAAAGTAAAGCACTGGGGACAATTATAATTTTGCCCAAAACCATTTAAAAAAAAATTTTTTTTAAAAGGAGTCAGGCAGGCAGATTGGTTTTAGAAGGGTTTAGAAGCTTTAGCTAGACCAGCTGAAAACAAGCGAAGAAAAAAACTAAAAAAAAAAAAAAAAAAAGACATCATGCACTTCTGATTTCATTAATGCTAATGTGAACTAATTTATAAACAGGTAAAACTTTGTTCACTTTTTTATGCAGATGTTCTTAGCAGAGCCTATAATAATAGACGGTCAGGACTGAAAGGTCTAGTAATGTGTAGACAATCGCTCCATATGGGTTCAGTGTTATCTCTGCATCTCTCTCTCTCTCTCTCTCTCTCTCTCTCTCTCTCTCTCTCTCTCTCTCTCTGTGTGTAACATTACATTAGGGAGCAGATCTGGATCCTGCCACAGATCTGTCACAGTCTGGCTGATGTCTGTGCCAGTGCAGTGGAGTGTGGGGAATTCTCCATTATCAAGAGCACGGTTGCTCTGTCCTGTTCCTGGAGATTTACTTTCCTGCAGAGTGTTCCAACTCTAATCAAACACACCTGAAAAAGTTAATCAAGATCTTCAGGTTCCCTTGGAAATTAAATGCAGGTGTGTTGTGGGATTGGAACAGAACTCTGCAGGAAAGAGAATTTATCTAGCGCTCCTTTCAAAGTAAAATAAATGGTAGTCCTACAGGATAGCCCTCTAGATTTTAACAATACAGTGCTTGATGACTTATGTCTAATTATTAATAATGTTGAAAACCGTTTTCAATATTTTGATATACAATTGTGGGAACTGTGATCTTTTTTTCAGGATTCTTTGATGAAAGTTCGAAAGAACAGCATTTATGTGAAATATAAATCTTTTGTGAATATAAATGTCTACTCTGTCACTGTTAATCAACTTAATGAATCCTTGCTTAATAAAAGTATTAATTTCTTTCAAAAAGTACTGCCCCCAACTGAATTGTATACTGCAAAAACAACAAAAGTGCAATTCAAGCATTTGTAAGCAAGTGTATGCTTATCACCAGAGATGATCATTTACAGTGTTTTAAATGCCTGTCTCTGCAAACATCTGCAGATGTTTTATCAGGTCTTCTCCTCAAGTAATGCAAGTTTTGACTCATGTTATTGACTTAAGCATTTTATTTGCTTAAGAGTGAATGTTTATCATTAACTTTGTATCTCCCTAGGTGCCGCCATGTTCATGTGACATCTTACACCCTCATTTTGTCAAACCTTTGCATTCAAACTGTAGATTTGACTATAAATGTAGCTCTTTTTTCAAGTCCATTTCCAAGAAGAAAGGTGGATATTATGACTCTCCAAGCTGAATGGAACATAGATAAAATGCTACATACAGTTGCAAGAAAATGTATGCAAAAATACAAAATAAGAGAGATCATACAAAATGAATGTTATGTTTTATTTTAGCACTGTCCTGAATAAGATATTTTACATACAATATGTTTACATATAGTCCACAAGACAAAAAGAAAAATAGCTGAATTTATAAAAAGGACCCGTACCAAAGTTTATGAACCACTGATTCTCAATACTGTGTGTTGTTACCTGGAGGATCCACGGCTGTTTTTTTGTTATGTAATGGTTGTTCTTGAGTCCTTTGTCCGGAGCAGTTAAACTGCCCAACATTCTTCAGAAAAATCCTCCAGGTCCCAAAAAGTCTTCAGTTTTCCATCATCTTTTGCATTTGAAACCTCTCCAGCAGTGACTGTATGATTTTGAGATCCATCTTTTCACACTGAGGACAATCGAGGGACTCAAACACAACTATTAAAAACATCAATCATTCACTGATGCTCCAGACGGAAACACAATGCATTAAGAGCCGGGGGTAAAAACCTTTTACGGGGGTAAATTAAACTTCTGTCTACTTTTAATTCGTCTTCCGGGAAACATGCAAGTATCTTCTGTTGCTTCCGAAGGGCAGTACTAAATGAAAAAAAAAAAGTAAAAAAAAAAAAGAAAAGATATTTAAAAAAGAAAAGAAAAACTTGGACATCTTCATCGTGTTCAAAAGTTTTCACCCCCGGTTCTTAATCGTGTTTCCTTCTGGAGCATCAGTGAATGTTTGAACCTTTTTAATAGTTGTATTTGAGTCCTTCAGTGTGAAAAGATGGATCTCAAAATCATACAGTCACTGCTGCAGAGGGTTCAAATATGCAAAAGATGCTGGAAAACTGAAGGATTTTTGGGACCTGGAGGATTTTTCTGAAGAACATTGGGCAGTTTAACTGCTCAGGACAAACAAGGGACTCAAGAACAACCATCAGCAAAAAACAAAAAACAAAAAACAGTCATGGATCCTCCAGGTAACGACACACAGTAGTAAAAATCAATGGTTCATAAACTTTTGAACAGGTCATTTTTATTTTTGTGGACTATACGTAAACATCTTTTATGTAAAATATCTTAGGACAGTACTAAATAAAACAATAACATGCATTTTGCAAGGGGTTCACATACTTTTCTTGTAACTGTATAACTTCTGTTGAGTGTGTCATGCGCACACACTCAACAGAAGTGTGTCATGTACACACAACATGTCATAGACCACATACACACAGCATCTTACTCATAAAATGTTGTCCAGCCTGTCTCGTCTGCCTTGGTGGCCAACAGGCCAGTGTTTCCATTGTATCCTAGCAGAACGATCTCCTGGTTGAGAGCAGAGATAGAGCGCAAGCTTCCAGCAGGATCCAGTCCCAGCGTAACCACCTGATTTTCAGGCTGTAGGATGAGCCTGAGCAGTCCCGCTCCACCCTGCCCTGCCCCATCCCTACGCACTTTCACTGTATTATTGCAGTTATCCACCACTGTGGCCAGCTCTCCATCAGAGCCGTAGCTGAAGTTGTAGAGGGGCAGGCCTGTCACAAGACTGATGGTTTGTTGGTGGAGACCCTCCTCGTTAAACACATACAACTCTTGTTCCTGAGGGGATGCAACCTCATACTGCCCCAGCGCTGAAGGTCCAGGTCGGTTAGTGCGCACAGCCCGGATCCGAATGTTATTGAGATCTGCAATGTAGAGTGTGCCATCTGGTGAGACAGCCAGAGACATGGGAGAGTTGAGGCTGGCATCTGTAGCATAACCATCGTCTCCTGCAAAGCAGTTACAGTTGACGTCGTTCTTGCAGTCGCATTCCGACACAGCGCCAGCCAGCAGCGACATCTCTCCGTTGGTGCTGACTTGCCGCACACGGTTGATCTTCTTCTCGTCTGTCTCTGCGATGTAGAGCACGCCAGTATGGGAGATGGCGATAGCCGTGGCGCTCTCGAGGGCTGAGTGGATGGCCAGTTTGCTGAGGGAATAGTCAATGCCAGGCACCTGGCAGTGCATAGGCCGCCCCGCGATGATACTCACTTGGTGGTTTTCAGTGATGCGTAGGATAACATTGTTCTCTAGCACATAAAGAGAGTTATCCATGGGGTTTACTGCCAAGTCGGTGGGCCACTCCAAGCGCACCTGGGTGAAAAAAAAATCAAGTTGAAATTAATCTTTCAGATTCACCAAGCACTTTTCTCGTATTATTTTCTGGGCTTCTGATCAAGGTTTTGCAAACCTGCTAGACATGATTAATATTGCATAGATCTGCATTTTTATCTTGGAGGGTCCGTTTTGAACATTCAAGATTTAAAGAAGCTGATTTTGTGATCAAATTAACCATCCGACTTTCTGTTTCTGACTGCAAATATTTTATAACGTGGGCTGTCGACATGCTGACCTGACTGACATCCATGCTGGAGTCACAGCTCAGCGGGCGCACAGCAGTGAGGTCATTTGCACCCAGTAGAGTAGAGATGATGCCGTTTTGATCCACTTTCCTAATCATGGTGGCATCCACAAAGTACATAAGCCCGTTCTTATCTACAGCAATACCTGAAAAGAGAAACAAACAGGTAAAGAGTCAGCTAGGACGTTCAGGAGTAATACAGAATCAATAACCCTGTGCCTGTTAGACTTGTTAATTTTTATCTTCTGTGGTTCTTAATGATTAGAGCAAGTGAATCTTTGATCTGGCTTCAACCTGTTCTAAGTTTATCTTCAGGCTCTGCTCAATTCGTCTTTCCCTCCCAAGTCCCTGTCCTATATAAGCTAGCAAATAATACATGTCCATCAAGCGTCACTCCTGTGTCAACCCATCAATTCCCCTTATCAGACACAGAAGGCAGAGCAGACGAGAATATCTCGAAGTGCTGACAAGAAGATGCTCATAAAATGGACCTGTGTAGGTGTATGATGCAGAGGGGTTTGAACAAAAAGACGGGGAGACAAATAGCATGAGGGGAGAGACTGAGTGCACTTGACTGAGCCTTTTCACTGTGAAGTCATCTGGGAATCGGTAATGAGGCCTGTGTAGTCTGTCACCTCTCTACTCTCTCTCTGCAGAAACTGAAATTCAACGTCACATACAGAAATGTGACATCCTTGACAGTTTGGTGTCAGACTGGCTATTTTTTCCTTACACCAAACCTGGATTTCACTTTCAAAACCTGCTCTAACTTGTCATTGTACCTTTATCTTTTCCTTTCTCATTGCTATATATTTGTTTTGGTTGAATATGTTGAGCTTTAATCCCAGTTTATGTTGAACTTTAACTTTGTCACCCACTGCATGTATGTGGAAATTATATTTAAACAAAATTATGAATTGAGATTTAATAATATTTATTTTATTTTATTTATAATCATTGGTGTACATGATATTAAAGTCCCAGTGAATCGGAAGTAGCAAGTGAGTTTTCTTCAGTGCTGTGACATATTTCCAAGTGAAACAGAATATTGAATAGAGGGCAGGGTTTTACTTCAGCACTCCTCCTCTCCATCTCTCGCTCATAGCAGACTAACGGTTGGAGGGAAATGGTTAAGCATTTTCAAACCTAAGCCATCAAACTGGCATCATCTGAGAAGGATTTTTCTGTGTATTAACTTGCACTTATTAATTGTTCACCCTAAGACCTGTAATATGTGCTAACAAAGTAAATACAGTCAATTTTGATTTCATCAGGACTTTAAAATAAGAAATCATGAACTGGAACTGATTTCAGTTTCAGTTTAAATATAAGCTAATTTAATTGCTCAGATGTTGCTCTTTCATAGCTCAGGAGAATTAATGGAGTTCTCAGTTTGGTTAAAATATCAACTCTATCTCAGATGTTAACTCTTCTTTATGAGGAAAATGTGACACAAATGAGATAACTGACAGAGTAATAGAGTATATAGCTATAAAATTAATAGAGATAATAGTCCACTTAAACCCTGTCCCTTTCTTACAATCAAACTGCAAGCTTACATTCAGATCTGCATCCATCCAATCAACCGGTGGGTCGCAAGACCTTTTTGAGTGTGTAGTGGCGGAGTGTGCAGTCAAACAAAAACTACAAATCTAATTCTGTTTTTCTGATGTGAGACTTTTATTTTGAAAGATGTGCCTGAAAGCTGTTGACACTTCTGTCAGATGCAGTTTAAAAGTGCAGTGTATAATATTGACAGCTAGCGGTTGAAATACTGCAGTCCAAATTCAAAATATTGGCCCCGATATAGTTAGGCTATATGTCAGTGTAATTATTCTAATGCTATTTTGTATATACAACATAAAAACAATTATTATATTTTTAGGAATTAGGTCAAATTCCTAAAAAAAATGGGTCGTGGCTTAATGACCATGAAAAAATGTGGGTCCCATGGCCAAACCAGTTGGGAACCACTGGTCTAGGAGAAACTGAAATATTCAAGAAAACTCACTGTGATATTTCTTTCTAGTGATCTACCTAAACACAAACTCTGTATAATACAGAAATATGCTCGCTCACAGCTATGAACTGTAAAATCTGAGAGTTAAAAGAGCCACCACGTTAAGTAACATTATCTTTGAAAGACACAGAGAGAGAGAGAAAATACCAAGAGACTCCAATAATCGAAGCCAGAGACTTGCACTCCCCATAGCACATTCAGAAATTAATTAATAGCTTAAGGTTTAACATTCTCTGTGATTGTGGAAGCTGCTGGAGGATAAGGCTCTTTTTTATCCTTGTTAGGTGTCACTGCTACAAAGGAAAAAGATGTAAAGACAGCCTGCAGAAACATTTCATCACCTCAGACACATGTGAAGATGTTAGTGTGATTTCAACTGATGTGAAGGGGATAACCCATGCAATAAGCTTTAAAACTAAAACTGCTGATTAAGCTTCTGATTTGGTATTCTTCAAAGTCTCCACCTCACCTTTGGGGCTCATGAGAGTGGCTTCTATAGCTTTTCCCCCGTCCCCGCATCTCTCGTCAAAAGGAAGGCACTGCTCTCCTGTCCCCGCCACCACTTCGGCATTATCGGCCAAAAGTCTTCCCCCTGTGAGTGATCGCACCTTGTAGATTCGCCGTGAATTTGTGTCAGAGATGAACAGAGCCCCGGTGACTGGGTCCACAGCCAGGAAGTACTTATGAGTAGGGTTGTTACTACGAAAAATTAGGTCATTACGGAGTCAGTCCTGCATTTATATAATTAGCTTTATCATTACATTAAGTGAATAATCCAACTGAAAAGTCAAATGTGAGAAACAAACTTATGCTCACCTATGTCGAAAATCCTTATTTCTGTAAATGAAGAAAAGAACAAGAATCACAATTATGGTGCTAATAAGATGACGTGGCAAAAACATACTGTATATTTTATTTAAGAGTAAACTTAAATAAGAATAAAAAAGGAAGATTAAATTATGAGTAAAACCAAAGTCTCCTCTGGCCCTTTTCAATACCTGAGCTCCAGTATGCGTGTGGTATTGAGGTTAGGATAAACTCTGCGTACGAAATTCAAGTCTCCGACATAGAGGCTGCCATCAATGCCTGCTGCCAGAGCTACAGGTGCCAGCAGCTTATTTCCATCAGCCAGGCCATTACAGCTCGGGCATGAGATGCTTCTCCGACGCCCATTACCCATGATGCTTGTGATGATGGGTGGCTGCTGGGACACAAAGACGTTCTCACCGCTGCCCTTATGAAGGATGCCTGGTGTCAGACGAATAAAGAAACAATAACTATTAAATGGAAAAAAGAAAGTGTCATTTTCAAAAGACCATTTTAGTAAAAGCTGTTTACCTGAGCCATTTATGAACATTACAACCACATTTTCAGGGGATTACATTAAATTATTGATCAAAACAACAGGCTCTTTCACTGAAAGCAGCCAGGCATCACATTGCATCAGATTTTCTGTGTGTCAGAGAGATATGGCCCTCCCTTCACTCCAAATCTCACTCTCAGCTGGACTGGAAAACGTTATTTTGCAGTTTAACCAGTGACAATTAGGTGTGATGTGCTGTGGTGGTCAATTTCTGAATGACACTTGAAGTGAGTATAATTACTTATTACTTATAATAATACAAATACAATAATTGAATAAATAAATAACATTTTGCCCCGAATTAGAACATAAGGCTCATACCACTGCGCAGGTTGAGTATATGGTGTTTGTCCAGAGACCAGCCGCCCAGATTGGAAGGTTCCAGCTCATAGCCCTGAAGCATAGCCGTTCTCTTCTCCCACAGCACCAGACTAGGACATGATTCATATTCATACCCCACAGAGACTTGGGGAGAGAGGGAGAGAGAAAGATAGAAAGAGGGAGTACACAAAATGTATCAAAACAGCATTTAATTAATTAACTACATGACAGGCCAATATTAGAGATGATTAATTTACATAAAAAGCAAGCAGATTGGACAGGGAGTCTAGCTGGGAAACAGTGAGGGAGAATATAAATATTTATTTGAAAACCACATGCTAAATTAACAATAAACAATTGTTGAGAAACAATAAAAATTCAGCACTTAGAGACGCATATGAAAAAGCTATAAGTGACCCTGTAACAATCATCACAGCATTTCTCTTTTCAGCTTTGCCGACTGCTGGGCAGAAGTAGGACATATCAGGTTCTGGGCAAGCCTTCACAAATCACCACGGCTTGGGTGCTTTCACAACCACAAAGCACCTTGGTAAAGTGTGAACATGATTTGTTCAGACACCCTGTGGCTGGACATGACTTCAGCTTTCACTTTTCAAACAAGACTGTGTGATCTGTGCTATTGCCACAGGGTCATTACAAGATCCGTGCTTCCACAAAAACTTTCTTTCCAGTTCATGAAAAGTGGATCACAACTCCACGAATCCATTAGCATAAATACATATGGATATATACCAACGAGGCAGGTGAGAATTTATAGCTGCATAGACGCGAGAGGGACTGTGGGTATAAGAACCCCAAAATATAAATGAAAAAGACTAAGACGTAGAGAGCTGGAAGGTAGACAGGCTGAGAGAGCAGGGGGAAGACAAAGAGAGATTAGTGGGTGTTATAAGGAGGTCACACTAGACAGAATGCTGTTCTCAGCGTTTCCCTCCACTCACTGCGGCGGCTCTCTGAACCTGTGTTTTTTCTGACAGGGACGGTCAGGCTGAATGATCCTTGGGTCCTACGTTCACACGGATGAGCACAAATCCTGTCTGATGTGTTAACTCTCACTGTGTTCAGTCAGCAAAGTGACCGATTAACCATGCCTGTTTAAGGATAAAGGTGTCCAGGATACAGCCGGCCAGGGTCTCAAACGTGGGTAAATTTTATATTTGGCAGGTGAATTTATAAAAAATATAAATTTAATATTTGGCAGGTGAATTTGCAGTGTCACAAGCCAATCCGGAGGGTGAAAATTTTATAATGGAATATCTGGATTTGTGTGTTGTGATGTGGAGACCATCTATCAGTAACGTCATTTACAGTAGTGAAAAACATGTTTGTATGATAAGACACATTTGAAAAAAGGCACAGTGGGAAAAAGATACGATTGTTCTAGATACGAAGTTCTCCAAAGCATGAGAGCACTTTACATTAACTGCTTCTAAAGAGGCTTATAAGAGCAGAGTTTAATGTGGGCCGGGAACCACGTCAAGTGCTGACAGTGTTTGTGCCATTTAATGTGCTTGAGAGTGTTTTATTCATCTACCAGTGCATAACTTACGTTTTACTATTACATTCCTTTTCTGTAATTTTTATAAACTGAAAGTCAAGCCTATATTTCTGCCAAACAATTTGTATTAAAAGTAGTAATGTACCAAAATTAGTCTAAAACCAAAACCGAAAATAACGTTAATTTAATAATAAATTAATAATTTATTTACTAATCAATGTTCAAAACTGAGTTGTATATAAACATTTAAACTGCACCAGATGCTAAATAGTCAATCAACACAATTAATGGTTTTACTGCGATAATAATGTTAAAGGTAATGTTACATGACATATATGTATTCTTTTCACATTCTCTATTAAAAAACTACAAAATGATGTATGATTTGTTGGAATCGGACAAAAACAAATATCTATAGGAAAAAATATATATTAAACTTTTTTTTCCCATGATACCACAATTGTTTGATTAACATTAATGAAACAGACAACCTATATATTAAGACTTACTGTACCGCACGGATCTAAATTAATGTTACACATGTTTTTCCCCAACAGTTAACCAAAGGTACACATAAGACATATCAGATAATGTTTGCATGAATGCTCGCCATGACAGATATTTTGAAATACTATAATTCTGTGTATATGTATGTGTGTATATCAGGACCGCAGGCGTCTTGGTGAGCATTTGTCTGACAAAGGAAAAGTACTTCTCTCAGAAAACATACAAATAAAGATACTTTTAGATGTTTAATTGCTATTTGGAGCATTGGGGTCGCTAGACAAGGGCTTAATGAACATATTTTTGTGAAAACCTCAAAATCAACATTTTTCACTTGTTTGCATACGTGTCACATATTGTTATGCATACAAGCTGTTTTACTGACATCTTTCTGCAAATTAAACACTGATTAAGCATTTACATGAGACGATAGATTTCAGTAAGTAATTTCTACATACCTTCTGATGTTCATTCATGTTTATTTTGTGCTATAACTAATAGTAAAGAGTAATACATGATCGGTTCATGTGCACACAATAGACACTGACACAGTCAAAACGTGCCATCTGAAAAGCGATAATTAAACACCACTGTTTCGCCAATTATAGCCTTTCAAAACTGCTTCAGATCAAAATAAATTTTCGGTTTCGGACGAAATCATTGAGGGAATGGATAATGACATTTTCGGGGAAATTGTGTCGATTGTGTGTGCTTACCCACTGCATCAGAGAGGCCGTAGACACGCTGACCGTATGCATCGGTCTTGTCCCAGATAAAGGTGTAGGCGAGGTTGGGTGAGGCATGGAACCACTTTTGGAAGAGGTGGCCCTCCACAGCAACCATCAGATGGACTTTGACTAGGCTGAGGGGCACCACGGCTTGAGTCATGGTGATCTTGAGCAAGGAGCGGTAACCTGGGGTCCGGGAACTGAGGTGACAGAGCTTCAGACTGGTGCCAGGAATCTCTAGCTGCTCATGCAGAACCTGGTGGACAGATGGAGGAAGGACATTCATGTCATAGGAAAAGGGTATTTTCAACAACAACAAAAAAAGAAAAGAAAAAAAAATATTAAGAAGGTCAGAGGGTAGAAGAAAGATGAGAGGAAAGGGGAAAAAAAAAAAAAAAAGAGAGAGAGAGAGAGAGAGAGAGAGTGAAAATGGTTGATGAGGGAATGACCTGTGAGTTTTGTCAGGTTAACAACCTGTCAGCTAATTTAATGACCAAAGAGAAAGTGCTGAGGGAACATGAATAAAGTGAAAAAAGGGCAATATTTGGGACACTGAAGTGAGCAAAATTGAAGGGTAAAGTCTAACTGAAGAATCCCATCAGTGCAGAATGTATTAATCTGCTAATTATATTAATGGAGTTCTCAAAGAACCAAGGATCTCATCACACCTGTGTCTCTGGAATGATGGACCTCTCTCCTGGCTTGGAACTGAAGAAAGAGGAAAGGGGGGAGGCCACCACCACAGGATCAGGCCTCACAAATCCACTGAGGTCACAGCTTGGGATGGTGTTCTCCTCTGTCTTCAACATCAGTGTGTCCATGGCATAGAAAATGTTCCAAGGAAGCCACACCGTGCGCTCTTGACTCAGAAACGGAGCTCGCTCAAAGCGTAGGGTGAGAGAGGCTCCTCCATTGGCAATGAGGTCAAATCTAATGACACAAAGAGAGAGAGGGGGTGAGCAAACAGAGTGAAAGAAGTACTTGTGTTATTCTCGGTTATTGATAGCACCATTACATTCTGAATGCTTTTACCATTAGAAAATGCCATTTCGCTGGGAGGGATAATTCATTGTTTTGATATATTGCAGTCATTTCAATGAAAAGACTGAGTTTACTCTGCTCTAAATGAATCTAATAAAGATTTGTTCAGTTAGCATGTAGCTCTTTAAATCACTAGAAGCTTATATAAACAAGTAAGTCACAGAATAAGGCTTGGCGGCAGAAATAATCAAAGTGTTTTAGAGGGGAAAAGGTAGTTTGTTGCTTAGATGATGGATTCAGCAAAACTGAAGAATCAATCTATCTATCTATCTATCTATCTATCTATCTATCTATCTATCTATCTATCTATCTATCTATCTATCTATCTATCTATCTATCTATCTATCTATCTATCCATCCATCCATCCATCCATCCATCCATCCATCCATCCATCCATCCATCCATCCATCCATCTATGTCCGTCAGTCTGTCCGTCCGTCCGTCCGTCCATCCACCTTCAAACAAGGCTGTCAAGCCAACATTCAAAGTTTGTCTTGACAAAAATTGCTTTTCTAGGTAAAAGTCAATTACATGAATTGCTTACATTCAAATTAAAATTGCGATTCTGCATCCAGTTCGCTACCTCAATTCAAATTCAGGAACTGAATTGAAATTGAATTGGAATTGAATTCTCAATTCAATTCTGAATGGTATACAACACTAGTTCATACAAGTACATTGAACTTACGTTCCATCCTGGCGTGTGAGGGTGTAGCCATACTGGGGGTACTTGACAAATGACACATTAACTCCCACCAGCGGGGTTCCATCTGTAGTCACCACCTGACCTCTGATCAGTGATGCCAGACTGGAGAACACAGAACAAAAACAAGAAGACATCAGCTGCTCTATAACCAATAAATCCAAAGAGATACAATCAATCCCCCCAAAAAAAGAAAAAAAAAATTCCATATATTTCTCATTAGTCAACTCATCTGTCAGTCTTTCCAAGAAATATACAGTATAAAGAGACAGGAAGATGTAGCACCACTGACAGCAATCAATACAGTTCCTCAAAAATAGCTCAGGGTTACAAAATAACACAAAACTGACAATAACTATCTCAGCACTCAATGTTCTCTCAACAGATATGGCGTAAATTGTGTGCACTTCAGTGGATATTTCATTTTTCTTCTACCATACAATTCAGGAGACATGACATTTACCCACTTACCAACCAAGCAGGTGGGAAGTTGTTGTGTGCAGTAGAACAAGTTACCTTGCGTTAAAGGGATTGTCTGCAGGGATTATATGTGTGCTGTCCCGGCCCACTAGCATCTTGACACGGTCATAGAAGGAACGGACTTTTTGCTCAGGGTGCTGGCCCTGCTGGATGACCTGTAAGGGATCCCTAGACCCTCTACAAAGTGGACTGTTTTGGCAGGGACTTTGGATACAGCAGTCTGGATCCATACAATCAGTCAGGCCATCTAAAAGAAACAAAACAGTGGTGTGATGAGTGATGTCATATTAGAATTGTGCACAATCAATCAGAGTTGCCTAAGGCTGCAAAAGATTTCTCTTTTTATCTCCTCCTCTGTTGAAAAAACAAACAAACAAAAACTTAATTCTTCTATTGAACAAGAGGCTGTTTCATCAAAGTGTTCTTTTTGAACACAGAGATGTTGGATTTAAATTTTACCTCTGTCCCAGTATTCATTTACCAAAGAGTTCGAAAAGTGCTTTTTTCTTTCCCTCACCTTTAGGCTTTGAATTCAATTACTTACTGCAGAACATCTGACGTCTTTTTTTTTGTAATTCCTTATTTCAGATGAAAGCCAACAGTCCAGCTCTATTTATTTTCCGAGCATAGTCATCATAATTCAAAGGTTAGCTTATTCCTATGAAATTCAGAATTGTGAACAGAAAGACAGAGAGTTGCCAGGTCTGGTAAGAACTGCACATTTACCTCCAAAACCTCAAAAGACTGAGTGTACTAAACAGTCACTCTAATTCCATTAGAGCATGAAATGAAATACATTAAAGCTGTGGTGTGTAATTTGTTTGATGTTAAAAAAATGTATCCTATGGCAGCTTAATTTGTTGAGAAAACTATAAGAAAGCCATTCATAGGATGACTTCCTCGAAAAGTGTAAAGACTGTGGTGCTATTAAACTCTGTCTGAAAGTAACATCTTGCTCAATTAATGGTGTGATGTTGGGTTGAGACTACCTGTCTGCAGGTACAATGGCAAACAGGCTGAATGTCTGTGAAATCTGTCTGGAATTTGGAATTATGCAAAATACACAGAAATTACACACATCAGGTGTTCACGAAATTACAGAAATTACACACAGCAGCTGTTCCTGTGCACATGTGGCTGTTCCAATTACATACAGTCTTTGAGACAAAAGTTCCCAGAAAGCAAACAAAAAATCTCTCACCTCCTTCATTGTCTTTGTTGTCTGCACATGAAGTCTCCATGGCGACACTGCAGCCTGTGCCTCTCCATCCAGTTTTGCACTCGCAGTGCCAGCTGTTTTGACCCAGCAGACACTGTCCATTTCCATTACATCGGTTAGGACAGCCATCTGCAAGAGCCAGAGAGAGAAGGAAGATGGATTGAGAAAGGCAGAAATCCATCACGCCAGTCATAAGAGCATTGATATGTCAATGACTGTGACCAAAAGTTTGGGAAACATGCTAGAAATAGTTTCCAGGCTTTAGGTTTGCTTCAAAGTTGAACTGAACTAAATTAAAATTGAATTACTTAAAATAAATGGAATTACTATTGAAGAATTATTTTATGATAAAAATAATATATATATATATATATATATATATATATATATATATATATATATATATATATATATATATATATATATATATATATTATAAATTGATCTTGTCAATCAACTTTTTATTCAGCTGTTTATTTGGTAAACTTTAAATCTACACTGAACCAAAATTAAATAGATGATTAAAAAAACATTTTGGTTGCACTTGTTCAATGCAATTTTATACAAACAGATCTGATACAGCACACAAAGCACATTAACATGAAAACTGCATACATAATCCAGACAATCAAAACGACTGCCACAAATGAACACGAAATTCAAGAATTATCCTTTATGTTATGTATCTAGGTTTTCAAACTTTTGGCCTTGACACTATAGGCAGACATGCATCAGTGCTTACACACAAGCATATCTGCCTCCAATGCGCTCAATGCCTGTCTGAGGGGCTGAAGTATATGAAGAGCATTACTATTCACACCTCAAATAAGTTCAAACTCGGAGAGCAATTAAATTATCTTCGGTAGTCTCCACAGATAGATGCTGTTGGTAGCAAATTAATTTATCAGAACTCATCCATTCAGGAGGGGATATTTATAAAGAGCACATACACTCTCTGACTGTTCATTTACAGTAGCTGATTTGATTTGTCTGGATAGAGAGCAATGCTCTCATGTAAGAATGTGGTTAGGACAGACCAGAGTCTACAGATCAGATTAGGACGGCTCTTTAGGTCGAGGTATGAGACTGTGTGTGTGTGTTTGTTTGTGTGTGTGTGTGTGTGTGTGTGTGTGTGCGCGTGTGTGTGTGTGTGTGTGTGTGTGTGTGTGTGTGTGAGAGAGAGAGAGAGAGAGAGAGAGAGAGAGAGAGAATCAAAGACTTTAGAAAAAGAACATAGTGTGGGAGAAAACAGAGGTGTGGAAGTATACTTGTTTGAAAGATGTTTTAAAGATAGAGACAGAAGTGCTTTGATAAATATATCACATGTTTTTGGAGTCAAGTGTGGCATGTGTGTGGGTGTTTAATATATGCAGTTAGGGGATAAAAAGACAAAAGGTGGAAAACAATCTTGTCACAAGAAGAGTGTGGATTGATGTGAGTGTTTTAAGGAAGCACTCTCTGGGAGCGACAGAGACTGAGATGAACAAACACAAAGAGAAATAAAAAGACTAAGCACTATTATCCTTTAGCCACACCAGTCCATAATTAAGCACCCTGGAGATGTGACCTGACATTTCCGAGTCATTAGGAGTTTTGTGTAAATAAAAAATGCGGTCTAAAATTCTCAGCACTGCCGTGGGCATCATCTTTTACCGCGCTCTAAACGGAAACCATGTTGTGACCTCACACTGTGTCATCAGAAACCATTGCTGGTTCCTTGGAGTTTAATCTCCAACAGTTAACACTTTTGTTAGTGTGTCAGCCTCCGCTTATGGTTACCCTGGAAACACAGCCTTTGGAAGGAGCCGGTTTCCTTCATCACAAGGCTAGTATTATTGGCAGCTGACCCAGCACAGGTGACACTGCATATGATTTGTGATGAGGGAAAATGAAATGGCCGTGTGAAAATCCAGCATGTACTGGTACACATTCAGCCATTGTGACTCAAATCAAATGTTGCTTTAATTAATGTAATTTTCAATGTCTGGGGTCCTTGAGATGCCACATTAACAGCCTGCTATGCATCGATTGTCACGCAATATTGAGCTGAGAGAAAAGTCACTTAGCAATGATTGCCTTTTAAATGGAGCTGCCATTTTTAGCAGCCAAATACTTATGAAACACCAGGACAGCAAAATCTATGGTGACCATTGATCTTTCTCATTGGGCAGCACTGAGTAGGGCCCCTCTTTCATGCCAAAGGCCAGTCGATTCTCAGCACACTAACTAGAATAAAGTGGGGTTTCACAAACTATTAAGCTATCTGGCTAAAGTAATGTGGGTTGACTCTATTGTAATCTACTTAAAAAGGAGCTGAGATTGCC
Organism: Paracanthobrama guichenoti; assembly: GCA_018749465.1. Lineage (NCBI taxonomy): Eukaryota > Metazoa > Chordata > Actinopteri > Cypriniformes > Gobionidae > Paracanthobrama > Paracanthobrama guichenoti. The sequence continues at coordinate 14,654,832 of CM031956.1, read as the reverse complement.
TCTAGTTATGGGTCAGCGCACATGGTATGAGAGAGATACGCAAAGGTGAGATGGGGAAAGAAGCACACTGCATAGCAACAGTCAGCCACTGATGGATAGATATATTGATAGAAAGAGACAGATGGGTTGGTGGAAAAGAAAAAAAAACTGCAAAAGGAAAGAAAGAACGAAATAAAGAGTAAGTAAGGAGGGGAGGAAGGAAGGAAGGAAGGAAGGAAGGATGGATGGATGGATGGAAGGAAGGAAGGAAGGAAGGAAGGAAGGAAGGAAGGAAGGAAGCAAGGAAGCAAGGAGGCAATGAAGGAAGCAATGTAAGAAGCAATGAAGAAAGGAAGTAATGAAGGAGAAATAAATGTCTTAAATGTCTTAAAGGATGGGATATTGAGGGAGAGAAAGAATGTTTGGAAGAGAACTCTAGTTCTCCGCCTAAACCGGCACCCGTCCACTGGCCTGCAGCCCTCTCACCTTTAAAGGTCATAAAATAAAGGTTAGATTCATAAATCCTCCAAATTCGCCTTAGGAAGAGACAGATAAAGTCCCACAGGGAGTGAGCACCTACTGTATTAAACGCCCTCTGTCTGGGTTTTCCTTGCCTATACTATTCCATGTACTACTACAAAGTCAAATAACATCCTAAACTTCAACATAGGCATAGTGCAGAGCTGAAGATTTTCACTTAAATGGTTTCTGAACTTTAGCAGAGAAGGGATAATGTCCTGTGGTGTGCATACTAAACGAGTTCTCACTGAGGTGTTTGGGATACCTTTGTGGAAGCATTCAACCATTTTTTTCCTGAAATTTCTGTTTTGACTAATGACACAGAAAATGTGCTCTGCAGCTTTAACAAATGCCATTCCTTAAAAGGAAATCCACCGAACAGATGTGCAGTTGGGAAGCTGGGATGCATTTGTCTTGTATGCTTCTTTACCCAGGGTGGGTGTGATTTCCACTCATTAGCCAATCATGCATTTGATCAAGTGCAACTCACATCCACTCAGGATACTCTAGCATGCAAAGTCAGTGCCTCCAGCGGCCATTAATCTGCAGTCATTTCAGCCAATTAGAGATGCGCATTTAAATCGAGTAACTATTGTCACTAGCTCTTGTTCCAGACGTGCTCCTATCTACTGATGCATGAGCATTCAGGTGATCACTGTGGGCCCTGCAGTTAAACTCCTCATTATCCCGCTCTCCCTGCAAACACACCGTACTCTCCCTCCTCAGAAAAGCACACACACTCCTGCCCCTCCATTAGTATTCATCCTATGAGCTGGAACTCATGCAGGCACTGAGACAAAGTCATTACCATGCCTCCTGTGGTCCTGCACCCTGTGTGCCGAAATATGTTCAGTAAAAACGTTGCTTGCTGCTCCTGACCCACTCTGCACCATGAAATTTCACATTTACCATAGGATCCCTTTACTCACAGTATCTGCATCCCTCAGGTACAGCAAAATCTATGTAATCTTTGTCTCCATTCTGCAGTTTCCACAGAAATGTAGCTCTTTTGTCTGAGGTGGACTTAATGGAAGTAGAGAGTAGGATGACTTGCCTCCTGCATCTCTGTTCTGTGCAAACATAAAGCCAGACTCAAACTGCTAAAAGCTGGTGTGCCCCGGTAAGCACTACTCTACCTTCAGTAGAAACTGCAGTGCATTCCTATTATGCTTAGAGTCATGTAGTTGGCTCAGCCTTTAACTCTTGCTCCTTTAACAGTTGAAGAGAATGAGAGTGGTGTATTGTAGTGGTTACAGCTCAAGTTTATTAACTGGAGTTTGCCGTTCCAACCGCTATAAGAAGCCATCACTATTGTGCTCTTGACCAAGGCACTTAACCTCATGTTGCTCTAGGGAGACTGTTCCTTTAATACGTTTATGGCACAATTCTATTAATTTCTTCAAAGATGCAGAACTTAATTCTACCTATAAAAAAACGCAATTACTTGGTCAACACATTGCAAGAGTGTGGTCCTGTTGTGCATAGGATTCTTGCATTACTGTGGTGACAACAAAGGTCAGTACTCAAGGGAGTGATAGAGCTAACTTGAAATGTTATTAAACTCTATTGGTTCTTTTCAGTTAGATAGTTTAAAAACATGTTACACGATCTAAATTGCTCCGCAAGATTCTCTTCAAACCATTGCTCCGCTATAACAGTAAAGGCCTGACAGAGCTGACAGACTGGCTGGTTGTGACAATATCTTGGCTCATGAATATAAGGTTGTGCTTAAATTGAAATATAACCTTGAAGGACCATCTAATCACCAAATTAACATTCATAAGCCAAGCCTTTGCCACGGTAGGATTCGTCAAGTCTCATGATAATTTGATGTAACGGAGGGGAGCAAAGAGGAGCTGTACAGGCAAACCTCACTTCCCTGCATTCAAGAGGCACCCACTCAAGTGGGAACAGTTGCATTGGCATTGAGATTTAATATTATGTCATAAATTGTGCTTTGACTCAAGTAACAGCTTGAACAAGACACTTAACCCCAGTTTACTCTAGCAGGATTTTCCTGTAATAAGTGACCAGAATAAGTTCTGGTCAATATTTAGGATTAATAACTATCAGTAATATGTGTAACGTGGACAATATAATGTATAATATTATCCCAAGCTCTGAAGGACTGACAAGTCATTGTTCTTTTCAAAGATTGGACACTTTCATAGCTCAGTTAATGCTTTTGGAGAGGGTCATTTCAAAAGCAACAAGGTGCAAAACAGATGATTAGAGCTATACTATCATCAGCTGACAACAAAAATATAAACACATATGCTGAAGAACACAGACTAGCACTATGAACCTACTCGACACAACATTCTACTCCACCACGGCTACTCTATAAACAGAAGCACACAGTCGCTATGCAGCCAAGCTAAGGGTTGCTCACAACCAGACTAAAGTGCAGCTAGCACTAGTCACAGTACGACGATGTACAATACCTTCAATACTCCCATCCCAAAAGTCTGCGGATCAGAGAGGACATTCAGAGAGAACAAAAATGCATAATAACAAGAACACAAATGAATACATGTGTTTGCTGCATTTGAATCAGTTAAAAACAGAAGCATTATAAGGAATAAAATGGAAACTAAAGATGGAAGCACAAGGCTTTTTTAGCCCACAGAAATAGTTTGGTGACAATAAACAGACTTCCTGTCATGGCGTACTCAGGGAGAAGGATTAAAGGCAGAGCACTTTCAGTCTTTGTCATATCAACTTTGGCGTAACAGACAAACATGCACACACACACGCCCACAGATGATGATAGAAAGGAAAACTTTGGCTTTTAAGTCTATTTTTGAGAGAGAGAAGTCAAGGCAAAAAGAGGTGTGACTTATCAAGGTGAAGACGCCTCTACCTTGCTATTCCACAAGGACTGTTCATTACCCAGCAGCCCACTCATCTGCCTCTGCTGTGTGAGGCATGATCAAACAAGGCTAAATCTGTTCTAAGTCCAACACCAGACAGAGGAACAGTCTAATTCTCTTCAATTGACCCCTGTTGTTCCTGATTTCTTCTTGGTGTGTCTTATGCCCTATAAACTTATATGGTAATGTGATTACATATATATTTAAAGGGAAAAATTTTGTTTGCTATTCTCTCTTTTCTAAACACTTAAAACTCTAACAATGCACTTGATTTGTATTTGTGGTCTTGCAATGACTGTCACTTGTGTCTGTGGTTTTTACAAGACTGTATAGCAGGGGTGTTTGATCCAGCCCCTGGAGGGCCACGTTAGGTGCCATAAGGTGTCCTATTTTTTAAAAAAATTCTAGATGGGTGCTTACAAACTCCTGTTTTGTAGCCCTCTATGCGTACTTTTGCGGACTACAGTCTGTCTTGATTTACGTCACCAAAGTGTAGATTCTGATGCGGACCACAAGCATTTTGAGCAGCATTTGGGACAGGGCTTTAATATGAAAGGTTTTAGAGTGATGTACTGTATACCACATCCTGATGGATCAGTCAAGGATGATCACTAGAATCACCAGTATATACTTTTCCTGAAATTCTTCTAAATCCCTGAACTGCATGCATGCAGGTCATGTTCCTGGATTAACATCCTTTGCTGGTCCTGGAGAAGGCATTTCTCTAATCATAATCTATGCCCAAAATGAGAGACCAATGGTAGACCCTAACCATAGTTCTAATAATTTTTCCTGAAACCTAACTGATTGATAAGAATGTTGCCCCAGGACCAACAATGATGATCCAAAAACAGGAGCCTCTTGTGTTAAGCTTCAAGCTCAGAAAAGAGGAGGGACTCTAACATTCACGAGAACAGTACAGGCAGATAATGTGCAGTGCTGTGGCATCTGTTGTAATGGTGAGTGTAGGGAGCAGGAAAAGGTCAGTGCCTGGGTCAGAGGTGGGCGTATGCCTACCGATGGTGCAGTGCTCTCCATTCCAGCCCTGCTCACACTCGCACTTGCCATCCTTACAGGTGCCGTGCTTCACGCAGAGTGGGTTACACACACGCTGATCGCAAGCCGCACCCGTCCAGCCCTCCTCGCAGCGGCACGAGCCACCCATGCACACGCCGTGTGTCCCACAGTCAACCGAGCAAACCTCTGAGGAAAGAAGGATAGAGCAATATTGCTATGTTTGAAATATCATTCATTAGAAATCAGGGATAATGAAATGAAAGGTTATGCTAAAACATTTGTATTACATAGATACAATCAAACTGACCAACAGAACAATCAGGGCCCATCCAATTGGGGTCACAGCTGCAGACGCCTGTGTCTGGAATAAAAGCACCGTGACCGTGGCACTGATCTGGGCATTGTGCTCTGGGCAGCTCACAGCTGGGTCCACCCCAGCCTGGTTTACAGTGGCACTCCCCGTTCACACAGATGCCATTATTTGAGCAGGTTGGATCCAAGCAGTCAACTGCGTAAAACATGTGTGAGTCATGAGTGAGGATCTGTCATAGATATTAAAGATCCTATGACATTGGTTTATAAACTTAGTTTTCTACCCAGTGTTGACCAATTCTATCAGAAAAGGAAATTGGGGTGGGACATATTGAAGGGCATGTCCCTGTTTTTTAAAGGCCAAGCTTTGAGTTTGTGTTACGACCATGATCATGAATTTGCTAATTGCTATTTTTAGTCAAATGTGGTGTTAGCTGAGGGAAATTGTTTAATCTAGACATCATATAATTGTAGAAAATGAGTAAGTGCAAGATGAGTCATAGAAGCAAAGACTGTACATTTTAAATTAATTTAAACCAGCCTAAAACTAGTAGATGTGAACTAAAAGCCACACAACTACAACTTTTATAATCAAAATCCTATTTTACCATGTATTTACAATTTCAGTTATTTATTAAACCAAATTACTATACCCATGAGCCGTACTGTATATCTTTAGATAAAGAGAACATAAACATTCAAAGAAAAACAACAATCACATCTAAATAGGCTTGGAAGGATTTTGAAGAAAGCATCCACAAGTACATGCTACAACTTTCATCTAAGCATGAAAAATCTATATACCACACCCTAAGTGTGAGAATGGAAGTTTCCTGTCAAGAGCCTTTCACACTCACCTCTCCAACCCTCTCTCTCACTGTCTCAGCATCTCTGTCTGCCTTCCTTCCACTCCCTTCCCCTTTTTTTTTGTGACTTTGACCCTGTCTCTCACATGTTTCATCCGGGGTGCCTCAAAAAAATTGATATCGACTGCTGAGAGAAAGAGATCTGGCCATGAAAAGTGCGAGAAAGCCATTTGACAAATTACCCGGCCCTGTGGTGCCCTGCGTGACACCCCTATCTCAGCCCCCCTCGGCTGACAGAAGTGCCGCTCTTTCCCCACACGCACATAAAGCCATTCATGCCAAATGTTTATGCTGCAGAAACTGCACATCACGCCTATCGATTTCTATGTCACCGGCACTTCAGGTAAATTGTTTGAGTGACTATACTGTGATGAATATCTGATTTGAAAAATCTCAGAACGGCAGGAAAAAATGAAAGGAGCAAATGTGCTGACCTTGTGATCTGCAACACCTCAAGCTCCTTGTGCACCACAAAAAAAAGCCATGGTGGGAACTTTCCATTGATATTCTATTGTTTCTTTTTTCTTAATAATAATATTTTGTATCCCCTAAACCTAACCCTGATTTGTACCCTTTTTTTATTACATTTTTGTCATTATTTATGGGGGGGTTGGGGGGGAGAGCATAGTCCCTTGTTGACTATGCTTTTATTTTATTGAAAAGAGTGGGATGAACATTCATCTAAATATTTATTTTTGTGTTACACAAGATTGGAATGACATGAGAATGAGTAAACAATGACAGAATTTTCATTTTTAAGTTAACTATTCGTTAAAATTTCTTCAATCCCCATCTAAACATTTAGATCTGGGACTTGATGCCAGACTTTCAAAGAATTAATTAGAGATTTGGAGAATGAGAATCAGAAATAATTAATATGCACGGCTTTTGTTGTTCAATTAGTTTGTTTGTTTAGCTGCCATCGCTGTCTCTCTATAAGGAGCAGACTTTCTCTAACTCTGCTTTCCATCAACCTATTTCCATGTTTGTTAGCTGTTTTCATCCCGGTCCTCTTATACCTCATCTTTTTTTCTTCTGCCTCTGCCTTATCTTTTTCTTCCCTTTCCATTTTTAGACTCCCGAGACTCTTCTCGTTTTCTTCTCTATTTTATTGGCAGTCACTGTCCAAGAGCCACTGAACTTTACAGAATACAAAAAATGAATCAAGACCAAAGCTATTGTTCTCAGCACCTAGATCAATATATTTTCCAGCATTTACTCATATCTGAGAAGTGTTTTTGTGAAAGCCCATTAGGTCCTACCAGAGAATCTAGGGAAACAGCCAAAGATGACTACTTAAATATGTAAGAATGTGTTTCCCTTTCTTAAGTAGCCACACGGATAGAAAAGTTATTACAAAAATATATTTTGTGTTCAAAGAAGCTCATACAGGTTTGGAACAACTTGAGGGTGAGTAAATGATGACTTTATTTTTTTGTGTATAACTATCCCTTTAAGCCATTGACAAAAAACAATGTCTACAGAAAGCTACACACACACTTACCCTCAGCGCAATTCTCTCCTTTGTAGCCCAGAGTACAAACACATGTGCCCTCTGTGCACGTGCCATGACCACCACACTGGGGGTCGATGCACTGGCTGATGGGAACATCGCATTCCGGTCCCTTCCATCCGCTATAGCAGATACATGATCCCTTGTCATACTGACCATTTCCACTGCAGAGGACCGGGCATGCCGCTTAGAGAAAGAAACAGAAATAGAACAAGGAATTATTTGATATTGAGGATGTCTGATGTTTTCCAATTCATTTATTTTGCAATGTTTTGTCTCTAAAGATGTACAGAATAGCATGAGAGACAAATGAGACCGCATAGGGGGAGAGATTTTTTGCAGAATCTGTGCAAGTTTACAAAGAGATTGAGAAACAGGCTGGCAGTTGTGGTCATAGCAATGAGAACATGGGAGGAAACAATCCACATGTGATAACAATGGGCTCAGAAATGTCTCACACTGAGGACATATGATTTAAAATAATGAATCAAACTTCAAGCTTTAGGCACCAAATTTCAAATACAATCAGTTTGGTGGAATTTTTTGTGGTATTCTCTTATTCTTATTGTGACTTGATTGTGAGATTTCTTTATTTAGCTTTTACAAAATAACAAGTTAGATAAAAAGTTATTTATCAAAAAATATTCATATACAGTATTATGGTATTTATGGTACTTCAAGGTTTACTCCAAAAATACCATGAAACTACCATAGTACATGTCAAGTATAATTACACCACAGTGCATGTCCAAAAACATTGTAATACCATGGTACATGTTCTAAAAACCTAATAATACCATGGTGCATGGTGCAACCATGGCACTTCAACAGAATGTCTGAATTGTGTCTGGAAAAGGTCTGAATCTGGACTTAAATATTTTTGACTTTTAGACTACATTGCCCACTAACATCCTCTCTAAGCCCAGATGAAAGATGTCCAGTAAGCAGCCAGCAGTCTAAAAAGACTTTCTAAGGTGATTTCTGTAATGAGAGAGTCTCGAGGCTCTATGCATTGTAAAGATATTCATGTGCAAACACACACACACACAAACACACACACACACACACACACACACACACACACACACACACACACACACACACACACACACACACACACACACACACACACACACACACACACACAGAGAAAGTGAGGGTCAAGCACTGGTGCTGGGAGTGGACAGCTCTGATAGGTTGGAGAAAACTGTAATGAAAGAAAATGTAATTTAACATTGTGGTAACAAAACTATTAATCATGAGCTTCCCAGGTGAGCAATGGAAGATATTGGGCTGTATGAACCGCCATTCATCATCCTTGTGCCTTGGAAAGAGAGAGAAAGAGAGAGAAGAAAAGAGAAAGAGACCTCCACTAACACATAGATCTATTTTCTGAGTCACACAACTAAAGCATTTCCTTAACGGGAAAGTATACAAATGCAGTGTGCACATTTTCAGGCATATTGTGCTAATGAATTCAATGTGTGGACACGCACGCACGCACGCGCACACACACACACACACACACACACACACACACACACACACACACACACACACACACACACACACACACACACACACACACACACACACACACACACACACACACAGGTTCATCTAGAAGGTATCTGGACTGTGGGCTGTATCCAAAGCTGTTGAGTGTCTAGAGCCATTGAGGCACACATCTTTGATGTATTCAGCTCTTTGAATAAGACTGCTCCTGCCATATGGCAACAATTCAGTGCTGTTTCCCATCACATGTGCTCTTCTCTTGTCTGTTTTGACCTTAATCTGCATGTTTTATTATTATTATTATTATTATTATTATTATTATTAAGTGCAAGTGCAAACCACTAATCCACATTTTCAAAGCACAGTTCTCCCCAAAATGAAAATGTTGTCATTATTTATTCATCCATGTTGTTGTAAATCTGTATGATTTTCTTCTGTCAAATACTGGTGAGTTTTTGAAGAATTTCCCAGTCACTCTTTTCAAGGTCTGGGGCTGTCAAATACCAAAATGACAACAAAAAAAAGCACCATGAAAGTATAATAAAAATGGTCAAAGAATAAAATCATACTGGTTTGGAATGACATGAGTGTTAAAGATGTTTTAAAAGATGACTAAATGATTTAAATTTTTTTAATGTGTGAACTTTTAAACACAAAATTAATGGATCACTCCATTTTGCTATGAGTGACAGGGGAGTAATAGTTCACTTCTCTCTTTGTCACAGTTTTTTTTTTTCCTCTCTCTCTCTCTCTTGCTGTACGACAGAGTTCGGGGTGTAATTGGAGTGTTTCTTACCTTTCGAGCAGTCCATGCCATGGAACCCTGGGAAGCAGTGACATACTCCTGACACACACTCTCCGTTACCATGACAGTTGCGGGGACACTCTTGCACAGAGTCTGTGAAAAGAATGAAACCTTTCTAAAAAAGGCCACTTTGACGGTAATGACAGCTGTAACCACCACATCCAACTCTCATCTTGTCTTTTCCTCCACTGTATCGTTCCTCTCTCTCTCACACACACGTTTTCTGTCCGTCTTTCGCTCCAGTTCTGAGTGGCGGTCTCTGGTCATTATTGATACAATCCATTCAAACAGCGTCACACACCATTTCATTAGCCATGAGTAATATCACGGCAATGAAAGTAGGCCATATCACAGTAGATTAGCGGAAGGTTAATTGGTGAGACACCACTTATTCGCAGAATTCATGCATGTGAATATTCATAGAACAGAGTCACAAGGTGCTTATCTCATTTCAAGTGGATGATGATATATATTAAATTGTTTAACATTAATAGATTGACATTATTTAATTATTTCCCTTTTGCAGGGTGGCAAGGACACATTCATCCATCATTTTATGTTCATATTTTAAAATTAACTGGTATTAGACCTCATTTGTGAAACCCAAGTTGAACAAATGTCTGTGTAAATTGTTCTGAACATATCTGAATATCTATCTTCAGGTAATTTAGTTTTCTCATTCATTAATTAGTTTTGCATTTTATTCTCTTTTTCTTTGCACTTCATTTTCTTACTTTACATTTCATTTTCACACTCTTATTTATAAGTACTTTTATGCTTATTTTTATTTAAAATTGTAATGCTTTAAACATTTTATTTAAATGTAATTGATTCGTGTGATGGCTAAGCTTATTTTTAACATCCCTTCAGTCTTCAGTGTCACACGATCCTTCAGAAATCATTCTAATATGCTGATTTGGTGATCAAGAAACAATGTAGAAAACAGTTGTGATGCTTTATATTTTTTCAGGATTTTTTGATGAATAGAAAATTAATTTAACCCTTAAAAGCATATCTCGGGTATTTAGAGACCCAGGCCGTCATTCACTACCCTCCTCCTCATTTATAGTCATTATAAACAATATAACAAAAAAATAAATAAATCAAATTATAAAAGAATGACTGTTTTTCCATATTTATTTTGTAAAAATGTTATAGTCGCTAACGGCCCGAGGTGTGTATGTGTACATATATTTTCTGCACAACAATAATTTAATCTTTAATGAGGGAATAAGTGCAATTCACCTTTTTCCACAAGGTGGCAATGTCTGATACACAATGATGAAGTGACGTTTCACTCATACTTACCGCAGACAGAAAATGAAACAATAATTATCTGTAAAACTTGAAATGGCTGAGCGATTTACTGCAGAGCAAGCTCCAAAAGGTAACGGAATATATTTTATTTTATTCTTCTGGAATTGTTACACTAATTTCAGGAGATTTTGATCAATTTAATGTGCCCTTGCTTATTAATTTCTTAAGGGTTAAAAAAAAAAAAAAAAAAAAAAAAAAAAAATATCTTATATATCTTTATGAACATATATGCCTGTTATAAAACACATTTTATATTGAATATTTGATTACATGCTTGCTTATCACTCCTTGCTATGGATCTAAATATATTGTATCTTCTCATTCCGTATTAATGTGTCACAATTAAGTGATTTAGTGAGTGCTTGAGGAAGCAAATGTATAATGGAGGGTTTAACCAGTGTGTGAGCAACTGACCCAGAACAGCTGTGCTAAAGGAGACAGATTCCTTCTCCTTGCCGTCGTTGTAGAAAGCCAGGTGCCATGTGCCGGGGTCCAGATACTGCACAAACACGGCCTCGTTCAAAACCACCGTCTGAATACTGCGTCTCTCGCGAGGCGATTCCACTACGCTCCATTTCTCCTTCCCATCCAAACGCTCCATATAGTCGTACTGCAGAGAGGAAAACACAAAACGAGGGGACGTTTTTATTTTCCGTGATCTCAAGTGGTTTGACAGCATTCATACATATCAAACAGTGAATTACTTTGAAGTTGAGCTCTAGGAATGATTTTATCTAACACCTGCTGACTTCTAAAATGTATTTGCAATGACTGATTGATCCGCTGTTGTGATGAAAGAGGTTTTTTTTTTCTGAAAGGACTTCACAGAGTGGTCTCTTTGTAAATAGAAAGGGTATAAACACCTGTGCATGGGACGGCGGCAGCCCTTTGCGAATGTAAACCCCAAACAGTGCATCCTTGCCCAAGGAGATGTTGAACTTGAGGAACTGAGGCTGGCTGAGGTGCATCAGGGATCTCCAGAACACCCCGGGCGGCACCTCCTGGGTCACGCGCCTGCCCACCTCCAGGCTGCCTGTATCTATGCTGCTGTTGCGTGCGGCCCAGGGCCCTGAGAAAGAAAGGAAGGAATAAAACAAAAATCAATCTCTCACCTCGGCTGTGTTGCAACTGCCCCTTGTTTATGGATTCAGAGGCAGTTGCTTTGAAAACAGAAAACAAAGGGAAACTGCACAAATGCGCTTTCTCTCTGGGAGACACTTATCTGATGGAAGCTGAAAAAACACAAATGCTGCTTCCTGAAGTCTTTTTGGCCATAACTACACTGTATCCACCCAGCGCAAATAAAGCAGAGAGTGTATCACGGTCAACAGCAGAGAGCCAGAGAGAGGGAATAGGGGATTCTTTGTAGAATATCTGAGTGTGCTTTTTTTTTAAACGCTTGCAGAAAAGCTTGCAGAAAAACAGAGGAATAACTTATAAAGATGAAAAGTTAATGGTCCCTTGTAAGAAGCTGAGCTTTATTGGAATTGTCACATGATATCAGCGTTTTTAAAGTGTGTGAGGGTTCTACGATTCCAACTGACATTTGGTTTTCAAAAAGACCTACACTCTTAATGTCGACATGAAACGGTGTTCATAAAGTATTTTACTTTCATAATATGATAGTGAAATGGTACATTCAATGAAAGAAATGTAGGGTGGGAATTGATTTTTTTCTCCCCCTGGAATGTACTGGATTATGAAAAGGTGTCACAATACCAAACATCAAAATGTTGTGGTCAGTTAGATTTGTTTTTAAGTTTTAAACGGAGTCTATTTGATCAAATATACAGTAAATATTATGAAATACTATTACTATTGAATCCAATCATTTAAACTGTAATTTATTCCTGTGATGAAAAAGCAGAATTTTCAGCAGCATTTATTTCAGTCTTCAGTGTCACATGATCCTGCAGAAATCACAACAAGTGGGTTCTTGGGTTAGGTTTTTTGTTTTCTTTGGGTGCCGCGAGGAACCTTTTTCTAAAAGTGAAATTGGAACGGTGATTTTTCACTTATCCCCTACTTCATTTTCTCTCCCCCTCTCTTTCTGTCTCTGGTGTTTGTGGACTTTCAGGCTGACAGAGAGATCTCTTCTATAGTGAGAGTTCGTGTATTCTCCACCCTCAGGCTTTGGCTCATACCGCATGTCAACACCACCATCCTGTTTACCAACATAATCACACAAGCTGTTATCCACTTTTCATTTAATGGAAAATCCATGGTTGCTCTATCCCTCTCTGTCTCTCTCTCTTTTATTCTCTCTATCTCTTGCACGTAGCTAGCGGCAATGGCCGAGTGTAAATGGAGGTTGCATGCAACAGATTCCCTCTGTCCCTATGGTTGTGATGTTCACATCACACACACACACACACACACACACACACACACAGACAAAAACACACACGAAAAACAGCTCCCCTGTAATCAGGTCAGATCTACACTGGAGACCGCAGCCCTGACAGAGAAAACCTGTGAAAAATGGTGAGGAAATAAAGAACAATGAAAACACAATCAGGACGGAGCAGCCACAACAGGAGATGAAATAGCCCCCCTCATTAATACAGAAAGAACACAGACAGAGGAGAAATGGAACTAAAGAAAGGAAAAATAGAGAG